>JAODUO010000708.1:25000-347500 GCA_025642075.2 Ridgeia piscesae
GCTGCATAAGAGATACCACCATGTTTTTTAAATCCATCAGAGATTAATATACATCAGCCTCCCTACCATCATCACTGCAGCAGATTCCCACACCAGAAGAAAACTAAGAACGTAGCCAGCTTCTTGAACAACTTACAAGCATTCATTTTGTGTGCGTATGAATGAATTATGTTTTTTATTCGACCAGTATTTCAACCAAATGCATGCTTTCATCCATGTGAAACAATTCAGAATCAATACAAATTTAACAAACACAACAAACACGGTAATAGTATATAATAATTAGTAATACAATTAGTGTACTATCCTGCTGTGGAATTCACTGACATGTGAAGCAGTTATGGCGTCTACCACAGAAACATTCCACAGAGCAGCTGTCCTGACCATCCAGTCTTTGTAATAGCCCATTTTGTTTAACCATGGGCTGCATGTTTTTAATTTTTTATTTAATTTTTAATAATTAATTTATTTTGTGTTTTAGCCAACGATATCATTTTTAGTTCAATTATTCATCGATATATTTATTTTATAACGTATTTGCATTGTCATTATTATATATTTATTTTAGTAAATTGTTTATCTACTGTATTTATTCATGAAAACTGTAGGATAGTAAATTATCACTTTTAAACTATATAAAATTAAAGTACTGAAGGAGAGTTGTGAGTCCTACCTGTGCCAAACACAACGATGTTGAAGGTGACCTTGGGAGGGAGGTGGTGGAGCAGCAGCAGCAGCAGCTTCTTGGCATCCACCAGGGCTGGACCATCCATGGAATTGGACAGGTCAAGCAGGAAGACCACCTCAAAGTCTGGTCGGGACACTGCATCAAACTCTGGGTAGAAGGTCAACATGCAGGCCTGCAACCACAAAGTCAAATCACTTCAAACTTTGTGGAATCAATTTTTATTTTTATATGAGTGGTTTGTTTTATCAGCAGGTGGCACTGCATGTTGATGCACACTATTGACCAATCACAAGCTCTTGTTTCTGTTTGTCCTGGCCTTCATGACAAGTGCCTCTATAATTTTGTTGAATTAATGCCAGTATACATACAGATAGTGAGTGAGGAGAGATTGATTGTGGTGAACAACAGACAGGTTGGGGTGAACAAATGTCCTAGAAGGATAAGCTCTGGGAAGTAAAGTTTTGGGGTGGGGTAACCTGGAGTTAGATAATCTCTTAGAACTGCATGTCAATGTTTTAAGTGAAGTACCCCAAATAGCCAGGGTGAATGTGAAAGCAGTACCTCGGAGTGAGTGCCGGGGTAGCGCTCCACCCACATGCGAGGCACGTGGATCTGTGCCAGATGTATCCACAGCTGGAAGCCATCGTTGAGAGCCTGGTTCGCTGCCAGCTCCACCGTCGCCTTGGTGACAGTTTGCTGACACAGAAACACACATGAGTGGAGCGTGTTGAAGAGACATCAACTACATGTGTCAAATGCTTCATTCGATCATTCCAGTTGTTACTCTTTATTCTACACAGAAAATATATATATATATATATATATATATATATATATATATATATATGTGTTAGAATAAAGTATATATATATATATATATATATATACATTTATACATATTTCCAGGTTAATTTACCTTTACTATTGTAATGCTTTGTCAGCGTTCAGTGAAAACTTCTAGACACCTACCATCAGGTGGTGCCATCTAGTAGTAGTTGTCCAAAGAAGTTCCAGATTCAAAAAACCATTCAGATTTGTGCTGAGTGCTGACACTGTCTTTTATCCAGCCTGGTAAATGGCGAAACTTAATAAGAATATGGATTGATCGAATAATACTGAATGTTATTTCACTTATTTGGAAAATTAAATGAAAATAAAATACCTTCATTCTGACTTTGTGAGTTGGACATGTGATTGATCGGATGTCAAAGGGCATCTCTATGGCAACCTGAATGGTCACTTCATTCTGTATCTCCTTGTCCACGTTCACAGTGGTCAGTTCCATCTGTTAGTGACCAGTAGAGTTCGTAATTAGTAAAACCAAGATGTCTTCACTTCATGTATTAACATTCATATGTAAGTCTTGTCTATATTATTGGTAAAATAATTCACCATCAATGTTGGTTAATTATAACCATGTTTTCCTTAACATATAATGACAATCTAAAGTAAATATTATCAATGTTAAACATGTATCACATGTCCAGGCAATGTATTCACGTTGCTTATGATACAACATATGGTATTTTATTCATATACAGTTCTTGATACTGAAATAAATGTGCTGAGACGAGGGTATCAGGCCAAGTACATTAAATAATAGTTTTTGCAATTTGAAAGTCACGCTCATGAAAACGTTCAAATTGTAAACAAAATAAACACAACAAACAATTTGTAAACAATCCCTATTAGCAGATATTGCTTATCATAAATTATTGTTTTGAAGTTTTGTATAAATACGCTCTTAGATAAGTAGCCCAATGGCGCAGTGGCTAGAGCGTAGAGCTTTGAACTCTTCATTAGGAGAACTTAGGTTCGAATCCTGTGCTGCCGTGACAAACTGTGGTCATGTTTTTTTCACAGAAGTCAATCTTGAGGACTGGATACTGCACTATATAAGAATTTATGTTTACTTTGTACTTTTTAGATAATATAAAACATTGCATTTTGGAGGGCTCTGAGGTACTGTTAGAATGTTTCAATCAAATATAGATTTTTTTCTCGAGAAAATGTACTGTAGAATTGGAAAAAAGGCAAAATGTGAAACATTTCCAGTTTTAGAGGCCCTGGGAGCCTTAAATATGATTCAATCAAATACAGATTTATCAAGCATAGAAATGGTACCATGAGTTGTGTCTAAGCCAAAACCAGAGAAAAAAGCTGAATAGTTCCTAGATATTGGTACAAAAAGCAGACAGTGCACGGTGGGTGCAGTGTGATGACATGGTGGACAGTGCACGGTGGATGCAGTGTCATGACATGGTGGACAGTGCACGGTGGATGCAGTGTGATGACATGGTGGACAGTGCACGGTGGATGCAGTGTGATGACATGGTGGACAGTGCACGGTGGATGCAGTGTGATGACATGGTGGAGAGTGCACGGTGGATGCAGTGTGGTGACATGGTGGACAGTGCATGGTGGGTGCAGTGTGATGACATGGTGGACAGTGCACGGTGGGTGCAGTGTGATGACATGGTGGACAGTGCACGGTGGGTGCAGTGTGATGACATGGTGGACAGTGCACGGTGGATGCAGTGTGATGACATGGTGGACAGTGCACGGTGGATGCAGTGTGATGACATGGTGGACAGTGCACGGTGGATGCAGTGTCATGACATGGTGGACAGTGCACGGTGGGTGCAGTATGATGACATGGTGGACGGTGCACAGGGGGATGCAGTGTGATGACATGGTGGACAGTGCACGGTGGATGCAGTGTGATGACATGGTGGACAGCGCACGGTGGATGCAGTGTGATGACATGGTGGACAGTGCACGGTGGGTGCAGTGTGATGACATGGTGGACAGTGCACGGTGGATGCAGTGTGATGACATGGTGGACAGTGCACGGTGGATGCAGTGTGATGACATGGTGGACAGTGCACGGTGGATGCAGTGTGATGACATGGTGGACAGTGCACGGTGGATGCAGTGTGATAACATGGTAGACAGTGCACGGTGGATGCAGTGTGATGACATGGTGGACAGTGCACGGTGGGTGCAGTGTGATGACATGGTGGACGGTGCACAGTGGATGCAGTGTGATGACATGGTGGACAGTGCACGGTGGATGCAGTGTGATGACATGGTGGACAGTGCACGGTGGATGCAGTGTGATGACATGGTGGACAGTGCACGGTGGGTGCAGTGTGATGACATGGTGGACAGTGACAGGTGGATGCAGTGTGGTGACATGGTGGACAGTGCAGGTGGATGCAGTGATCATGACATGGTGGACAGTGCACGGTGGGTGCAGTGTGATGACATGGTGGACAGTGCACGGTGGATGCAGTGTGATGACATGGTGGACAGTGCACGGTGGATGCAGTGTCATGACAGGGTGGACAGTGCACGGTGGGTGCAGTGTGGTGACATGGTGGACAGCGCACGGTGGATGCAGTGTGATGACATGGTGGACAGTGCACGGTGGATGCAGTGTGATGACATGGTGGACAGTGCACGGTGGATGCAGTGTGATGACATGGTGGACAGTGCACGGTGGGTGCAGTGTGATGACATGGTGGACACTGCACGGTGGATGCAGTGTGATGACATGGTGGACAGTGTACGGTGGGTGCAGTGTGATGACATGGTGGACAGTGCACGGTGGGTGCAGTGTCATGACATGGTGGACAGTGTACGGTGGGTGCAGTGTCATGACATGGTGGACAGTGTACGGTGGGTGCAGTGTCATGACATGGTGGACAGTGTACGGTGGGTGCAGTGTCATGACATGGTGGACAGTGTACGGTGGATGCAGTGTCATGACATGGTGGACAGTGCACGGTGGATGCAGTGTGATGACATGGTGGACAGTGCACGGTGGATGCAATGTCATGACATGGTGGACAGTGCACGGTGGATGCAGTGTCATGACATGGTGGACAGTGCACGGTGGATGCAGTGTCATGACATGGTGGACAGTGCACGGTGGATGCAGTGTGATGACATGGTGGACAGTGCACGGTGGATGCAGTGTGCATGACATGGTGGACAGTGCACGGTGGATGCAGTGTGATGACATGGTGGACAGTGCATGGTGGATGCAGTGTCATGACATGGTGGACAGTGCACGGTGGATGCAGTGTCATGACATGGTGGACAGTGCACGGTGGATGCAGTGTGATGACATGGTGGACAATGCACGGTGGATGCAGTGTCATGACATGGTGGACAGTGCACGGTGGATGCAGTGTCATGACATGGTGGACAGTGCACGGTGGATGCAGTGTCATGACATGGTGGACAGTGCACGGTGGATGCAGTGTGATGACATGGTGGACAGTGTACGGTGGGTGCAGTGTGATGACATGGTGGACAGTGTACGGTGGGTGCAGTGTGATGACATGGTGGACAGTGCACAGTGGATGCAGTGTGATGACATGGTGGACAGTGCACGGTGGGTGCAGTGTGATGACATGGTGGACACTGCACTGGTGGTGTGATGACATGGTGGATGCAAGTGATGACATGGTGGACAGTGCACGGTGGATGCAGTGTGATGACATGGTGGACAGTGCACGGTGGATGCAGTGTGATGACATGGTGGACAGTGCACGGTGGATGCAGTGTCATGACATGGTGGACAGTGCACGGTGGATGCAGTGTGATGACATGGTGGACAGTGCACGGTGGATGCAGTGTCATGACATGGTGGACAGTGCACGGTGGATGCAGTGTCATGACACGGTGGACAGTGCACGGTGGATGCAGTGTCATGACATGGTGGACAGTGCACGGTGGATGCAGTGTCATGACATGGTGGACAGTGCACGGTGGATGCAGTGTCATGACATGGTGGACAGTGCACGGTGGATGCAGTGTGATGACATGGTGGACAGTGCACGGTGGATGCAGTGTGATGACATGGTGGACAGTGCACGGTGGATGCAGTGTGATGACATGGTGGACAGTGCACGGTGGATGCAGTGTCATGACATGGTGGACAGTGACGGTGGGTGCAGTGTGATGACATGGTGGACAGTGCACGGTGGATGCAGTGTGATGACATGGTGGACAGTGCACGGTGGATGCAGTGTCATGACATGGTGGACACTGCATGGTGGATGCAGTGTGATGACATGGTGGACAGTGCACGGTGGATGCAGTGTGATGACATGGTGGACAGTGCACGGTGGATGCAGTGTCATGACATGGTGGACAGTGCATGGTGGATGCAGTGTGATGACATGGTGGACAGTGCACGGTGGATGCAGTGTCATGACATGGTGGACAGTGCACGGTGGGTGCAGTGTCATGACATGGTGGACAGTGCATGGTGGATGCAGTGTGGTGACATGGTGGACAGTGCACGGTGGATGCAGTGTGATGACATGGTGGACAGTGCACGGTGGATGCAGTGTGATGACATGGTGGACAGTGCACGGTGGATGCAGTGTCATGACATGGTGGACAGTGCACGGTGGGTGCAGTGTGGTGACATGGTGGACAGTGCACGGTGGATGCAGTGTGATGACATGGTGGACAGTGCACGGTGGATGCAGTGTGATGACATGGTGGACAGTGCACGGTGGATGCAGTGTGATGACATGGTGGACAGTGCACGGTGGATGCAGTGTGATGACATGGTGGACCCGGTTTTTATGCAGTGTGATGACATGGTGGACACTGCACGGTGGATGCAGTGTGATGACATGGTGGACAGTGCACGGTGGGTGCAGTGTGATGACATGGTGGACAGTGCACGGTGGATGCAGTGTGATGACATGGTGGACAGTGCACGGTGGATGCAGTGTGATGACATGGTGGACAGTGCACGGTGGATGCAGTGTCATGACATGGTGGACAGTGCACGGTGGGTGCAGTGTGATGACATGGTGGACAGTGCACGGTGGATGCAGTGTGGTGACATGGTGGACAGTGCACGGTGGATGCAGTGTCATGACATGGTGGACAGTGCACGGTGGGTGCAGTGTGGTGACATGGTGGACAGTGCACGGTGGGTGCAGTGTGATGACATGGTGGACAGTGCACGGTTGATGCAGTGTCATGACATGGTGGACAGTGCACGGTGGGTGCAGTGTGATGACATGGTGGACAGTGCACGGTGGATGCAGTGTGGTGACATGGTGGACAGTGCACGGTGGATGCAGTGTGATGACATGGTGGACAGTGCACGGTGGATGCAGTGTGATGACATTGTGGACAGTGCACGGTGGATGCAGTGTGATGACATGGTGGACAGTTTGATGCAGTGTGATGACATGGTGGACACTGCACGGTGGATGCAGTGTCATGACATGGTGGACAGTGTACGGTGGGTGCAGTGTGATGACATGGTGGACAGTGTACGGTGGATGCAGTGTGGTGACATTGTGGACAGTGCACGGTGGATGCAGTGTGATGACATGGTGGACAGTGCACGGTGGATGCAGTGTGATGACATGGTGGACAGTGCACCATGCCATCTTTTTTACCTTTTGTGAATATTGTCATTACAGGTAAGAACATTTATAAAAAAACTGTCAACAATAAACATGCAACATGCAACATGCAAATGACAATGGTCTCTTGCCTGAGTAACATCATCAAATGCTTTCTGCTTGGTCCAGGGGGCGACACTGCTTGGAACGGAAAAGTAGATTTTCTCGCCGTCCACCTGGAGTTCCGCGACATATGTGATCTTAATGAGAACACTCGCCTTCGGAGGAATGTTTCCAACACTCACTGTGAATACATCCTGTCAACAACCAAACATGTGGTGGATAGATGGTGGGTTTACATGGTTACATACACAAACACTGTGTCAACATGTGGTGGATGGATGGTGGGTTTACATGGTTACATACACAAACACTGTGTCAACATGTGGTGGATGGATGGTGGGTTTACATGGTTACATACACAAAACACTGTGTCAACATGTGGAAGGATGGATGGTGGGTTTACATGGTTACAGTACACAACACACTGTGTCAACATGTGTGGATAGATGGTGGGTTTACATGGTTACATACACAACACATGGTCAACATGTGGTGGATGGATGTGTCAACATGGTGGAAGTGTTACATGGTTACATACACAACACACTGTGTCAACATGTGATGGATAGATGGTGGGTTTACATGGTTACATACACAACACATTGAGTCAACATGTGGTGGATGGATGGATGGTGAGTTTACATGGTTACATACACAACACACTGTGTCAACATGTGGTGGATAGATGGTGGGTTTACATGATTACAAACACAACACACTGTGTCAACATGTGATGGATAGATGGTGGGTTTACATGGTTACATCACAACACACTGTGTCAACATGTGATGGATAGATGGTGGGTTTACATGGTTACATTCACAACACACTGTGTCAACATGTGATGGATGGATGGTGGGTTTACATGGTTACATACACAACACACTGAGTCAACATGTGGTGGATGGATGGTGGGTTTACATGGTTACATACACAACACACTGTGTCAACATGTGGTGGATGGATGGTGGGTTTACATGGTTACATACACAACACACTGTGTCAACATGTGGTGGATGGATGGTGGGTTTACATGGTTACATACACAACACACTGTGTCAACATGTGATGGATGGATGGTGGGTTTACATGGTTACATACACAACACACTGTGTCAACATGTGGTGGATGGATGGTGGGTTTACATGGTTACATACACAACACACTGTGTCAACATGTGGTGGATGGATGGTGGGTTTACATGGTTACATACACAACACACTGTGTCAACATGTGGTGGATGGATGGTGGGTTTACATGGTTACATACACAACACACTGTGTCAACATGTGGTGGATGGATGGTGGGTTTACATGGTTACATACACAACACACTGTGTCAACATGTGGTGGATGGATGGTGGGTTTACATGGTTACATACACAACACACTGTGTCAACATGTGGTGGATGGATGGTGGGTTTACATGGTTACATACACAACACACTGTGTCAACATGTGGTGGATGGATGGTGGGTTTACATGGTTACATACACAACACACTGTGTCAACATGTGGTGGATGGATGGTGGGTTTACATGGTTACATACACAACACACTGTGTCAACATGTGGTGGATGGATGGTGGGTTTACATGGTTACATACACAACACACTGAGTCAACATGTGGTGGATGGATGGTGGGTTTACATGGTTACATACACAACACACTGTGTCAACATGTGGTGAATGGATGGTGGGTTTACATGGTTACATACACAACACACTGTGTCAACATGTGGTGGATGGATGGTGGGTTTACATGGTTACATACACAACACACTGTGTCAACATGTGGTGAATGGATGGTGGGTTTACATGGTTACATACACAACACACTGTGTCAACATGTGGTGGGTGGATGGTGGGTTTACATGATTACATACACAACACACTGTGTCAACATGTGGTGGATGGATGGTGGGTTTACATGGTTACATACACAACACACTGTGTCAACATGTGGTGGATGGATGGTGGGTTTACATGGTTACATACACAACACACTGAGTCAACATGTGGTGGATGGATGGTGGGTTTACATGGTTACATACACAACACACTGTGTCAACATGTGGTGGGTGGATGGTGGGTTTACATGGTTACATACACAACACACTGTGTCAACATGTGGTGGATGGATGGTGGGTTTACATGGTTACATACACAACACACTGTGTCAACATGTGGTGGGTGGATGGTGGGTTTACATGGTTACATACACAACACACTGAGTCAACATGTGGTGGATGGATGGTGGGTTTACATGGTTACATACACAACACACTGAGTCAACATGTGGTGGATGGATGGTGGGTTTACATGGTTACATACACAACACACTGTGTCAACATGTGGTGAATGGATGGTGGGTTTACATGGTTACATACACAACACACTGTGTCAACATGTGGTGGATGGATGGTGGGTTTACATGGTTACATACACAACACACTGAGTCAACATGTGGTGGATGGATGGTGGGTTTACATGGTTACATACACAACACACTGAGTCAACATGTGGTGGGTGGATGGTGGGTTTACATGGTTACATACACAACACACTGTGTCAACATGTGGTGGGTGGATGTTGGGTTTACATGGTTACATACACAACACACTGAGTCAACATGTGGTGGATGGATGGTGGGTTTACATGGTTACATACACAACACACTGAGTCAACATGTGGTGGATGGATGGTGGGTTTACATTGGTTACATACACAACACACTGTGTCAACATGTGGTGGTGGATGGTGGGTTTACATGGTTACATACACAACACACTGTGTCAACATGTGGTGGTGATGGTGGGTTTACATGGTTACATACACAACACACTGTGTCAACATGTGGTGGGTGGATGTTGGGTTTACATGGTTACATACACAACACACTGAGTCAACATGTGGTGGTGGATGGTGGGTTTACATGGTTACATACACAACACACTGAGTCAACATGTGGTGGGTGGATGTTGGGTTTACATGGTTACATACACAACACACTGAGTCAACATGTGGTGGTGGATGGTGGGTTTACATGGTTACATACACAACACACTGAGTCAACATGTGGTGGTGGATGGTGGGTTTACATGGTTACATACACAACACACTGAGTCAACATGTGGTGGTGGATGGTGGGTTTACATGGTTACATACACAACACACTGAGTCAACATGTGGTGGGTGATTATATGGTGGGTTTACATGGTTACAATAACATAAACACATCTTCACT
Source organism: Ridgeia piscesae (assembly GCA_025642075.2). NCBI lineage: Eukaryota > Metazoa > Annelida > Polychaeta > Sabellida > Siboglinidae > Ridgeia > Ridgeia piscesae. The sequence continues at coordinate 35,444 of JAODUO010000708.1, forward strand.
AGACGTTATAATCCAGAAGAACAGTTGATTTGTAATGTGTTGTCCACAAAAAGAAACTATGTCTAAGTCGGATTACATACGTCGGATCTTCACCTAACTGAGTCGGTCCATTTGATCAGTGGGAATGTGTTTTCCTCACTTATGTCGGAATGCAGTTGTCAACAAAAATCACTTTGTTGCATGGAGTACACATACTAGATGAATTAAAAATGTGAAATGGCTATTCAAACAAAATGACCTGGACTGCCACAATAATGTGTTGTATTTGCCGTGAAACATGTGCAGCCTAATGGATGGTGAAACACTTTGATTTAACGCTCTGTAACAGTGAGATCGATGAATTAAGTGAATAGTGTAAGGTCATTCTCATGTGACAAAAACACAGCAAAAACATGACTAATAGTTATATATTTGATCAATCTTGCTACCACATATTTGCTACTTTGAGGCATTTGATATATTATTTATAATTAGGCTTTTGCAAAATTATTTGTCGATATCATTGTTTGTCTTTTGCTCTATTATACACTAACCCTACATATTATGTGAAATGTCAACAAGGAGTTGTTAAAACTGATATTATATGTTGTTTCATTGGTACTTAATCTGCACTGAAAGATGGAAGCTCTCAGAACACAACATTAATACAAAGACTGCCCATGAACTTTGACCTATGAACTGACCGGTAGATCGGTGTGTTGGTCCATGAGGTACGCGCCATGTCCAGCAGCCACAGCCTCCTTGTATTCGCGGTGGGCGGTCTCCTTCTCCTTCACCTCCCCTACCACATGCTTCCCGTTGATGAACGCCTCAAAGCCACACACCACAGCCAGTTCTCCCAGTGGGAACACGTACTTCGCCTCGATTGGTTCATTACTCTCATTCACATACGCCTGCAGCACGACCACCTGGTGGCAGAGTCAAACAGGAATTTAACGACTCGCCTTTGCATAAATATATCTGAAATCCTTCGTTCAACGACTCATTCTTCATGAGGTTGATTCTAACATAATTCACTTTAAATACTGCATGTTTTAATGTGTATTTGATTTGATATAAATAGTACCTACAAAACATTGAAATAATTATGTTAACAGTCAAATAAATAAAACAGTTGTGGTTCCCCGAGCTGTGTTTTGTGGGAGATGTCAAAATACTTCTGTCTACCAACAGCAGATTATTATTTAATATAAATCAGCACCACAAATAAGTTTGCTCAAGGTTTGTGTGAATAATGTAAGCAACAAGTCAGCAGGTTCTACATAAGAGCCCTAACTGATAGTACAACTGCAACAATTGATGGCAGATAAAATATATTGTATACGGGTGAATAGCATTATATGATTGCATACAGAAAAGCTAGATAAATATAAGCCACTCTGATATATTGACCTGGGCAGCAAGGTCAACCAGTTGTGCCCGGACGTGGACAGAGGTGAGTGGGACGGACGTGTCTGAGGCAGACACAAGACCAGCAGTGACTGTTGACTGGGGGTCAACCACATCCTTGACGTCCTCCAACCCTATGACAACACAAACACATGTACCACATTAAAAGATATAGCAATATCCACAACATGTCTGACATCTTGTGACAGAATGTTGAACAGGCAGTTGTTGGCTGGTTTCCCCCTAAAAAGAATTCTTAGAGGTGCTAAAAGTATCACATCAGATAACTTTTGATTGAATCTTGGAGAGACTACGTCCACAGTGGTAGAGCTAAGCTTATTGGATAGTGATAATGAAAACCCACCATTAAACAAAATCTGTTGTCAAATTTAAGGAGCTTTTCAAAATGTAAAGCCACATCCATACCACAGGGGACACTAATTTCTGTGAGACACAAGTGAAACTGCCCCAGTGGCACATTCTGGTATCAACAGTTTTCAGTACACACATTGTTGTTACGGAGACAAATCAAACGTAAAGAGCAAAATCATGTTTATGACGTCATAACAATATTACTGAAAGAATCACCTGGTCACCAACAGGTTTACAACGGTAAAATTAAATGTACTTGTGGGTCTACTGCTGGCAGGTGTTTCACATTTACCTATTTCTGTGATTTTGGCTGATTGTTCTTGGGAGACTGGCTGCTCTTCCTCCTCTTCCTTTGACTGGGAGATGATTGGGCTGACCTTGTCATCAGGGAGACTGAACTCAACGAGGTAGCGCAGACGTTGCTGACTGGTGTCATAGATGACATACTCATTGTCCTATGTCAACACAATGACACACGTTGAAGGTGACACATTTTCTTTCAGGGCAAGTGAGAGCCACGGAGGATATTAATGCTGTTCTTGTTCTATTATCAAACACAATTTTTTTACATTTTATTGTGTTTAGTCATTTATGCTTACAATTTTGGCTATATATATATATATATATACAACTATAATCACTCTGCATATGTGGTTCAATGCATAATCAGCAGAATACATTTCTTACAGTCTCTTGTCATATTTACAAATATGTTACAACAACATATTGGTAGGAGAATAACCAGACTGTGGTCTGCCTTCACAACAAATTGTTATAAGCAGAAAGTTTGCGCTGGGGTGATGCACACATCGTCACTATGGAAACCTTTTCAGTTTCCAAGAAAAATACATACAAGGGGGATTTCCACAGACACATGTAAAATATCAGTTTAGAAAGGTTGGATTGGTGAAATGTGACATTACTGGCGGTTTTTGTTTAGTACACATGTTCACATCAACATCTGTTAATATCCTATGAAGAAAAATTTGAAGAAATCAACTGATGTGATGGCCATCATAACCACCTTAATGATGTATTTTATTTATTCATTTACATACTTGATATACACACTTTTATCAGTGATTTATATATGGACATACTTGTCTGAAATAAATAAATTTATCTATGTTATCACTAACTTCATATCAGCAACTTCAAACTGTATTTTGACTAACAACAATGCAACTGAAATTAATATTTGAGCAATTCTCTCAGTATAAAAAGTAGCAAGTAAAATATATTTTGGCTTAAAACGTTTATCAAACAATTCCTGTATAAAGTCTGTACACTGATGACTCACTTTAAAATCTGACTGACATGTCTCAGTTGTCGTTCCACAGACGCTGTTGTAGCCACTAGGAGGAGCTGTCAGCTCAGTGTCAAACTTGTAGAAATCAGCGCACTTTCCAAGGGATACTTCATTAATGAGAAGCATCCGTGTTCCCTTTGTGTTTGAAGGTTGTGAGTACTTGACTGACACACTATAAACACATTAATTACTCTACATCACCAGTATTCTTTCAACAACATGTTTAATTGGACAACTGATCAGTTACAAAATAAATTTTGTTTCTCAAACCTTTTTTGCAATTAAGGTATCTGTACCATTTGCAGTATAGTTTCAAGAGAAAGAGGGACAAAAACAGTAAACTGAAATCTGGTGCTCTCTCTTGTCAAAGCAGTTTCATTACATCTTAGTGTGTAATTCGATGGCATGACAACATTCATTAACATAATGTCAACCAGTCAGCACACAATTGACTGGTTGTAATTCGTCAGTGTTGATGTGTATTAGTTGTAGCTACAATTATTCTGAATTCTTAGTTAATAATAACATAAATGAATTTTGATATGGTGCCGGTATCTGCACTGCTTTCAAAGTACTTTGTTCATTAAAGAAATATAAAAAGTCAGATTAAAATAATAATAGTAATACTATTGATAAAACCATATTTAAAAAAAGAAACCATACTACAATAAAACCAATATAATTACCATCCATTATAGAATCAATGCAAATTGTAACATCATTATCAAATTAATGTAAATTAGTTAAAGATACCTTTAAAAAATTATATAGTATATAACAGCTGTCAAATGTGGTGCTCTCTCTCCTAAATTTAAATTCATGAAGTACTGCGATTTGTGATGTTAGAGACTTTGTCACCACATGACGATGTACCTGTAATCACCTATATGTACCTGTAATCATCTGCAAAATAGATGCCACATCCCAGCATGCCCGCATCTGTTCTCTTGCCTCCGAAGTCATCAACCACAACTTTGGGCTTAAGGAGGCCTCTGAACACAACAAACAAAAACTGTTGTGTCATTTGATACAAGTCACAAGCAATCTTAGAAGGAACCAAACAATGATATACAAATGATGAAAACCAAACAACTTATCCATAAATATAACTGGTTGCTTTTTAAATGAAAAACCTGCAGCCAAATACAGATTAGCAACTGCCCAGTGTACCCTACAAGTGCCCAGTGTACCCTACAAGTGCCCAGTGTACCCTACAAGTGCCCAGTGTACCCTACAAGTGCCCAGTGTACCCTACAAGTGCCCAGTGTACCCTACAAGTGCCCAGTGTACCCATACAAGTGCCCAGTGTACCATACAAGTGCCCAGTGTACCCTACAAGTGCCCAGTGTACCCTACAAGTGTCCAATGTACCCTACAAGTGCCCAGTGTACCCTACAAGTGCCCAGTGTACCCTACAAGTGCCCAGTGTATGCTACAAGGATACAATGCCCACAAGTGCCCAGTGTACCCTACAAGTGCCCAGTGTACCCTACAAGGATACGATGCCCACAAGTGCCCAGTGTACCCTACAAGGATACGATGCCCACAAGTGCCCAGTGTACCCTACAAGGATACGATGCCCACAAGTGCCCAGTGTACCCTACAAGGATACGATGCCCACAAGTGCCCAGTGTACCCTACAAGGATACGATGCCCACAAGTGCCCAGTGTACCCTACAAGGATACGATGCCCACAAGTGCCCTGTGTACCCTACAAGGATACGATGCCCACAAGTGCCCAGTGTACCCTACAAGGATACGATGCCAACAAGTGCCCAGTGTACCCTACAAGGATACGACGCCCACAAGTGCCCAGTGTACCCTACAAGGATACGACGCCCACAAGTGCCCAGTGTACCCTACAAGGATACGACGCCCACAAGTGCCCAGTGTACCCTACAAGGATACGACGCCCACAAGTGCCCAATGTACCCTACAAGGATACGACGCCCACAAGTGCCCAGTGTACCCTACAATGATACGACGCCCTCAAGTGCCCAATGTACCCTACAAGGATACGACGCCCACAAGTGCCCTGTGTACCCTACAAGGATACGATGCCCACAAGTGCCCAGTGTACCCTACAAGGATACGATGCCAACAAGTGCCCAGTGTACCCTACAAGGATACGACGCCCACAAGTGCCCAGTGTACCCTACAAGGATACGACGCCCACAAGTGCCCAGTGTACCCTACAAGGATACGACGCCCACAAGTGCCCAGTGTACCCTACAAGGATACGACGCCCACAAGTGCCCAATGTACCCTACAAGGATACGACGCCCACAAGTGCCCAGTGTACCCCACAAGTGTACCCTTATGGATAAAATGCCCACTAGTGCCTAGTGTTTCCTTATGGAAAAAATGCTCACAAGTGTCCACAAAGATGCCCATAAGTGTCGAGTATACCCTACCTAGATAAGATGCCCACAAAGTTCTTTACACCTGATGCATGGAAAAGGAGGCGATTGTTGCCCAAGTTGCCATTGAAGACTGACTCCTCAACAGCACGGTGTATGGCATAGATGTTGACCACTGACACATTCATTGGTCTGAAACACAGCATGACATAGTAACAAGTACAAACATGACATAGTGACAAGTATAAACATAGCATGACATACTGACGAATACAAACACAGCATGACATAGTGACGAGTACAAACACAGCATGACATAGTGACGAGTACAAACACAGCATGACATAGTGACGAGTACAAACACAGCATGACATAGTGACGAGTACAAACACAGCATGACATAGTGACGAGTACAAACACAGCATGACATAGTGACGAGTACAAACACAGCATGACATAGTGACGAGTACAAACACAGCATGACATAAGTGACGAGTACAAACACAGCATGACATAGTGACGAGTACAAACACAGCATGACATAGTGACGAGTACAAACACAGCATGACATAGTGACGAGTACAAACACAGCATGACATAGTGACGAGTACAAACACAGCATGACATAATGACGAGTACAAACACAGCATGACATAGTGACGAATACAAACACAGCATGACATAGTGACGAGTACAAACACAGCATGACATAGTGACGAATACAAACACAGCATGACATAGTGACGAGTACAAACACAGCATGACATAGTGACGAGTACAAACACAGCATGACAAGTACAAACAGCATGACAAGTACAAACATGACATAGTGACAAGTACAAACATGACATATTGACAAGTACAAACATGACATAGTGACAAGTACAAACATGACATAGTTGACAAGTACAAACATGACATAGTGACAAGTACAAACATGACATAGTGACAAGTACAAACATGACATAGTGACAAGTACAAACATGACATAGTGAATACAGTGTACAAACAGTGGAATGTAAAATAATCATATGACAAAATTTGCAAATAAAATGAATCCAAGGTGAGTTGCCATGAGAGTGAGACAGTGAATGTTTTGGGAACCAAAGAAATACTTATTACAAAGGCCTGGGTGTATTTTTAATTGAAAGGATATTTCAATGTGTTTTCAAAGCTCAGATATGTGTACCATTCTGTGTACTTTAAGGGATTCTTTGAAATTTTAAAACTCTTAGTGTAGTGTATGACATTTTTAATTAGCGTTGTTAAAATAATTATTTCATATAATTCTATGCATTCATTTTATTATAATGGTGTTTTGTTTATCACTTATAACCCTGATAACATATATAAACTCCACGTATGAGGAGTTTTTAATTTGGGCTCCACCTGTACTATTCATATAAGGGACAGACTTGAATATTTGATTCAGTTTGGCAGACTTCGGTTTTATCTGACAAGTTCACTGAGTTTAAAGTCAATGGTCACGAATATTCATTTATACTTGGGCTGCATAATTAATCACCCACATGGCAGCAAGCTCAATGTGATTCGCATAAACATAATTATGTATTTGCTTGTTGTGCAGATAACACCCAAGTTATGCTTAGGTTTGCAAGAAAAAATAGCATAGAAAATATTTATGGGAAATTCTCACACTTTGAAACAGTACATCTCGAATGTCTTTACAGCTTATAAAGATTCTTGTTAATAGATTAATTAGAATAATTTGGATATACTGGTGAGTAATGGAAAACACTCTAATCTAAAAACAAACATGTGTGTGTGTGTGTGTGTGTGTGTGTGTGTGTGTGTGTGTGTGTGTGTGTGTGTGTGTGTGTGTGTGTGTGTGTGTGTGTGTGTGTGTGTGTGTGTGTGTGTGTGTGTGTGTGTGTGTGTGTGTGTGTGTGTGTGTGTGTGTGTGTGTGTGTAGTGGTGTGGTGTGGTGTGGTGTGGTGTGGTGTGGTGTGGTGTGGTGTGGTGTGGTGTGGTGTGGTGTGGTGTGGTGTGGTGTGGTGTGGTGTGGTGTGAGTGCATGGTGTGCGTGTGTGGTGTGTGTGCATGTGTGCGTGTGTGTGTGCGTGCTTGCGTGCGTGCGTGCGTGCGTGCGTGCGTGCGTGCGTGCGTGCGTGCGTGCGTGCGTGCGTGCGTGCATGCATATATATGCCATAAGATAAGACAAGACTTATTAACATAACTCTGATACAACACCAGTAATGTGCAATTGTATTTCACATTTAAATGAGCATCTTTTCACCCACCTGTTGGTGGAAGAGTCCAAGAGAGACTTCACTTTGTTGTACTCAGCTGAGTTGGTGCTCAGTGGTGCAATGTGGCACCGTAAGGCCCTGTACTTTGCCTCAACACTAGTGCGTACTGCCCAGCTAGTGGCCTCACTCACTGCCACCATGTCCTTGAGCAGCTGAAAGTCAAACACACGTGTCAGACCACAAGTGTCAGCCATTACAAGTTACATGTCCAAAGTAGTTGTAAGAAATAACAATTCTTAAAGGAAATAAAAACACAACATGACCTAAAATTCGTTTTCCATTTATACACAAGGATTAACTTTATATTTGACAACATTCACCAAAGAAATGAAAATTTACATTTTTTATTCCACACAAATCAAATTATGTTAAACAAATTTAGTCAGATGTTTCACGGAGGTCTGGATGAGCTTCTAGATGACTGCTGTCTTCTCTTAGTTCAATTACTCCTCTTATTCCTCTTTCTAATCTTACTCCTCTTACCCATCTTACTTCTTTTACACATCTTACTCCTCTTACCCATCTTACTCCTCTTACACATCTTACTCCTCTTACCCATCTTACTCCTCTTACACATCTTACTCCTCTTACCCATCTTACTCCTCTTACACATCTTACTCCTCTTACCCATCTTACTCCTCTTACACATCTTACTCCTCTTACCCATCTTACTCCTCTTACACCTCTTACTCCTCTTACCCATCTTACTCCTCTTACCCATCTTACTCCTCTTACACATCTTACTCCTCTTACCCATCTTACTCCTCTTACCCATCTTACTCCTCTTACACATTTTACTCCTCTTACACCTCTTACTCCTCTTACCCATCTTACTCCTCTTACACATCTTACTCCTCTTACCCATCTTACTCCTCTTACACATCTTACTCCTCTTACCCATCTAACTCCTCTTACACATCTTACTCCTCTTACACATCTTACTCCTCTTACACATCTTACTCCTCTTACCCATCTAACTCCTCTTACACATCTTACTCCTCTTACACATCTTACTCCTCTTAACCATCTAACTCCTCTTACACATCTTACTCCTCTTACCCATCTTACTCCTCTTACACATCTTACTCCTCTTACCCATCTAACTCCTCTTACACATCTTACTCCTCTTACCCATCTTACTCCTCTTACCCAACTTACTCCTCTTACACATCTTACTCCTCTTACCCATCTTACTCCTCTTACCCATCTTACTCCTCTTACCCATCTTACTCCTCTTACACATCTTACTCCTCTTACCAATCTTACTCCTCTTACCCATCTTACTCCTCTTACACATCTTACTCATCTTACCCATATTACTCCTCTTACCCATCTTACTCCTCTTACCCATCTTACTCCTCTTACACATCTTACTCCTCTTACCCATCTTACTCCTCTTACCCATCTTACTCCTCTTACCCATCTTACTCCTCTTACCCATCTTACTCCTCTTACCCATCTTACACCTCTTACCCCTCTTACCCAGTTAAATTAGATGACAGGGCTTCGAAGGTAAGACAAACATACCTGGCACAAGTCCTGTTTTCTGGCAATGGTGGCTCTGCTGTCGATCGGATGTTGATGAGTGGGTTTGTGAGGGAGATGTGAGTAGAACTCATCACTGAGTCTCTTAACAGTTGACTGATCTTCCTTGTTGAGGACTTGCTTCAGTTCCATCAGTGCAGCTTCTGCCTTCTCTATCTGCAGCATGGATGAGACAGACATGGTAAGGTGGTGGGGATGATGAGACAGACATGGTAAGGTGGTGGGGATAACGAGACAGACATGGTAAGGTGGTGGGGATGATGAGACAGACATGGTAAGGTGGTGGGGATGATGAGACAGACATGGTAAGGTGGTAGCGATGATGAGACAGACATGGTAAGGTGGTGTGGATGACAAGACAGACATGGTAAGGTGGTGTGGACCAGAAGACAGATATGGTATGGTGGTGTGGATCAGAAGACAGACATGGTAAGGTGGTAGCGATGATGAGACAGACATGGTAAGGTGGTGTGGATGACGAGACAGACATGGTAAGGTGGTGTGGACCAGAAGACAGATATGGTATGATGGTGTGGATCAGAAGACAGACATGATAAGGTGGTGTGGATGATGAGACAGACATAGTAAGGTGATGTGGATGACGAGACAGACATGGTAAGGTGGTGTGGATCAGAAGACAGACATGGTAAGGTGGTGTGATTCAGAAGACAGACTTGGTAAGGTGGTGTGGATAAGAAGACAGACTTGGTAAGGTGGTGTGATTCAGAAGACAGACTTGGTAAGGTGGTGTGGATCAGAAGACAAACTTGGTAAGGTGGTGTGGATCAGAAGACAGACTTGGTAAGGTGGTGTGGATCAGAAGACAGACATGGTAAGGTGGTGTGGATCAGAAGACAGACATGGTAAGGTGGTATGGATGACGAGACAGACATGGTAAGGTGGTGTGGATCAGAAGACAGACTTGGTAAGGTGGTGTGGATCAGAAGACAAGACATGGTAAGGTGGTGTGGATCAGAAGACAGACATGGTAAGGCAGTGTGGATGACGAGACAGACATGGTAAGGTGGTGTGGACCAGAAGACAAACATGGTAAGGTGGTGTGGATGATGAGACAGACATAGTAAGGTGATGTGGATGACGAGACAGACATGGTAAGGTGGTGTGGATCAGAAGACAGACTTGGTAAGGTGGTGTGGATCAGAAGACAGACTTGGTAAGGTGGTGTGGATCAGAAGACAGACATTGGTAAGGTGGTGTGGTAGCAGATGGAAGAGGTGACAAATACAGATTGGAATATAACATCCATCAAGTCACTGAACATTACAAAGTGTCATTACAAAATAAGCACATGATACTAAAGACACCCTCACATAATTATAGTACCCAAGGTAGTCTGAAATTTCACACTATGAAACACCAACAGATTAATTTAGTGTGTTCATATTTTGTTGACATTTTATAAGAAATTGCTCAGTATATTATGTATAATTGTCATATAGTAAATTTGAAGAACTTCTCTCATGCTCACAGCACAGAATATCAACTCGATTGGTGCTTCAAACCATGAAGGTGTCACAGTTTCATGATTGGTGCACAGTGTGAGAGCCACCACAAAATAATGGGTGCATATTTTAGCAGACAACTGCAGGTGTTTAGACTCTCTTGCTGGAGTGAGCCGTTAATGTAGTTACATAAGCATAACTACTAACCTCCAGATTTAGTTGGTATAGGTCATAAATGCACAAAGACATTGAGCATGGTTTCTCAAACGTTTTGAATCTAACATTAAACAAAATTACATAAATTTGAATAGTTTTTCATGCTATTGCACCTTTCTATAGTTAGTGCAAGATGTGAATTATATAAAATACACTACCATCCAAACAATGGACGGTTTGTGTAGTTCTGGACAATCATAGAACAGTTCATGATATATGGACGACTCATTTAAAAAAATTATAAAAAATCTGAACTTTCAAGAACTTTTAAATGACCAGGAATAGAATAAATGCAAATTGTTACTTCTCTTTATGAATAAATAAATGAAAATGTGAAAATTTGGCAATTGAAATGTATTATTTGCAGCAATTTAATAAACTGGTCCTGTGTTAGCTTGATTATAAATCGATGACAAGGTTTGAAAAGTAAATATGGGATATTGACTATAATAAAATATTGCATAATCTCGTCTCTCGTACTGACCTGGTCAGCTTTGATGGTGTTCATAGGGACACTGAGAGCCTGGTCCAGCTCCCCCACTGCCTCCTGCCAGATGTGTTCTAGGAGGTCGCACACCTCCTCACACACGCTGCCTTGTTCAATCCCATAATCACACAACGCCTGTGAGGGAGGCAAAGAGAATAGCAAATATCTGGTAAATGCAAACCAAACAACCTGTACAGCTGTATATGTGACAAACAGGCAGGCAGGCATCTGCAGCAGAGGCAAAGTTGGCAAGCATGTGATTAACAAACATCTGCTAAGGAGGTCAAGTCAATAATGTAAGAATAATTAACATATCATACCAAACCTTGTAACATTTGAATAATTGCCAACATTGAACCTACCATAATTATTATGAAGGACTAAAAAGATTCTAAGCATGCTACCATCACAGGGTCCCTCACAGCTCGGTGTACCTGTCTGAACTTTGGAGATCCAATCCTTGGGGAGAGAAACTGCCTGGTGTTGGAGTAGTTGTGAGGTGGTGTTGTCCAGTACTTGTAGAGTTGACCAAACAGATCAAGGGCACCATCAGCTGTCCCACTGAATCGCACTTCCTTCTGGCCCAAGTCCTCCTGAAGCATCGGTCAGAACATGTACTGTGGACACATATTACGTGGAAAAGATCATCATTCTGTAGCAACATAGACAATTTAATGTGATAGGTCAAGTACTAGGTCACACACACATAGTCAAGACATGTGAACCAAACATTGCCATATATCACATGTACCCGGGGTATTTGTTTATCATATAATAATTATAATGTTTTACTTTTTAATTTACCATAACTCTTTATATTTACGTAATTGTCTTAATATAATATTTTACTTGTATATATATATATATATATATATATATATATATAAAAATATATATATATATATATATATTATATATATATATATATATATATATATATATATATGTATATATATATATATATATTATATATATATATGTATGTATATATATATATATATATATATATATATATATATATATTTTAATAAATAAATTTACTATGATATAAATGTTTTATGAATTTTTCTTTTAACTTTTGTATGGTTCCAAGTATGTTTTATTATGATGTGTGTATGTGCCTATGAATGAGCTGGTCTCACGAAGACATGGTGCTCTAGAGATACCAGTAATTAAACTAATGTGACTCACGTCCCTCCAATGTTTTATTTTGGCAAAAATATGAACTTTATATTCTCACCTTTCAAAGCATAGTTTGGTTTCCTCAACAAATATTCCTAATTGACTAAAATACAAAAAGTATTTTTATATAGCTTAATGGTAAATCCTATTTTCTCCAAATGCTGCTTTCTGAATCTCTTTTATGTTTAGCAATAAATCAAAAACTACTGAAGGTTTTTTAATGAAGTATTATTTTAAGTGTGTTACCAATAGAATCCAAAAAGAGAGATTTGTTTATAGAAATAACCTACAAGTATTACATTTTCTAGTTTTCATGTAGTTTTAGGAAAACTGATGAATGATACATGATCTAAGAGATGCAGGTGAACCAGTTACATGCCTATACAATGAGCATAATATATAACATGGAATAGTTTAAAGATCATCCATTTACCAGGTAGTATACCTTTGTAATATTTAGAACAATATATAAATAAATTATAGTAAATGAAGGAAGACACAGACAAATGTAAATGTAAACAACACAAGTGGCCATGACACAAAGTGGTTTTGTTTGACAACAGAAGCAGTACCTTGTCACCAAGTTGCCCAGTGTGAGTGAACACCCTGTATCTGGTGTTGTCAGGTGCTGGGCTGATTTCAGCAGGCACCACGTGTACCTCCAGCACACAAAACCTGGTCACCAGCAGCTTCTTCCATTTCCCTTTCTGTTACGGAAAGAGACAGCATAACACATGTGATGTCATGCACGTGTATATTTCCAGGTTCATAATCAAATAGACATATGGATGTGTGAATGTGTGTACATAAGACACACACACCCACACATGTACAAATATTCACACATGCACACAACACAAACACACAAACACACAAACACACAAACACACAAACACACAAACAAACACAAACACAAACACAAGCACACGCACACGCACACGCACACGCACACGCACGCACACGCACACGCACACGCACATGCACACGCACATGCACACGCACATGCACACACACATGCATGCATGCACGCATGCACGCTTGAACGCACTCACGCATACACACAGACAGTGAGGTAAAATTTATTTGTTTCAATCAAGTATGTAGAGAATTAAGTGACAGTTTGTAGTATTGTCCTGATGATTGAGGGACCCTCCCTGTGACTGTACATGGTGAAAATGGCATTACTAAATGCACTGTTTGGCTAGAGTGTGTATACACAACAATGATCAGATGTAATTGTGCACTGGTACTAACAATAGTAAAAAAATTGAATAAATGTTAAAGAAAAATCTAAGTCAACATAGTTATTAAAATACAATAATAATAACAGAAAGCAAATAAGGTAAAACTTATAATAATAGTAATGGTGCGATTAAATCTAGACATGAACTATATAGACACACACAATGTTTGTAAAACACTAACAACTCCTTAAACAATTTAGCAGAAATGTGTGGCTATTATGACTAGCCTTGACAAGCACAATGCTCTTTGCCACGTGGTAGTTGTCGTCATCATAGTGGGGTGTCTTGTTGTCACCCCACCGCCACACCTTCACTGTGTGCAACTGGACCACCTTCTTCCTGGGTGGTCCGTCTGGTTGGGTCTTGGCTGCCATGGAAACCAACAATCAGTTACTCTTTAACATAGTCTAACCAAATGTTCTGGGAGATATATTTAGCAAACAATCATTCCACCAGGTTCTCACTCCGGTTGTGGGTTCACCTTGGCCCTGGTGTCAACTCATGCGTCTACTTCAAACACCCCAAGGTACATGTCTACATCTACTGTAGACAGTCATGCATGACGAAGCGTTTGACTACTTATCTTAGATGCTGAATCCAACAACTCAAAAGACACCAGCCATCTATGGCTTACTGTTCCATTAAAACATACACATAAGCAGGTGTGGATTTGGAATAACCACACCTACATTTTAAAATAAACTACTGCCACATTCGCTCTGTGATACTCCCTCAACTCACATCTCTTTCAGTCAGCTAATACAATTCTTATACAAAATGTGCAGAAGTAACTTTTATCAACTCTAACTGTCTTAGAGAACAAGTCATTCTTTGATACTATGCTTTTTTATTGTTTTATTTATAATTCTAATAGGTTTCTTAGCTTGTTATTGCAGTAGCTGAAAACTGTTAATCTAGAAATACTCTGACATGGTAAATTAATATGATAAATGATCAGATTTTATTAATAAAGAAAAACAAATATAAAAATGTTAAGTGAAAAAAGTATCTAAATGTGAATGGTGTCAAGTTTACAATGTTTACATATTCAAACCTGATTAACAGTTGTCATTACAACATAGTACCTTTATATACTGCAACATGACATACACATATTAACAGTTGTCATCACAATATAGTACCTTTATATACTGCAACATGACATACACATATTAACAGTTGTCATCACAATATAGTATCTTTATATACTGCAACATGACATACACATTTCATGGCAAAATATATAGAGATGACGGCATCGCCATCACATTTATTTTAATAATTTCAAAAGATTTAAAGGTTGATTATACAGAATACTAACCAACTATTTTTCCACTGCCAAATTCCTCTGCCTTGGTTTGGCCAACAGCGATGTAGCCGTCTGCCTCCAGGAGCCTCTCCGCCTTCAGGCAGTCATCTATGAAGGTCAAGGACACAACCGGAACACCGTACTTCAGAGCAGTTCTCGCCTTGTATGTGTCTGAGACATTCTCATGATCATCCACCACCAGGTGGCTACACTGTAATAAAAACATGCATTCTGTTAAATAATACAATATTATTTTAATAATATTCGGGACAGATCCAAAATTGGTACAACACATTGTCTAGAATATAGTAAAATAAATAAATATATATATATATATATATATATATATATATAGTTATATATAATGTTATATATATATATATATATATATATATATATATATATATATATATATATATATATATATATATATATATATATATATATATATATATATATATATATATATATATATATATATATATATATATATAATATATAAACTAGATAAATATTTTTAATAAATATAACACATTTTATTGTATTAATTGTATAGATATGCAGAATGATGCATTCAAAGTTCAATGTTCAAACTGTTTATCAAATGGTCATCCTAAAATACACTAACTGTGAGTCTACATTCATGTAAGTTTGACCTGATTACAATTATCATGAATTAGTCATGTACAGGGTTTCAGAGCACATTTAGCTAAACAAAAACATTGCCTATGACAGACTTTTATGTTTATTTATAATTGACTCCTGAATGAATCAAAGCATTAGCAAAAATTCATATTCCAACATTTGTGTAAAGATCATTGTGTGTGAGAACCCTGACCTTCTTTGTGATGATAAACGACACAACTCCTCCGTTTTCTGTTATTGCCTTTCTCACTTCTTGTTTCCTCTTGAATGGAATCTTGATTCCCAGCTCTAGGGCAATCTGACAGCCATTGAAGACAGTCATTTCTGAAAGCATCCCATCAGGAGTGTGAGGCCGACCACCTTTACAAATAATAAACCCTGCTAACATTTTATATTGTAGATTTATTATTATAAAAAGTAAACTATTTCATTTCTTACATGAAGCAGTGTTCAGGCCTTATGCTGCTTAGAGCAAGTTACACTTCACTCCCTGTTACACTTTACTCCCTTTGACACTTTACTCCCTGTTAAACTTAACTCCCTGTTACACTTCACTCCCCGTTACATTTCAATCCCTGTTACACTTCACTCCCTGTTACACTTCACTTCCTGTTACACTTCAATTCCTGTCATCCTTCACTCCCAGTTACACTTAAAGGTAAAAGGCAAATTCTTGTATAGCGCAGTATCCAGTCCTCAGGACCGTTCAAAGCACTTTACACTTTACTTCCCTGACAGACCTGTTCACTCAGACACCATTTTGGCTTCTCTGGGAAGCATCCAGCCATATACTACAATTAAGGTGCGAAGGCTGCTCATTCACATATCCACCACTGTCTATAGTCAGGTACTAATTTACACAGCTGAGTGAACCGTAGCAATGTAGAGTGAAGTGTTTTAACACCGCAGAATAGGATTCGAACCCGGGTTCTCATAATTGAGAGTCCAAAGCTCTACCCCTGAGCCACGGTGCTCTACGGGCAGTAACATTTCACTCCCTGTTACACTTCACTCCCTGTTACACTTCACTCCCTGTTACACATTACTCCCTGTTACACTTCACTCCCTGTTATACTTCACTCCCTGTTACACTTCACTGACTGTTACACTTCACTCCCTGTTACACTTCACTGCCTGTTACATTTCACTGCTTGTTACATTTCACTGCCTGTTACACTTCACTCTCTGTTACACGTCACTGCCTGTTACACTTAACTGCCTGTTACATTTCACTGCCTGTTATTCTTCACTTCCTGTTACACTTCACTGCCTGTTATACTTCACTCCCTGTTATACTTCACTGCTTGTTACACTTCACTGCCTGTTATACTTCACTGCTCGTTACACTTCACTCCCTGTTATACTTCACTCCCTGTTACACTTCACTGCTTGTTATACTTCACTGCTTGTTACACTTCACTCCCTGTTATACTTCACTCCCTGTTACACTTCACTGCTTGTTATACGTCACTGCTTGTTACACTTCACTCCCTGTTATACTTCACTCCCTGTTATACTTCACTGCTTGTTACACTTCACTCCCTGTTATACTTCACTGCTCGTTACACTTCACTGCCTGTTACACTTCACTCCCTGTTACACTTCACTGCTTGTTACACTTCACTGCCTGTTATACTTCACTCCCTGTTATACTTCACTGCTTGTTACACTTCACTCCCTGTTATACTTCACTGCTCGTTACACTTCACTGCCTGTTACACTTCACTCCCTGTTACACTTCACTGCTTGTTACACTTCACTGCCTGTTATACTTCACTCCCTGTTATACTTCACTGCTCGTTACACTTCACTGCCTGTTACACTTCACTCCCTGTTACACTTCACTGCTTGTTACACTTCACTGCCTGTTATACTTCACTCCCTGTTATACTTCACTGCTTGTTACACTTCACTGCCTGTTACACTTCACTCCCTGTTACACTTCACTGCTCGTTACACTTCACTGCCTGTTATACTTCACTCCCTGTTATACTTCACTGCTTGTTACACTTCACTGCCTGTTATACTTCACTCCCTGTTATACTTCACTGCTCGTTACACTTCACTGCCTGTTACACTTCACTCCCTGTTACACTTCACTGCTTGTTACACTTCACTCCCCGTTACATTTCAATCCCTGTTACACTTCACTCCCTGTTACACTTCACTCCCTGTTACACTTCACTGCTTGTTACACTTCACTCCCCGTTACATTTCAATCCCTGTTACACTTCACTCCCTGTTACACTTCACTGCTTGTTACACTTCACTCCCCGTTACATTTCAATCCCTGTTACACTTCACTCCCTGTTACACTTCACTTCCTGTTACACTTCAATTCCTGTCATCCTTCACTCCCAGTTACACTTAAAGGTAAAAGGCAAATTCTTGTATAGCGCAGTATCCAGTCCTCAGGACCGTTCAAAGCACTTTACACTTTACTTTCCTGACAGACCTGTTCAATCAGACACCATCTCGGCTTCTCTGGGAAGCATCCAGCCATATACTACAATTAAGGTGCGAAGGCTGCTCATTCACATATCCACCACTGTCTATAGTCAGGTACTAATTTACACAGCTGAGTGAACCGTAGCAATGTAGAGTGAAGTGTTTTAACACCGCAGAATAGGATTCGAACCCGGGTTCTCATAATTGAGAGTCCAAAGCTCTACCCCTGAGCCACGGTGCTCTACGGGCAGTAACATTTCACTCCCTGTTACACTTCACTCCCTGTTACACTTCACTCCCTGTTACACATTACTCCCTGTTACACTTCACTCCCTGTTATACTTCACTCCCTGTTACACTTCACTGACTGTTACACTTCACTCCCTGTTACACTTCACTGCCTGTTACATTTCACTGCTTGTTACATTTCACTGCCTGTTACACTTCACTCTCTGTTACACGTCACTGCCTGTTACACTTAACTGCCTGTTACATTTCACTGCCTGTTATTCTTCACTTCCTGTTACACTTCACTGCTTGTTACACTTCACTGCCTGTTACACTTCACTCCCTGTTACACTTCACTGCTCGTTACACTTCACTGCCTGTTATACTTCACTCCCTGTTATACTTCACTGCTTGTTACACTTCACTGCCTGTTATACTTCACTCCCTGTTATACTTCACTGCTCGTTACACTTCACTGCCTGTTACACTTCACTCCCTGTTACACTTCACTGCTTGTTACACTTCACTGCCTGTTATACTTCACTCCCTGTTATACTTCACTGCTTGTTACACTTCACTGCCTGTTACACTTCACTCCCTGTTACACTTCACTGCTCGTTACACTTCACTGCCTGTTATACTTCACTCCCTGTTATACTTCACTGCTTGTTACACTTCACTGCCTGTTACACTTCACTCTGTTACACTTCACTGCCTGTTATACTTCACTCCCTGTTATACTTCACTGCTTGTTACACTTCACTGCCTGTTACACTTCACTCCCTGTTACACTTCACTGCTCGTTACACTTCACTGCCTGTTATACTTCACTCCCTGTTATACTTCACTGCTTGTTACACTTCACTGCCTGTTACACTTCACTCCCTGTTACACTTCACTGCTCGTTACACTTCACTGCCTGTTATACTTCACTCCCTGTTATACTTCACTGCTCGTTAAACTTCACTGCCTGTTACACTTCTCTCCCTGTTACACTTCACTGCTTGTTACACTTCACTGCCTGTTATACTTCACTCCCTGTTATACTTCACTGTTTTTTACACTTCACTGCCTGTTACACTTCACTCCCTGTTACACTTCACTGCTCGTTACACTTCACTGCCTGTTATACTTCACTCCCTGTTATACTTCACTGCTCGTTACACTTCACTGCCTGTTACACTTCACTCTGTTACACTTCACTGCCTGTTATACGTCACTTCCTGTTACACTTAGCTGCCTGTTGCACTTCACTGACTGTTATACTTCACTTCCTGTTACACTTCACTCTCTGTCACATTTCATTCGCCTTTATAATTCACTCCCTGTTACATTTCATTCCCTGTTACACTTCACTCCCTGTTACACTTCATTCCCTGTTACACTTCACTGACTGTTACACGTCACTGCCTGTTATGCCTCACTTCCGGTTACACTTCACTCATTGTTACAGTATATTTCACTCCCTGTTACACTCCACTCTCTATTACACTACACTTTACTCCCTGTTGCACTTCACTCCCTGTTACACTTCACTCCCCGTTACACTTCACTCCCTGTTACACTTCACTCCCTGTTACACTTCACTCCCCGTTACACTTCACTCCCCGTTACACTTTACTCCCCGTTACACTTCACTCCTCATTACACTTCACTCCTCATTACACTTTACTCCCCATTACATTTCATTCCTCGTACCAAAGGAAATCAACCTCAGAGACTCATCAATATAAAATGTTTGAATAACCAAAGTGACTAAACATTCAGGCTGTCAGCAAATGGACTGATATGCCAGTGAGCTATGATGGATAGGTTGGGCAAGGTTGTAAAGGTATGTTTTTAAATGATAATGGAATTTTACAATATATTCAACTTATCTAACACTAGACAGAAGCAAGTTCAAAAGAGTAGGTACAGCTATAGGAAAAGCCCTAGTCCCAATATTACCCAGTAGTACTTATTCTAGAAACAAAAAATAAGTGATCATAACCGGGTATGTTTTCTTACAGTAGTAAGCAATGACGGGAAGTACAGTGAGCCACTCTAATCACCAATAGTCATCAGTCGTAAGTAATGCAGGCAACACAATACACACACAGCCTGATTCAACTTGTTGACACTCTACTGACTCTAGCAGATGTGGTCTTTGAATAGACTATTATTATGGTTTTGGCATGCTACAGAATGGCACAGTTACCACTTACCAGATCTATTGCACTCTCAACTGAGAAAACCTAGGTTCAAATCCTCAAACTTTGGGCAAGTTGAATACCTGTCTATAGACAGTGTGGATATTTGTGTATGATGGTGTTCACATATTATCTGTGTATCTGCCAATATACCTGGATGTTCAAGAATTCTACTGGATTTCCCCCCCCCAGATTCCTGGAATACAAGCAAATTCCTCACATTTTCACTTCAGATCTCCAAAAGCCTCCCTCAATGATCTCCATTTTCAATGTCCAATCCATCAGGTCCATACTTTTGAGATTCATGAAAAACCTCCAGCAATATTATCTCATTCTTTTCTGAATTTCATTCCCTTGTTTGTATGCTAAACAAGCCCTTCAATTGCCATCCTGATTCATGCAGGACTGAACAGCTGAGCATTGAGCAGTCATCCTGATTCATGCAGGACTGAACAACTGAGCACTGAGCAGTCATCCCGATTCATGCAGGACTGAACAACTGAGCACTGAGCAGTCATCCCGATTCATGCAGGACTGAACAACTGAGCACTGAGCAGTCATCCTGATTCATGCAGGACTGAACAACTGAGCACTGAGCAGTCATCCTGATTCATGCAGGACTGAACAACTGAGCACTGAGCAGTCATCCCGATTCATGCAGGACTGAACAGCTGAGCACTGAGCAGTCATCCTGATTCATGCAGGACTGAACAACTGAACACTGAGCAGTCATCCTGATTCATGCAGGACTGAACAACTGAGCACTGAGCAGTCATCCTGATTCATGCAGGACTGAACAGCTGAGCATTGAGCAGTCATCCTGATTCATGCAGGACTGAACAACTGAGCACTGAGCAGTCATCCTGATTCATGCAGGACTGAACAGCTGAGCATTGAGCAGTCATCCTGATTCATGCAGGACTGAACAACTGAGCACTGAGCAGTCATCCCGATTCATGCAGGACTGAACAGCTGAGCATTGAGCAGTCATCCTGATTCATGCAGGACTGAACAACTGAGCACTGAGCAGTCATCCTGATTCATGCAGGACTGAACAGCTGAGCATTGAGCAGTCATCCTGATTCATGCAGGACTGAACAACTGAGCACTGAGCAGTCATCCTGATTCATGCAGGACTGAACAGCTGAGCATTGAGCAGTCATCCTGATTCATGCAGGACTGAACAACTGAGCACTGAGCAGTCATCCCGATTCATGCAGGACTGAACAGCTGAGCACTGAGCAGTCATCCTGATTCATGCAGGACTGAACAACTGAGCACTGAGCAGTCATCCTGATTCATGCAGGACTGAACAGCTGAGCACTGAGCAGTCATCCCGATTCATGCAGGACTGAACAGCTGAGCACTGAGCAGTCATCCAAATTCATCCAGGACTGAACAGCTGAGCAGTCATCCCAATTTATTCAGGACTGAACAGCTGAGCAGTCATCCCAATTCAGTCAGGACTGAACAGCTGAGCACTGAGCAGTCATTCCAATTCTTCCAGGATTGAACAGCTGAGCAGTCATCACGGTTCATTCAGGACTGGACAACTGAGCACTGAGCAGTCATTGTGATTCATCCAGGACTGAACAGCTTAGCAGTCATCCCAATTTATTAAGGACTGAACAGCTGACTATTGAGCAGTCATCACAGTTCATCCAGGACTGGACAACTGAGCAGTCATCCCAATTTATTAAGGACTGAACAGCTGACTATTGAGCAGTCATCACAGTTCATCCAGGACTGAACAGCTTAGCAGTCATCCCAATTTATTAAGGACTGAACAGCTGACTATTGAGCAGTCATCACAGTTCATCCAGGACTGGACAACTGAGCAGTCATCCCAATTTATTAAGGACTGAACAGCTGACTATTGAGCAGTCATCACGGTTCATCCAGGACTGGACAACTGAGCAGTCATCCCAATTTATTAAGGACTGAACAGCTGACTATTGAGCAGTCATCACGGTTCATCCAGGACTGGACAACTGAGCAGTCATCCCAATTTATTAAGGACTGAACAGCTGACTATTGAGCAGTCATCACAGTTCATCCAGGACTGGACAACTGAGCAGTCATCCCAATTTATTCAGGACTGAACAGATGACTATTGAGCAGTCATCACAGTTCATCCAGGACTGGACAACTGAGCAGTCATCCCAATTTATTCAGGACTGAACAGATGACTATTGAGCAGTCATCACAGTTCATCCAGGACTGGACAACTGAGCAGTCATCCCAATTTATTCAGGACTGAACAGCTGACTATTGAGCAGTCATCACAGTTCATTCAGGACTGGACAACTGAGCACTGAGCAGTCATTGTGATTCATCCAGGACTGAACAGCTTAGCAGTCATCCCAATTTATTAAGGACTGAACAGCTGACTATTGAGCAGTCATCACAGTTCATCCAGGACTGGACAACTGAGCAGTCATCCCAATTTATTAAGGACTGAACAGCTGACTATTGAGCAGTCATCACAGTTCATCCAGGACTGGACAACTGAGCAGTCATCCCAATTTATTAAGGACTGAACAGCTGACTATTGAGCAGTCATCACGGTTCATCCAGGACTGGACAACTGAGCAGTCATCCCAATTTATTAAGGACTGAACAGCTGACTATTGAGCAGTCATCACAGTTCATCCAGGACTGGACAACTGAGCAGTCATCCCAATTTATTCAGGACTGAACAGCTGACTATTGAGCAGTCATCACGGTTCATCCAGGACTGGACAACTGAGCAAAAAAAAGTTGGCCTTATAGCCTATAGGTCCTATATGATAATGAGTATTAGATCAAAAAGATCTTGATTCCCTCACCACATGGGAGAAACAGTGGTCCATGACCTTCCATCCACAGAAATGCTACTCGTTGAGTGTCACCCGAAAGAAAGAAAAAATTGTACCGTCATACCACCTACACGAACACAACCTGCAAAACGTCAGCACAGCAAAATACCTTGGCGTAAACATACAGGACAACCTGAATTGGGGACTCCACATAGACACCATTACCAATAAAGCAAACAAGACACTCGGCTTCCTCAGAAGAAACCTAAAAATCGGAAACAAGAAAACAAAAGAAACAGCATATAAAGCCTTTGTTTGCCCAATCCTGGAGTACTCGACCACTGTCTGGGACCCACACTCTGCAAACAACATAAAAACAATAGAAAAAGTCCAACGCTGTGCAGCAAGATGGGTTATACAAATAGACACCATCAGACATCCTGCGTCAACTCCATCATCGACTCTCTTGCCTGGCCCACACTCCAACAACGCCGTAAAAAAGCTCGACTTGAAATGTTTTACAAATTTCACCACCACCTCGACACCATTGATTCTGAATACCTACCATGCACAGCCAACAGAAACCAGATCAAGCCACAGACAGAACAACACACACAGCTAGCTACAACATCCCCTACTGCAGGACACAGTACAGACAGATGTCATTCTTCTCCCGGACCATCCCCGAATGGAACAGCCTTCCCCAGGAAATAGTGGCAGCCAAGTCTCTGGACTGTTTCAAGTCCAGGCTTGCTGACCACCTGTAACCAGACAGACCACCCCTACCCTTCCCCCTCCGGCCCCTCTTATTTCTTATGTCTACTACCCCCCTCTACTATGCCACACACCCTTTCACTATATTTCAGAAGTGTCTACTGCAACCTCCATAAATCACCATAATCATCACAACATTTATGTTGGCTGATTAATAGAAGAAGAAGAGTATAATGTCCATCTATATAATATGACTCATATTAAATCCGTATTAAATCACGGCAGGCGTGGCCTGGAATGTTACTATACTCGTCGACATGTAAATTAAAGATCAAACACTTAGAACTAATTAATAAATCTTATTTTGATCACTTTGAGTTTAAATTTATGAAAGAACATAAAGCATGACGTCTATTATATCATATGTGATGCTGCATCACCTGACTTTAAGGATTTGAAGTGTTTCTAGCGAATAAGCAATAAAAGTTATTCAGTTATTGCTGACGCCGCTGTTTTGGGGCGCGCGGACCGCGCGTGACAGTGACTCTTCGTACCTAGCCTACCGTCGGTAGTAACAGCACTGAGTGACTGACATGTAGTCATTCGCAAACCAAGCATCACACCCATATTTGCGATCTGCGCTGATCATTAGAAAATTTGTCTGATTTCCGAACCTGTCCGTTCACTTCTTCACATCTATTGCTATTATGTTACTGAAGTGTTGACAATATTTTGTGAGTGTTACTCACCTGCAGCTCGCCTAAAACATCCCCATGCACCATCGATGTTTACCAACGATTACTAGGGCAGCTATCCAGACGGGGACAGATCACAATTTTTACTTCCTGGTTTGGGACGAATGACGTACGTACGTATGTAGCATGTGCTACTTGAAATTACAACGCATATTGGGTGATGTTTGGCTTCCTGATTGGTTTGCTAACACAGTACTTATGTGACACGCAGTGATGTTTACATTTGTACTAAATTGAAAACAATGTGTGTGTGTGTGTGTGTGTGTGCGGGTGCGTGCGTGCGTGCGTGCGTGCGTGCGTGCGTGCGTGCGTGCGTGCGTGCGTGTGTGTGAACAACGTGAAAAGCTTTACTATCGCGTACAATAACAGCTTCAGAAATTCATTTAATTAAGATGTAACTTAAGTGTAACTTTTATGATTGCTACCAACTTCATTAAATCTTTCAACGAACGCATTCTTTCATCCATATTTAGCCTTATAATTAAGTCATCTTCATCAATCTAAACCTTCTTTTTGTTAATTACTCCCATATCATTAATATACATTTTGGTAGCTCTGTGTACAAATACTGAACGTCCTAATTATCCACGTGATATATGTTTTGTACTCTTTTTTATTATTATTTTAACACTTTCAATTTGTTAATGACGTATTAAATTTTACTATTTACTTATTAATAATTTTATTTTTGCTTATAATTGTATTTTATGCAATTTAGTTTTGATTTGTTTACCCAAAACTCTAGAATTGTTGCCTCAGTGGTTATAATTATGGGACATATAAACATTATACTTCCAGGCCAAAAAATAATCGATTGTAAGCACAGGCGCAAGCACTAAATGTACACGTTTAATTGTAATTAGATTGAATGGTGTCTACGCCATGGGAAGAAAAGTTACTAACTGAAAAAGAACCCTGCAAATTAATTTGATCAAAATAATTGCATTTGCACATATACATACACGTGTAACTTCATCTGGACGTGTACAAAGCCGAAACTTCGAATACACACATTACATGCACACACGCATGCACTTACAAACATACACACAGACATATATATCATTTAAAAAATATTATATTGCTGCTCCTAGCCAATAATTAATAATAATGCCTCCACGGTTTTGATGTATGGCTTCAACATGTTAAAGATGGCGACAACCGAGAACGTCGATTTGCTTCAGCCAGAAATCTTATCCACAGAATGTCTGTTAGAACTATTAAAAAAAGTATGTGGAAGTGGTTTATAATAATGCAATCAATGCTAATTTGAATAAATGTTTATGTAAATGTGTCTGCATTTATGAATTTGGCCATGCCAAAATTATTGTGTTAAATGGTCGATAATAGGGTAACTCACTAATGGTAATCTTCCAGTTAACTGACCTAAATTATTAGGGCCTTTTCAAAACGGTTTTACCATGTTTTTCGATGTGTTTGGGATGTCATTCTGCATCACTTCCGCTGAAAAAGAATACAATTTTTTTTTTAAATTGTGCTTTAGATCAATTTAATGCCGTCGATTCGACGCGAACAAGGCAAGCCGATGTCACGGCATGAGGAGTTACTTAGAGGCCCGGAGTTAGCTCTACAAACGCATTATGACCACAAAGTTAAAGGCGATGTATACAGTAGAAAAAACATTGTACAGATTAACAATGTATGGTATTTAGTTAAACTAATTATCTGATATTCAAACTGTTGGTGTCTTCTACCCACTGTCTATGCCGACTATGGAGATTGGATTGACACTGGTCTACAAACCAACCAGGGGAGAGTAAACCTAAATGCAAATAATAATGTTGTACAACATTAAATCATGTTCCTTGATGAAACTCATATTTTGAAAGTAAGTTTGCATATGCCAAGTGTGACGTGCTTCCTGTTGACAGAAATGTGTTCCACTGGACGGTGTACAGTGCCGAGATAGAGGTGTCCTGGTGGAGCTCTACTACCGCTGCATTATTCCTCTGCCACAGAGAATGTATAGACACAACAGACGTGGCCAGCAGATGACCAAGAAACAGGTCCAGCTGAGAAAGAGAACTCACACAGAGATCTCATCAGAAGGGTAGGTTCTCTGATGTTTTTTGTTTGTTCAAAATCAATAGTAAGTTATAATATAGTATTGTAAAATGTAAATGGTATGTTCTTATGTTTGGGCAATCAATGGTTGTTCTAGCATTTCAGCTCCACTTTAAACGTGACTATGTATGTTTTTTGTTATGCCGTAAACACCCAATTGATGGGAAATGTGGCAGCTAAAATGCAATGTGTGTTATCTCATGAGTCCATGAAGTATTGTGTCGGGACAGTGGGGTTCACCTCACTTCACTGCTGTTGACTGCTGGCTGAGAGCCAAGTTGCTTAGATGCTCATCTTAAACTTATTTAATCTGGTTTTGTTATGGATAAGTACATTGATAAGTGGTATGTGATTATTTTCCTGCAGTGCCACCTGTCACTCTTCTGGATCAAGATTACTGTCATCATATGAGCCAAAAACTGAAAGGTTGAAGCCGCCACCATCTGCAATTAATTTCAGTCACAAAGTCATCAAACTGGGCACTCAAAACACACCTGTTGCACAGAAAACACGCCTGGTCAGCCAAAGTAAGAGTGATTCGTCATTTGACTTTGTGATTAATTCCAAGCCGCGGTCGAGTAGTTCATCAAGTAATGGGGACAGTTTGAGTCACAGCAGTGTGAGTGACCTGTCATGCAGCGGGTCATCACAGAACAATGGCAGAAAGACAGTGTGTAAAACTACACCAACTGTGAGTGCTAACATAAAGTTACACAGAGCGGTGAAGTTGCAACCATCGCCAGTGACACCGATGGATGTTGACGAGGACGGTGAGGCAAAATGCAACAATACAAAAGAAAACGATATGGACACAATGACACCTGGTGGCAACAGAAAGGTTAAACCCCATTGTCGCTCCGCAGTGAGTCTCATTAATAAGACATTAGAAGCGGCAGGGGATAAAACAAAGCACAGCTTCACAGCAAAAACGCCAACAAGAACACCGTTTGAAGATGAGGTGAGTGTGTTGCATGTCCTGGGTATACATTAAAGTTGCACAATTATTTATTACAGAATCGTAGTGTATGCTATTAATTATTTTAATGTAACATCTTCTGGGCCCAAATTTATGCCCCTTCTAAACTCCACCAGTCTTATCAACTGTAACTACCTATCACGGTCAGTTATCTGTCTGCCTTCAATTGTAACTACCTGTCACGGCCAGTCATCTATCTGCCTTCAATTGTAACTACCTGTCACGGCCAGTCATCTATCTGCCTTCAATTGTAATTATCTGTCACGGTCAGTCATCTGTCTGCCTTCAATTTTACTACCTGTCACGGTCAGTCATCTATCTGCCTTCAGTTGTAACTACCTGTCACGGTCAGTCATCTGTCTGCCTTCAATTATAACAACATTAACATTAAAACACATTTTTGCAGTTAATATGATGTTTCATGTATTCTATAACATAATTATATATCATATCCAACACAGTCAGATTTATTTTTGTATGGTATCTATACTATACACTTGTATTTTAAAAAAAAACATTATATTTTTTCAATGTGAACCAGATATATTCATTATTGTTTCTTTCAGCCAAAATCTGATGATGACGGTGATGTACTGCATAAGAAATTCAGAAAGATAGCGGTGCAGTGGCCATGACTTAATTGATTTCACTGGTACGTTCTTATAGGTACA
The DNA here is from genome assembly GCA_025642075.2 of Ridgeia piscesae. Taxonomy (NCBI): domain Eukaryota; kingdom Metazoa; phylum Annelida; class Polychaeta; order Sabellida; family Siboglinidae; genus Ridgeia; species Ridgeia piscesae. The sequence goes on from JAODUO010000708.1 coordinate 64,099, forward strand.
CTGTAGAAGAATACTATACAATCATGTCATGTCTTCAATAATCCTGTTGTTTCATGATCCACATGTTTTGATGTGGCACCCATGTTGATACCTTGTGTAATAGGGTATTTTGCAAATCCGCACATTTCATTCACTTTGGGCACCAAAGTGTGCAGATAAACAAGACATGACTACAGTTTAAAACAAGTTATAGACTAAACAATAATTCAGTTATTAATTTCTGTATTATGAATAGAATCTCAAAATATGACTGCATGCTATGAAACTCAAGTACAGAATAAGAGTTCTCTAACTCAGACACGCATTGCCTGGATTAATGTGCTGCCACCTGGTATTGAATAACTTAGAAGGTTTTGCCATCTGGTGTGAAGAAGTTCCATAAAACATTTACTACCGTACACTTTGCACCACTTTTCCATGATTCAGTTATTTCAAGCCTTTTGTGTGGATTTAGATGGATATCTAATGATCCTTATACCCATGTGTATGTCGGTGCGGGATGGAACAGGGATTTAAAAATGAGAAGGATTGATTAAAGTGTGAACTGTTTAGCAATGAAGATTACAGAACAATTTTAAAATCCCTGTTCTGGGTGCTGTTGTGCTGTGCCGTGTCCCAGCATGTTCCTGAGTGAGTGGGCTGTGTTGGCAGCTCGTGCAGAGACTAGTGAGTAGTGAGTAGTGAGGCACCTAACACTGAACACTGAACACATGACATGTTGTGTCTGTTGCAGTCTCCACTGTCACTTCCACTCCCTGTTTCATCTTCATCGCACTGGGAGAGTTCTTCCCGTAATAGGATCTGCCTGGACTGGGAGTTCTTCCCTCTGCGATGGGATCTACCTGCACTGGGAGAGTTCTTCCCTGGAATGGGATCTACCTGGACTGGGAGTTCTTCCCTCCCTGGGATGGGATCTACCTGAACTGGTAGAGTTCTTCCCTGGGATGGGATCTACCTGGACTGGGAGTTTTTATAGCATGTCTGTTAATAATTGGGACTTTGAGTATTAAATTATATCCACTGTTTTGCCACATACCAAGACCTGTTTCTGTACCTGCGGAATCACAACTTGAATTTTTAATGATCATATAAACATGTATCTTATACAATCTGTATATAACACATAAAACATTGTTTAATTTTTGGTTTATTTATGTGTTTGAAACACATTAACATATTCATACAAAGTGGTTCAACATTCTCAATTCCATAACCTTGAAAGACGATCTGTACAACTGTTATAAAACATTAACAAACAATCTGTACAATTGTTGCAAAACATTACCACCTTAACTTAATATTGCATAAATGTTGCTAAACATAGCATGTCAAATAACACATAAATAAACACAACCACTATCAAAACTACATGACGAAACTATTTACATATATGTACATTTACAAACTGTATTAATAGAAAATGTTTCAGGTGCATGTGTTCTGGTTGCTTCAAGTTCTGAGATGTTTGCGTAGACAGTAAACCATTCTGCCAGTGTACAATACAGTCACATGTGGTTGCACTTTTAATAAAGTTTTGTCTGAAGGTGAAATGATGTATTAGTAACAGTGATTTTGAAGGAAATTATATTGTAACAAAATGTTAGAATCAACCTGAACAGTCCGAACTGACCCAACAGATCGGCTACAATTATCAATGGCTTGTCTTGTATACTTAAGTTCTGAATGCCAAGGTTGGCAGTGGTTTATGGCAGTGATTGCATGTCGCGTTGAACAGTTTCCTCTTTGCAACATGGTTATTAAAAAATGTTGACGTCTGAATAAATATTATTTGGCTTTTTTTTTACATTAATTAGGTAGACACAATGAAGCAGCAGGTTTTTCAATTTTTTATATAAAACAGTTTTTTATAAACCTCACTTTATGGCCACCTCAATAATACAACTACCCTGCAGTTAAGGTCATCCTAGGATAATGTTCCAAATTATTTCTGTAACAGTAAAGTATAGGAAGTTAGTCATGCTAATGAGGTCACCTCGCCATTCAGGTCACCTACCCATTGTCAATGATCACCTCCATGGCGACATTCCTCTGCACTGCCTACCAGGCCATTCTAGACATATAGTTACATGGTAGTTCTCTCATCTCAAGTGTTATCACATTTGACCATGAATGCTGTCATGTATCTATTTAGTATATAGTATGATGTGCACATAAGCACCTTGCAGTGTTGTTGCAACTGAAGGTTTGTCAGATTTCACATTTCAGCTGTCTTCGCTGGTCTGTTAACAAAATTCTCATGAGTGTGAAATATTGGTTTTACCTTGGAAAAAGTACAGATGTGTGTAATTATGAAATTAGAAAATTATGAAAAAACTTGGTTGCATACCCACAATTCTGGTTATATCTTTGGTGTCTAGTTATGTCAACATTTTCTCGTTCCCATGTTCAAAATTGTAATGTGCACAAACAGCATATCAGAAATTCACACAATGATTGAATGGAGGCAGATGTGTCCAGTGTTTCTTGGGGTTGACAGTGATGACTTCTCTTCTTTGGCAGATGTACATCACCTGCACAGTGACAGGTCAACATCTACTGCCAGTGATGTACATGGTTGAGTGGGGCGTGAATCGCACGGGAATGTAGCCATCTATGTTAGACCCAAGCACGCACGCATTGCCATCTACAACATACATAGTCATGCAAATATACATGATTGTTAATTTATGTGTTCGTTGTCTGCATTACAGTTTACCGGAGTGCCAATCTCTGTCTTTATGTAGGAATTATGTTCACTTGTATGTAAATTATTTATTTACTTTGTCACTGAACATCTAAGAACTATGGGGAATCGGAATGTGTTTAATAAAACAACATAATTAGGGTCTAATTAGGGTCTAAAGGGTTACAAACTAACATCCACAAATCACATACACAGGTGGGGTGGAAACGGTGATTGTGTACACGGGGTGGGTGTGTAGGTGATTGTGTACACATGTACAAATTCGATACAGGAGGTGAGATCTGATGCATATTGTGGGACATCATTTGCCATGCATAAGTAATTAGTAGATGACCCACAACAAATACATGTTCAGGTTAGGTGCAATGTCTGTACACCTGTATATCATTTAAAGGGAGTTTTTCCATTTGTTTTTATTGCAAAATCACAGAATAAGCTACGTAAGTTGTGGCTTTGGTATGATCACAGGTGACTTCTTGAATTTGTAAGAGCGTATCATTGTTGCAAACATTGAACAGTTGAAAGCAAAAGTTTGTTTTTCACATTCTGCGGTCACCACCACTCCAGCTGCATTTGGTTGGACTTGCTTCTATCTAATCAATTTTTTTTTTTAATAACTTCTTTAATAGATATTTCTACATGAAAACAAGAACATGGTCCACTATTACATTTGGTAGACATAATATAGATCAATAAATCATTATTAAATATGTTTGAATGAAAAAGGGTGAAATTAAATTACGATTTATACCGACTGCAAAACCGTATCCAAGGGAATTGGTTAGGAAATTCATGGGAATCCCACACTGTGCCATTTAAACCGTTTCATTGGTTCAGGTTATAAATTGTATTTTAATGAAACTTTTTATTTTGAAATGCATTCAAATTATATGTTGCTATATATATTATGCCTACCAGACATACCTGGTAATAGGGAACCATATTGTTTTCGCAGAAAAATGTAAACATTTACGTTGATTAGATAAAAGCGAGTTAAACCAAAGATGGTTCAAGAGTGCTGGCAGCAACTAATGCAGATGATGTCAAAGTTTGAAAAATTATTTAAAATATATATAATGGTTCTGTGCTCATCAAATCATGGTCACAGGTAAATGGTATGTTCTTATGTTTGGGCAATGGTTGTTCAAGTGTTTCAGCCCCCTTTAAGGAACAACTGACCGACATGGAAGCAGGTTACCCATTCAAACTTGTAGGCCTGGCTGATGAATAGTATGATGATATTAAATATTATACATATCATATATGTTAGAATCCATAGTTTATAGTGCATAACATGATTTTACAATAAAAAAGTTAGAAAACCTCCCTTTAAACTCCATAAAACAACACAGTGCTTAGTTGCTGCTTACCAACAATAAGCTCGACGGTGGCGAGTTGGAAGGCCAGTTTCACCTGCTCCAGTTGTAACCGCCCACAGTCAAGTAGGAATGTCTTCTTCGCCTCTTCTAGCCCTGCCCCCTCACCTCCAACCCCCTCGCCTCCTGCCCCCTGTAGCACCAGGTGCACAACATCAGGCTGTTTGACAGGGCTGTAGACCTCTGGGATACAGCAGGAGTCTTCCAGCAGTCGCTGGATCTCTTCGATCCGCACCTGCAGTGCTGTGATTCTGTCCGTCTGAAACACGCAGATATTTAGTACATCAAATGGTACCTCGAGATCATTTCACTAAAATAAAGAGCTCTTAAAGAAAAGTTATCATTACATATTTTTTGTATTTAAAAAATGCAAATATCCATTGCTGTATTACTGAGAACACTATTTCTACGACACACCGGTGACAATATCTCACTGTCGTGGTGTTGACAGTTTTCAGATATTCAAGATCACTGCTAAGGATCAAAATTGATCTTAAAGTACAAAATCGGGTTTAAGAGCTCTTAACAACATTAGTGAAATGATCCCCAGGTCAAATACATATCACTAAATGCAACCAGCAGCAATCTGAATTTTCTACTGCATTTAAAATTATTATTTAAATAATTATTATGGTTATGCACATTTCACTGTGTACCAGGCTCAGTTGCATGATCCTTGTTCATCGTGAATTTATAAACTGGAGAAAAGAAAACATTTGAAATTAGATCAAATCTCTTTTGCACATGCATAGCCAAGACATCCGTATGTGATCCAAGAAAATAGGGTGCCTGCCTTGTACAAACATGTTTCACTTTTGGAAGGTAAAAGCATCAAGTTAGTCACTGTGCTGATGATATTGAACTGTAATGTCCAGTCAGTGTAGGTGTGGACAGGTCAATACAGTAGACAATAAAAAACACATCATTTCATAAAATAAATAGTTGCACATATAAAATAGACAGATAATGTTATCAATATGACTCTGGGAGAGGAGCAGCAGCAAATAATGAAACAACAAAGAAAAAATACAGGCACGTGAGAAATCACCAACAGTGAAGACAATACACCAATGTGGAAAACCCAGAAATATCTTGCAACAAGATGTAGACTAGGAGAGTGAGAAGATGGGTTACCTCTGGACAAAGAGACAACAGTCGACTGTGATCAGTGGCATGTAGCAACAATGAGCAGACAACAAATCACACAGGATCACAGTAGCTCAGTAACTACAACATGAGCCTCTACAGCGACATAGTGGGGGTGAAATGTTGTGCTGCTGTGTTCAACCGTGGGCAGGTTGATTCACACTACACCGCTCCAGTTCTCAGCTGTACGAACGAGTACCTAGCTATAGACAATGGTGGATATTTGTGTATGAATAGTCTTCGTGTATTAATTGCTGCATGGCTAGATGCCTCCCAGAGAAGTTAACATGGTGTTCGATTGAACAGCTCTGCCAGGGAGTAAAGTGTAAAATACTTTGGGCTGTCCACTGCGCTACATAAGAACCTATCTTTACTTTTGTTTACTCCAGTCTCACCTGCACTCGCATCTGTTCCTCCAAGGCTGCCATTTGTCCAGGCAGCTCCTCCCCGTCTGACAGCGCACTAGCACCACTGGAGAAGTCACTGTCAGACAATGGGTGATCTATCGATGTCAATGTCTTTGGTTCCACCACTCTCGGGCCACTCACATCGCTCCTGAACTGCGGCGGCTGGTCAGCAAAACTGACCGTGTCCAACTGAAGTTCTTTCTCACTGTCTGAGTCATCACCATCAGCAAGAACAACTCCACTGCATTTCACCACTGTGTTGATGACAGTGCCACCAGGAAGAATTAGACTGTCAAGGCTGGGTGCAGGAGATGTTTTAGTTTCTATTTCACCTCTAGTGTGATGTATGTTTGTGTCATGTTGGTGTGGCGTGACATCACAGGCCGACTGTACACCTCCATTGTGTGACTGATGCAGGGTCATGAGATGTTCTTCAACTCCAGTTTGGTTCGTCTGAGAACTTGAACTGTCATCTGTCAAAAGAAAACCTGGTACAGCTTTAGTATGAGTCTTCTGAGCTTGCATGCAATTACAATGCAGGTCCACTGAAGCCTGACTTAACATGCTAAGGAAAGTTGTAGAAAACTGCATCAATTACCATTGTGTTTGTATGACAAGACAGTGGTGATATAGTAATGACACTGATAAACACTGACAACACATCACTAATGATAGTGGCACTGCTGACACTTTAATGTCATTTGACACACCACCAACTATAGTGACACTGAGACATTGACGTAGTGACTCACCTGCCGTCAGTGCCATGTAACACAGCCTGACACGGTACTCAGTGATGAGGGAGGTAGGTACGAATGCGTTGTTGTTGGTGTTGTTGGTGGCTACTTGCCCCACCATCAGCAGAACTCCACTGACGAACTCTCTCGTCTGACTAACTACTCCACATACCCCTAGGGGGCGCTCACTCGCAGCCAATGTCTGCAAAAGGTTAAGTTGTGACTGTAGCATGATGTTGTGTTGACTAAGTCAGTGTGTCTGTGGTCACTCGGTCAACTATGACGTGCTCTAGTTGTTACCATGACACATTGTTGGTACTAAACCTGTCTCCACTGATACCAATTCATCATTCATTTTAAGTTCTCCCTACTATGATAAACCAACATTTCCAGTAGCCTAATGCCTTCTTAAGACTGGTGCACCATTTGATATCCTCTTTCTTGTTTCTCAAACATATCAGATGCATATCTAATTAGCTACGTTTGTGGTTTCTTAAATAAATCACAAATTGGGATTATGGTTGGTAGATCAGAGCCCAATGATGCCAGGAAATGAAACTTCCAATTCCCATTTGCATATTATATATTTGTCCCAAGTACCCTGTTCACAAACATTTTCTAATTCTACTGATAGTCATCAGCCACAGTGCATTCATTTTATGACAGTTTTTTGTTCATGTAATTCATATCGCTGCCTTTTATAAAATGAACCATGTCAGTGTTGAGTACCACACCCTTAATTTTTTAAATTAAACTTGAGAATTTTCACTGTCAAAAATGCTGCTTATTAAAGATGACCAATATCAGTGAACACAGAATGAGATTTCTCACTTACAACATCACACAGTTTGACTTACAACATCACACAGTTTGACTTACAACATCACACAGTTTGGCTGGTGTCGTTTCACACAGACGGAATGCCTGAAGTCGAGGTTGAGAATTGCTTCCAACCAGCACAGTGTTTGTGATGCTCTGAGAACAACAGGAACACACAATTAAGTTGACACAGACACTTACATTCTAGTACAGTTGGTGTGGTTGACACAGACACATACATTGTAGTACAGTTGGTGTGGTTGACCCAGACACTTACATTGTAGTACAGTTGGTGTGGTTGACACATACACTTACATTATAGTACAGTTGGTGTGGTTGACACATACACTTACATTATAGTACAGTTGGTGTGGTTGACACATACACTTACATTATAGTACAGTTGGTGTGGTTGACACATACACTTACATTGTAGTACAGTTGGTGTGGTTGACACATACACTTACATTATAGTACAGTTGGTGTGGTTGACCCAGACACTTACATTGTAGTACAGTTGGTGTGGTTGACAGACACTTACGTTGTAGTACAGTTGGTGTGGTTGACAGACACTTACATTGTAGTACAGTTGGTGTGGTTCACACAGACACTTACATTGTAGTACAGTTGGTGTGGTTGACCCAGACACTTACATTGTAGTACAGTTGGTGTGGTTGACACAGACACTTACATTGTAGTACAGTTGGTGTGGTTGACACAGACACTTACATTGTAGTACAGTTGGTGTGGTTGACAGACACTTACGTTGTAGTACAGTTGGTGTGGTTCACACAGACACTTACATTGTAGTACAGTTGGTGTGGTTGACACATACACTTACATTGTAGTACAGTTGGTGTGGTTGACAGATACTTACATTGTAGTACAGTTGGTGTGGTTGACAGACACTTACATTGTAGTACAGTTGGTGTGGTTGACACAGACACTTACATTGTAGTACAGTTGGTGTGGTTGACACAGACACTTACATTGTAGTACAGTTGGTGTGGTTGACACAGTACGTTGTAGTACAGTTGGTGTGGTTGACACAGACACTTACGTTGTAGTACAGTTGGTGTGGTTGACAGACACTTACATTGTAGTACAGTTGGTGTGGTTGACACAGACACTTACATTGTAGTACAGTTGGTGTGGTTGACACAGACACTTACGTTGTAGTACAGTTGGTGTGGTTGACACAGACACTTACGTTGTAGTACAGTTGGTGTGGTTGACACAGACACTTACGTTGTAGTACAGTTGGTGTGGTTGACACAGACACTTACGTTGTAGTACAGTTGGTGTGGTTGACACATACACTTACATTGTAGTACAGTTGGTGTGGTTGACACAGACACTTACGTTGTAGTACAGTTGGTGTGGTTGACACAGACACTTACGTTGTAGTACAGTTGGTGTGGTTGACACAGACACTTACGTTGTAGTACAGTTGGTGTGGTTGACACAGACACTTACATTGTAGTACAGTTGGTGTGGTTGACATAGACACTTACGTTGTAGTACAGTTGGTGTGGTTGACACATACACTTACATTGTAGAACAGTTGGTGTGGTTGACACAGACACTTACGTTGTAGTACAGTTGGTGTGGTTGACACAGACACTTACGTTGTAGTACAGTTGGTGTGGTTGACACAGACACTTACGTTGTAGTACAGTTGGTGTGGTTGACACAGACACTTACGTTGTAGTACAGTTGGTGTGGTTGACACAGACACTTACGTTGTAGTACAGTTGGTGTGGTTGACACAGACACTTACGTTGTAGTACAGTTGGTGTGGTTGACACATACACTTACATTGTAGTACAGTTGGTGTGGTTCACACAGACACTTACGTTGTAGTACAGTTGGTGTGGTTGACATAGACACTTACGTTGTAGTACAGTTGGTGTGGTTGACACAGACACTTACGTTGTAGTACAGTTGGTGTGGTTGACACAGACACTTACGTTGTAGTACAGTTGGTGTGGTTGACACATACACTTACATTGTAGTACAGTTGGTGTGGTTGACACAGACACTTACGTTGTAGTACAGTTGGTGTGGTTGACACATACACTTACATTGTAGTACAGTTGGTGTGGTTGACACAGACACTTACGTTGTAGTACAGTTGGTGTGGTTGACACAGACACTTACATTCTAGTACAGTTGGTGTGGTTGACACAGACACTTACGTTGTAGTACAGTTGGTGTGGTTGACACAGACACTTACGTTGTAGTACAGTTGGTGTGGTTGACACAGACACTTACGTTGTAGTACAGTTGGTGTGGTTGACACAGACACTTACGTTGTAGTACAGTTGGTGTGGTTCACACAGACACTTACGTTGTAGTACAGTTGGTGTGGTGTGAGCATGCCAGTGAGGTTGACAGAGGCCAACTTGTGAGGTTGTGTCATTCTCTCAGTCGTCTCAAACACAACCAGCTGGGAGCTGTCATGTGTCACCTGTACAACACAGCATCCATGAGTTGATGGAAGATTATAAATAAACACAGCTGCCAGCATTTGTGAGTTGACAAGACACAAATATATAAGTCAGCATTCATGAGTTGACAAAAGATACAAACACAGCTGTCATCATCCATGTGTTGACAAACCACAAACAGCATTCATGAATTGAGAAAACACTGTTGGCTACAGTGACATCTCAACATTCATGAGTTGACAGAAGAAAAGTAAATCTGTGTATGTGAATTACATGTGTCTATAACAACCAACATACCAGCTACGTCACAGTTACATGTAAAAACATCAAACTGCAAAAGGCTTCGTACACATGTGGATGGTTGCAGAAAAAACTCATCAAGCTGTACTGGTAATGCTGACATGTGTACTAGATGCTGACATGTGTACTAGATGCTGACATGTGTACTAGATACTGACATGTGTACTAGGTACTAAAGGTAATCACAAATCAGTGCATTCTTCATAAATAATTATGATATAACAAACACTCACACACATGCAAACCCAATGATGCCCCAATTCAAGGAAACCCACCAGTTCTTTGCGATGTAAATGAATGAGACTGGATCCATGTGATTGCTGCTTCCCGTTTACTCGGATCACTGCGTCACCTCCCTTGACCTGTTCCCTGGACACGGTCAGGTCACTGTCTCCATCTGTCACATTAACTCTACTTAAGCTCACCACAAATGACATCACCTTTTCACATCAATGGCACAACCTGTTTGTAAAATAACACAGCAGTTTGCACAGTATAAAGTGTCTTTCATGTTAAAAAAAAATTGAAGGAAGACATTCATCATATTTCAGGCTGAGCTGCACATTCATGACACAAATACACTGACACAAACACAAGAGACTGTTCAAACGTTAAGCACTTGCTTACTAGTTCAGTGTACAGGTGTACGTCCTGTGCCGACTCAATATATTAACTTTTAAATTTCTGGGTCTAACAGTTTTGTAAAGATCCTTTCATTGGTATATAAGATGTTTAAGATGGACAATTAAAACTGAATCAAACATTTGAAAAAACTGATCAGACTGTGACATGGCTGCCCAGACACACAGTGCTGTTACATGTAGCTGCTGCTGAAAGTACATGCATGTAAGTAGACATACTCCTGTGTACGTGCATATTCTGCTGAGAGACGCAATGGTGACAAAGTTACAACAGATCTTACCTGGAACTTCAAACAAGTCCTGACTGGAACAACACAATCTCTCAAGAGGCAGCTCCGTCGTACACAGGACTCGTTGGTCAGAAGCTGCCACCATACAGCTAATGGCTCCATCAACACTGGCAACACAGCAATGACACAGTCAACACAGCAGTGACACTGTTAACACAGCGGTGACACTGTTAACACAGCAGTTACACGGTTAACACAACAGTGACACACTTAACACAGTAGTGACACTGTTAGCACTGCAGTGACACTGTTAATACAGCAGTAACACAGTTAGCATAGCAGTGACACTGTTAACACAGCAGTGACACAGTTCACACAGCAGTGACACAGTTCACACAGCAGTGACACTGTTAATACAGCAGCGACACAGTTAGCACATCAGTGACACTGTTAACCCAGCAGTGACACAGTTTACACAGCAGTGACACAGTTAATACATCAGCGACACAGCAAACACAGCAGTGAAACTGCTAACACAGCAGTGAAACGGCTAACACAGCAGTGACACAGCAGTGAAACTGCTAACACAGCAGTGAAACTGCTAACACAACAGTGAAACCGCTAACACAACAGTCGCACTGTCAACTCAGCAATGGCATTATTAACACAACAATTAATGCAGACACTGATGACATAACAGTTAACACAGTAGTGACACTGTTAATACGGTAGAGACATCAAGAATACTATATCTTAATAGGATTCGTTTCACCCATGATCCAGCAAACATTCCCCTGAAGAATATGTGTTGAATGTACACTAATCCAGACAGACCACCATTGTATACAAACTGACCAAAACAAAAGTTGGACACCAATGCTGACCATGCTGTCAAAAGCAGCTGAACGGTGTTGCTAGCACACATTTACATAGATGGCACCACTTTTGCTGGATCACGTGTAAACTGGTCAAAATGAGGTGAGTGGGTTAACATGTTGAGAAATAGGATTTTTTGTGACATTGTTAACACAACAGTGACACCGTTAACTTGGCAATCACACTGGTTTATGGTAGTTGGACTGACATCACACTTAACAAGACAACTGTGACAGACACTGAGGCTACATTGATACAACTGCCAGAGACAACACTAAAACACAAACATGTCACCAACATCACAATGACTAACTAACCAACAGCTCAGACACAAATGCTTTTGAAGAATGATACATCTTAAGACGGAAAGAACAACCTAAATACTGATGTTAATAACAAGTTGTACAGATTGTTCCACTGTGTGGTGGTTGAGGCAGTTGAACCAATACTAAAAACATGGTTTTTTTTTTTAAATTCTGCAAACTGCTCGGACCCAAGCCTACCCTGGTATCTTCCATGCAACGATGTCGTATTCACTGATGGATCTGTCAATGTTGGACCATTGGTAGACCTACAATAGAATATAATGTATATTAATTATAACCAATATTAAATCAAATGTTGGCACTCTGATTGTCAAAGTTATGTCCAAACATATGCTAAAGTGAAAGACACTGAATGTAGATGTTTGTTGTATAAATTACATGTGTGACAGGTACACCCAGTATTATATGAGTGGCCATTATGTGGGTGCATTTACTGCACAAGTCAAGGCCACATTCATGGTTGTACCAAATGAATGGATGGGGGATTAGATAAAGAACTTTGTATAAAACATTACAATTTCAACCAGATTCAATCAACGTGTTTATAACTATATGTATGTTGTATGGTAGAAAACAAAAACTAGGTGAACAGAATTATAAAAAAAATATGCAGTAGACAATCTTCTAGCCTTGATTTCTTGATAACAATAATGCTGTTTTACGCTGACAACACTGCATACTTCTTGTGCAGGAGTTAGATATATCATGCTTCACCAAATAACATGAAGACACTTCATTGCTAAAAATGGAACATTTGTTGAAGCTATCATAGTCTGAATATGAATGGGTCACAAGAGTACAGGACCACAGGTATATATAGAAACACACCACTGTAGACTTGACATAAACAAATCATCATGTGTTAATCCAAAAGGTAAACACAGATTGCCTATACATTAATTGGACAGCGTCATCGAAGGTGTGAAGAACTAATTTTTAGCGTTTCTACTATTTAAATAGGTATACAGTCACATGAAAGACAAAGTTTAGCTTTACGGGTCAAATGTGCAATGGTTCACTTAATAAATGTAATATATTTACTGGATATTTTTACAGTCCATCACAGTGGATATAGCGCTTTCATTTAGCTACTTCACACGAATCGGTTCTACACATTTATTAAAGTTCAAATTCAATGATGAGCAATTTTTACCTTAACTTAAATGTGATGAACTTGGTTACATCCAGTGGATACTAGCCTTTACTAGGTAACATGTCACAGTGGATACTAGCCTTTACTAGGTAACATGTCACAGTGGATACTAGCCTTTACTAGGTAACATGTCACAGTGGATACTAGCCTTTACTAGGTAACGCTCCTTGACACATTTAAAATAATTTTAGATGAGATGAGCAAAAACCTTAACTGAGGAGATGTGTTTAACATGAACCAACAAGAAGTACAACCCCAGCCACCAATGCATCCCTGTGTTTATAGACCAGTTGAGATGACAGCTAGACTTAGCTACTAGAAACGTTTTAATCTGAATGAGCACGGAACAAGATGAAAGCATCATCTGCTTATCTTAAGCAATACATTTGCTAAATGTTCCTGTTGTGTTGACCTGTATAAAACTGGACACAAGATAATGGCCACTTATCACCAACAGCTGCCTGATATAAAATTAATAAAACATTTGAATATGAAATGCTGCCAAGGTAAGATATGCGGTGATGACAACACTGGCACGTCATTGGTAGACTCACTGATTCATGCATAACTCTACTGAACCAGCCAACATAAATAACATTTATGGTTAAATGAACATACAGCTGTACTTATATGTGTATGCATGTGTGTGGCAAAGTCATAAAATAGCAGCATAAAACAGCAGTAGACACTGGAGGATGGCTCAGCTGAAACCAGGTACAACAAGGTCATGTTAATACCCCAGGAAGTGTGTTCCAAAGTGTGTTGTTTAAATAAACCCACAAATGTTTACACTGCATGGAACACTATATTGAAAATATTTTCACAAAGAAAGCATTTTCTGTGATTTTGTAAACTGTGCATTTATGAAAATTTTGTTTCGAGGAAACATGAAATGCATTCATGGAAAATGTGTGAAAATGGAACTTTGTTGGTATAAAGTATAAGCAATACTTAAAAAAAACAGAATCACTGAAAAATCAACAAAATCTTTAAGGAGCAAATTTTCTTCACATTAAAAAAATTAGTTTCTAAAATGAATAGATACAACTTTCTTTAAAACTATGTGGCTTTGGTTCTGATCCATACACATTTCAGTATAGTTCACTGTTGTGTGCTGCTGAAAGAATGACTCCTCACTCCTGACTGTGTATGTTGTGTGTGTTGGGGGGAAGACCAGACAATGTTGAAATAAACACTTGTGTTGTTGACATCACAATGCCAAAAGATTCCTTGTACATCTTTAAATGTTACTTTACCTGATCACACCTGATTCTGCCTGAATATGAGTAAAAATTATAAACAGGTACACCCTTACAGTAGCCCCAATAGTAGGCGCATTGCCAGTAGCAAAGACCTTCTGAAAGATTAGATTAAATGTAAACCTGCCATACCATAATTCCCCTGGCAACCACTTAGCAAGGTTTGTAAGCTGCATTCAGCACAGAATGAATCAGAGATCCTGAGCTTCTGATAAAACTGAGCACTGGTGAATGACATATCTGAAAAGTTGGCAAACTTGTCGTGTAATCTGGCCTCCAGAAAGATTTCATTACCATAGGGGCAGGCAATACAGAAACTAATCTGATTACCACCACCACTCCCATTTTAACTCACAATCTCAACACTGACAGGTTAATAATCATGGCTAAAAGTAAACAAAAGAAAATGAGGACATGGTACTTATTAGCAACCCCCCGGGGTGTACGTACTGACCCTGTCCACCCTAACCTTTGTTTGACTCATACCCTACTCGAACACTATCGGTAAACACCAGGCAATTTTGTGCAAAATCACTGCTCCCCGCAGAGGGTAACAACACAAGCAACAAGCCCCCCACTGTGACAGTCATAGTGACACACTGCCACAGGAGACTGGTCAACTGCGATTGTCACGGCAATATGACACACAATGCAGGCGTGACACTGTGACATGTTTACAGATCGTCACTGCCTAAGACTGCTGATATATAGACTAATAAAAACCACAGTACCCGGTATATGACTTTTCAATGATCCGCCACACACAAGGCATTCAGACATGTCTCATATTTAAATATCTAGTCTTGTGCAATCATCTTGGTAATCAGTAGGCAAGCTATAAGTATAAGTATTAATGTTTAATTACATAATTAGCCACAATACAGGCAAGGTATCGACTACCATATAAAATACAGAACAAGTCAGAATTAAAATATTACTAGTGAATTCATCATTGAACACATAGCTGAACTACTGTATCTAACTGCCATCACTCCACCTGTTTGTCTCTTACCAAACCTGTTTATATGTCACTAGAATGATCAAGCACCTGTGCACTTACCAGAACTATGGAACCAACACCAACAATCAGCTTCAGACCGTCTTCAGACCAACAGCCACAGCAGATTCGCCCACTACAAACACCAAAGACACACTATAAAGAATACAAAGAAAGTGGTGTCCCAGTCGTGGAATTTCATGTTTTTCTATACCATTGTAAAGATAATTGCCCCATCTGTCATTCTGTAAACTTTTAAAGTCATTGGCATTTTAAAATCATGAAAGCATAACCCTGCAACAAATCTGTATGTCCGAACCTTAGCATTTTGTTGTATCTTGTGCATGAGTGCGCAATAAATTTCTGCGACACATTGAAACAATGTAGCAACAATTTCAAAACACCTTACACTAACCACAGGTGACTGCCAATTTCTACCAACCTTTGCTGGGTAATTCAGCTCTAGCTCCTAACTACAATGTGTGTGTGTGTGTGTGTGTGTGTGTGTGTGTGTGTGTGTGTGTGTGTGTGTGTGTGTGTGTGTGTGTGTGTGTGTGTGCGCGTGTGTACACATGCATGCATGTAAGCGTACCTCTCTATAGGTGGCAGCACGTAGCTGCCTTTGTTCTGTGAGTGTCTGAAGTAGAAGCTGCACTGGTCTCGCAGCAGCAGACACAGGATGTCTGTTGTTGGGTTCCACAGACAGCCTACAGATGGATGGCAGCACTCTCTTACACATACAGCTTCTCTCCAGGTTTTTGTTCGACATTACTAAGTGTTTTTTTCTAAGCATATCCAAAGACTGAAATTAGGCGTTGTAGAGACTTTTGCTTCCAGCGATGTAGATACCATCAAAACAGATACCATGGTCATATGACATCATCACATGACAGCTTGTAGTTTCCTAGTTTTGCTTGGTATTTCTGTTTATTTTTCACTTGGTATTCCTCTCTCCTGTGTTTTTGCCCTCTGTTGGTCTTCCTAGACTAAAGATCTATTTGTCCACCCCCTCTAGCAAGATGACGTCATCTGACCACAACATGACAACAAAGCATGCCTCTAGTATTCTGTACTTAGGTAATTCCAATCGGTGGATGGTTAGAAGTAATTCATTCAATATAACACAACTGAACTACCATGAAGAAGGTTCTTTGATGGTGACATTACAACCAATGACTGAACAAGGGGTGATGTGAACTGATTTTAATATAATATTATGATGTCATATTGTGGTAGGAGATGGGACCAGTACATCATGACCATGTCTCAATCAATATCAACAACACAGTCACTCAAACCCACAGTGATCTCAAAAGTGGCACATTTGGCGAGAGACTATAAATTATAACAAGTTACAGGGTGAATAAGAATTCTTTTCTAGTAGATCCTACTGTGTGAACACTTATTTCAAAGCAATAAGTTGTTGAGAGACATTTTAGCAGTCTAATCCATCAATGTGATGATAAAATATGAAATACCTATGACAGGGCATCTCACCTTGTTCTATGGGGGAGGCGTTGATCTTTCGCACCTGTCGGCAGCCAAGATGTGGTGACTGACCTTCGACCTTCCACAGTGACACAGTGCTCTGGTGTCGCACACACAAGTAACAGAACCCATCCGACGTGTCACTACTCCAGTGTAGACTGCGCACATCTCTGTAACAGACACACATTACTTCTTATGTCAGCCAATGTAGACTATGCACATATATGTGATGGCAATACAGACACATGTCGCTACTCCAGGGTAGACTATGCACATATATGCGATGGCAATACAGACACGTGTCGCTACTCCAGGGTAGACTATGCACATGTATGTGATGGCTACACAGACACTGTGTCACTAGTGACAGCTGATGTGTCACTACTCCAGTGTAGACAATGCTCATCTCTATAGCGTCATGTCATTAGCAAATAGCAATTTAACCAGTGGGTCACTACTCCAATGTAGATCATTCATACATGTAACACAGACATACTGTAAAATGTCACAATTACAAAACTGCATTTGTTGAACTGTTTTAACCCAGAACTGGATCTCAATGATTTTTAGCAAACAGAATTAGAAGAAAAATTATATAAAAAAATTGGTGGTGTAAGTAATGCTCTAAATGCTGCTTTAAAAAGTTTGACAGTTGGGAGCTGGAAGTTCTCTGCCCTAGTGACAAAAAATATTTTTAGCCTTATCTGTATTTTTACCAATAACTGGTCTTTTGTGAGGTGAATTGGTGACAAGATATGACGTATTACAACTTAACACCCTGCCAGCAAGTATGTGACAATGAGTGAAATGGCCCGTCACAGTAAGGTTCCCACACACAACCACAATTCGACAGGCAGCATTGTTTACATTCCTAGCATTAAGAACACGCATGCGGTCACTGGAGGCCAGGCCTACAAAATAACAGTGAATAAACGAAACAGAAAAATCAATTGATAAAATATTTACATGCCTGAAGGTGTTGAAATATGGGTGAAGTAAAGTCTCAATTAGTCTTAGTACCCATAATTAAATAACTCAAAATGATAAACTCAACTAATGCATACAACATAATTGTGTGTACTTAACCAACGGTAAACACACCTGCATAGCTTTTCTGACAAGACCTATAATAATAACAGACTAAGCTACCTGGTATGCACTCACAATACAGGTTAATGTTTGTTCCTGTTTTTGTCACAAGCAATGAGTGACCGTCACATTCCTTGTCTCTGCGGCACCGCACATGATAACCCATGCTATTATTGCACCTGACACCACATCGCACAGACTGGTCCATACAGCCACATTGTCTTCACCCGTCCCATTAAGTCAGCCATGTAATTATATATTTATTAATACGTAAATTGCATTGAATAATAACATCAGTGTACATTGTCTCAGTACTCATACACATGCATGCAGCTCTAAAGGCATAAGTTACTTAATACTATGCTACGGCATTACAACAGGCCATAAATAGCTCCTTTCAAATAAAAACATAGTTAACTGACGTTCGTTCTACATAAAATGATTCAAATTTCATTTCACATGATTGGTTTGAACTTTGATTACCACTACATAATGGCAGATGCAGCAACAACACTTGACATTTTCTTCGTACATTTGGCTGTTTCTGAGTTCACAATCATTGGTTCTCTACATGCGCAATACATTGACACAATTACTTCACTTCCCAAGGATCTCAGTCCAATGTATGTGTCTTTATTGCACGGTGTACAAACACTGCCAGACTGCAATGGTGTACTTAATCATGTTTATGCACCCTAATAGCAGCACTGGACAAATGTCTTAGACAAAGCATGTTGATGGGGTCAGTGTGTTGTCTGCACCAATCAAGGAAACTTTTGCCAACTCAGCTACACACCCTGTGTGTGCAGACACCTGTAGGCCCTATGGCTGTCTGGAAGAGGGGCAGACGACTGAAGGAAGACAGGTACCTGATAAGAATGGTAGAATTTAAGCAGAGCTAGTTGATCGCTAGATTGACTAATAGATTTAAGTTTACCAGGCCAAATTAAGGATTACCACTGGGCACTAGTGGTGATGATACAAAACAAATGGATGAGTACTAATTAAATAAATAACTTAAATGAGTAGTAGTAGTAGTAGTAGTAGTAGGTAGTAGTAGTAGTAGTAGTAGTAGTAGTAGTAGTAGTAGTAGTAGTAGTAGTAGTAGTAGTAGTAGTAGTAGTAGTAGTACATGTAGTCGCAGTAGCAGTAGCAGTAGCAGTATTTTCAATGGGGCATCTAATAAAAATATAACTATTAATTAATTAATAAAAAACACTATGTAAAACAACATTATGAATGTATAGTAGTAGATTCAAAGATAGAACACAATAAACACAATGGTGTCTATGATTGATGTGAATGGTTTCTACATAGGCCGTTCACAAACTTTTTATTCATTCAAGACTGGCAAAATAATTATTCTGCCACTTTGTACATACAGCTTAAGTAGACTGCCTAAAGGTCTACCACAAAATTAAACAGAAATCAGGTTTTGCCAGATTAAACAAGATTACCATTCTGGGCAAAAACCAGAGATGGCAAGTTGACAAAGAAAGGTTTTGACTTATTAAAGGTCCATACAAAATGTTCTTTCTGTGATTGTAGCCAATTTTGTTTTAAAACAAATTCATGTTGCTAGTACAGTCACTACAGTGTACTTACGGAATAAACAGATAGTTATATCACAGTTCTCTGTCAGAATGAAAACTTTCTGAGACTACACGGTTTATTCTCTTAGGTTCAGTTCAAACTCTGGATCTTAAAGTTCAAAGAAAATGTGAAACAAATATTAAAACCCAGTATAATTGTTATAACAAGTGCAGTTTTTGAAAATAAGTCTAAAAAAATCACTGAACTGAAGATGTTGTTTTAATAATAAAAAAATAAAAAAACCAGTTTGTACTTACCAATATAATGTTAGACATATCATCTCTGAGCTAACATGGTTTTTCAATCAGGCATTTAAAAAACCAAGAAATCAGATCAGCTGTCCATTTTAAGTAGAATAATTTTGTACAGCTGCATACTTGTGAAATGAAATGTTGTCAATATTAATTCTTTACACTTTATGTAACTGTTAAACTGCCTGTGTCTCAGTGTCCTATTGGCACATTCAAGAATCTTGTTAACACATACCCCCAAGCAACCATTAATCTAGTAATCACTAGTGTTGCATAAAACAAGTTTTATAACTGCTTATGATTATATAGCAAATGGTATTTATGTCCATGTTCACTGTTATAAATGCTGAAGCTGTCACACTGCCAATGTAAATGCCCGTGTCACAATGTCTAAGATAACTGGTATGGAATGCAAGATAGAATCCCTGTGGCACTTACTGGAACTGGCCAAGTTTGAGGGAGCTCTCATTATTCACTTGGTCATGTGTAATGGTGACTGGAGCGAGGAAGACACACTGACCATCGGTCCAGGCAAGGCCATGCTTTGGGTGGATCGCTGAAAACAAGTTTGAAATGGATTAAATATTGGAGGAGTATGACTACCCAAGGGGGTACTACAAGCATTGGGACTTGGGTAGACATGTCACTAGAACAACTGAGATTTGGCTGCAGGTACTGAGATAGGATTGTTGAGATACGATGATTTGTGAATGAAGGTATTGAGGTGTGATTAAGGATGAGATGTAATTGAAGGTGTTGATGTGTGGTTAACACCTTAGACCCTAATTCCAACACCACATAGTCGGCCAAACCCGCCCCAAAATATTATAGTCGTATTCCAGAGGTGATCTCTGGAGGATACTTTTGAAACACATTCAATTTGAAGGATTAACATATTGACACTGCATTTGGCCACCATTGCAATTCAACTTTTTTTGTAGTTCACACATTTTTTCAAAATGCCCCAGTTTTTGAGAGAGCAAAATGGCGTCAGTTGGTCCAAATCATTTGACTGCAGAAGAAGTCTGCCAAAGTGTTTGCTATTCAAGCTGTTTCAGACACTGAATAGTGAATATGAAACTTTAGTCAATGCTTCATTTCGATGATTATTGTTGTTCTCTGGGAAGTTCGTCGGTCAAGCTCATTTTGTAAACACACTATGTCTACGAGACGAGTCATATACTCGGTGTCCCCTATTCTTGCACGAAGTCTATATGCTCAACCAGGACACAATGCAATGATCGTGTAATTGTAATAATTGTTGTATTACTTTTTTGGCAGGATTTGTAAGTGCTGTGACTTGCAGGACGGTTATGTTGTTCACTTGCTGATGTTTCGACCGAGGCTGGCAGGAGTGGTAATGGCCGCTTTACTACGACTGAGCACTAGCTTCTCATGTTGTCAACTTAAATGTCAAGTGTATGCAACATATATCTAAGGTATAATAATAACATTGGTACCAATATGTAGGTTAATACATTGTCTTTCAAATAAATACAACTTGTAGCAGTACGAAACGGAATCTGACCTAGTTTTCTGAGGAACCAGGGGTTTCACATAAAAAATAGCTGAGGTCTAAAGAATTAAGGTGTGTTAAGACATGACTATAGGTGTTGGGTTCTGGTTGACAGTGCTGATATATGTTTGGAATGGAGGTGTTCAGCTATGCATGGAGGTGGTCATGCTGTAAATGTGGTTGGATGAGTTGAAATGATTAGTGTTGAGAGAGGTTGAGGAGTTGAGATATGGTTTTGATGTGGTTACAGGTATTCAGAGGCAGAGATTTTCAGATGTGGTTGGATGTAATGCGACATATCTGGGTATATTATACATATATTACTGAGGTATAGCTAGGTGCTTAGCGATATAAGTTGGTGTTAAGTGTTAAAATATGGCTATGCATTTTGAGATATAACAGGGGGAAATATCAGTTATCTATGCCTTAATTAAAGCATCCATGAACTAATTTAATTTTGCCAAACTGTGTACAAAGATTCTACTTGCAAATTACGTCGTGGACGTAACTGTAATAAATAGAGTATCAGTATTGTAAAACACACAATTAAATATTCAGAAGTTTCCGCACGAAGAGCTGTGTGAAAAAGGTACCTGGTTTGTGTCAGATTACAACACAACCTATCATGTGGTCATCATCACCAACACAGACTCTTCACTTGTGGCCTGTAAAGCCTAGTGTGTGCCAGCACCAGCTGATTATGCAGGTATAATGGCAATGTGTGTGACAGCACAGACACTGCCTGGTGGCACTTCTCAGTGCAACAGTGCACAGGAAGCAACCAGGACTCCACTGTGGTTGTGTATTCACAGGACAGTGTAGCAGGACATGTCCATCCCAGCTGGTTACTTGGTCTATTGTGGCATGACAACATGACAATCTACATAAATCTCCTATGTTTGTCTGCAGGTAGACAAACCTGGATGCATGTCAAATGCAACCATGAAAAGATGAACGAAACTGTCCCGCATATAAAAAACCGAATTTTGAGGATTGTAAAATAGTTGTTTAAAACAGTCACCAGCATCACAGGCAAGTTACCCAGTTCTCTTAATAAGACATGAATAACAAAAAAGAGTTCTGGGTTATATAACTTAAGTTAATGAGATTATATAATTATGTTCCTAAACTTTTAGAATTTGTCAAATGTTCACTTGTTATTGTGCTTATTGTTCAATTTCAATTTGATATGATAAGTACACAATACAAACTAGATGCAATGCATGCATGCCATACTCAGTACTTGCTTACATGTGCTCTGTGAATTTCTTATTTTGTTTCTAGAAATTTATGTAAGTTTAATATATTCACAATATTATCAATATATGTTGATAATATGATTTACCAAGTAATTTATTTTACCAAGTGTTCACGGTTTTCAAGCTTAAGCATTAACTAATATTATTTTCTTGATAGGTTCAGGTCTTGGGTCAAATCCATTCAAACAATTCCAATTTCTGTTTTCAATTCAATTTCATTTATTTCAACTCCAATTCCTTCTATAACTATTCAATTCCAAGTCCCACTCCTGCCCCCATCCCCCATAACAACAGTTAGCCAGGTATAATTATTGTGCATACAGCATGTCATATTTGATGTAATTTTATATGATGGGATATTCTGTAATGTCATATTTTATATTTAACGAGATATGAACCCTCCAGTCCATATTCTATATTTGCTGCCCTTGTTCAATACACTATAATATATTTGGTGTTAAAACCTGGCTCTCAACATTTGGGACTGAATCGGATAATCACGTTAATGTCTGTCCCATCTCGATTTGGGGGTTCCCCAATTTGGGACGTAAAAGAACCATTGACGAGGACAAGCACGCTGGCAGTAACCAACACTCAGGCACAGTGCTAGCAGTAGCATATGCCATATAGGAATAGACTATGCCGGGCATAGTTATAAACTAAGAAAGGTCGGCTTGGCGTAAATGTTTAAAAAGACTGAATAGTTCAATGAGACCTCGATCATAAGGTCATAACGTTGTAACCACAGTAATATACAGACTAATCACTTCACAGAACGGAGGCCTTAGCTTTAGAGTAAGAAAGTCCTTGGGCTAGGATTAGGACGCTGCTGAATGCTGGACACGACATAACTGTCACAATTTAGACTGACAAGTCACAAAATAGTTGTTGACAGGGCGAATTCTAAATTGTCCCATTTTCTAGGTTTGTCGGTCGAGTCATTAATACACTTGAGTCTTAAGTTGAGATAAACATCGAAGACATCAGTACTACCCTCAGTAAGCGCGCCACTCAGTACACTGTCACTAACTTTACAGAGACGCTAGTTATAATAAACAGTCGGATAGTGTGCTTGGTGCCGGTGACGAGTGGAGTGACGACCGGGCACAGCAGATATGGCTTACCGCTGCGTAATGTGTTTATTCCACTTCGACGTAAACTGGTCCTTCCAAGGTCCATGTTGCACTACGGTTTAAACGACTGTTTCCTTGTTGTGTGTCATAGTTGGAGTGTGGAACAGCGTACCCGGATACGTCGATTACAACGTAACGACCCGCGACACGACACGCTTCCTCGACCACTATTCATCGAAACATCGTAAATCGCTCGGGGCAAATGACCAATCACGAGCGACCATTGCAAGGGACCATTTAGTTTCTCATACCCCCATTCACCCGTCGTGACACACCGGTCCACACAATGCTGTGTGGCGCTACAGCTGGCGCTACAGCGCCACTCTACCACATAACACCATGAGCACTGGATATTTTAATCGTAATAATTACATAGCAAAACCGTATATGCATTAGGCTTAAGCACACCGTCATTTTTACGCACACCAAATCTCGACTGCGTAGTGTTACGTCTAGTTGAATGAAAGTTTATTGAAAGAATGAAAATTTAAGGCAGTACCACATAGTATGTGCTGTGAGATCTGAACCGAAACTAGTGTCTGCTAACAAAGTAAATAATAAAAATGATGAAGCCGTACCCATTTTATGAATGAAACATATAATAGAAGGGCAAGCATTACCTGGGTAACATGTCATGTGACTTACCTACAAACGCCCTGGCTATTATGTCAAAAGGCGAACTGTGTCAATGTATAGCTCTAAAAAAAGTTTATTCTGTTACCTAATATGTATCAGGGAGGTAATTATTGACAGTACATTTCACTGAATGACATATTTTGAAAGGGTGACCAACCGACAACCACCATACTGCCAAAAGATGTGTATCATAATCTATAGTACCTGCTTTCTTTACAACTGGAGTGTTTCGCAGTCAACACCGTTTTGGATATATGCCATGGAGTTTGGCAGGCAGCATACCATCAATATATTAAATTGATTCTACTATTATTAAGGAACATAGTATTACACGAGGCACAGACATCCTCCTCATATAAACGGGGTGTTTCCAGGTTCTGTTGGGTTTGTCTTTGCCCCTAGTGTGGGGTGCCTGCTATACATAATCCTAGTGCAAGTCTGATGCTCGTACTCAGGCTGCAATAATGGTTTTGAAGGCCTGGGGGAATTGACAGAGGGTTATTTTCGGGATTTGTTTCCACAGGCATATTACGGAAGGGAAGAAGGAATGCCAGTGGGAGTCAGTGGGGGAGAAGGGCACCCAGAGTTTCTTAGGGTGCCATCTGGTTGCTCTGAAGACTGGCACAAGCTTGGGTGTAGAAATCGACCAAGCCACCCATGGTGACCTTGGCTGTGGTGTGTCAGACACTGAGGGGGTTGAGGTCCATCCTCATTCAACGTTTGCCATCCTCATGTCATGACTGGATGTCACGGTCCATGTTTCACATCCACACAACAGGCAACTTCTGACACATGCTGTGTAGTGTGTAGTGTGTAGTTGTGTAGTGTGTAGTGTGTAGTGTACACAGCTTCATGTTAGTTGCAGAACAAGTACATACTTCCTCACCCCACATTGCTTCTGTTTGCTCATACAAGGGGGACAAATGAAGACAACACTTGATACTGCTGTACAAACTATTTATATTCACATATCAACACATGGCACTGAAATTAACTGTAAGCCAAATTGATAACATGCTCAATCTGCAGGTAAAATGTGCTGATAACTGCTCTGAGAAAACACATTGCCTTTACACCTGCTTACTGTAATACCCACTGAAATCTTGACGAATCAGCATATACATATAGAGTAATAGTAAGTATTGGAAGCATTAACAAGGATCAACATACACTGTAGACAGGAGCAGGAGATAAATCTCAGTCACAGTCAATACTGACAGAGCAAACACATCTTTCATAAATTACAATAAAATCACATTCAACTCTAGCATAAGTGGCTCTGTAACGTTTCTCTAGCGAGATGTCACACATGATCATTTCGAAATAAAACAACATAGTTTACACTGAGAAGGTGACATAGCTAGTAAATGTTCCAGTAGCTTTATAGCTAGTAAGTGATTTCCATCAGTTTTCTTGACGCAAAAATTCAACCAAATCGACATATTCAACTAAGCTTTACTTATAATGATATGTTCAAAAGATAACATGCTGGTTGAATAACCAGCTAATAATACTCACACCGTAAATTACAAAGCATATATCCACTATTATTCCAATCGCAAGCCACAAAACACGTCATGATTATGCTGCTGAATATGGTAAAAACAGTTCCGACTACACGTCTACTAATTCTTATTTAATTTGGATGCAATGGCTAAGACAGCTGCCTTGACCAGGACTACAAGACTACTGCCTCACCAGGACTATGACATGGCTAACTCTACCAGGGCTATACAATTATTTTTTATTTTGTACTTGTGTGTAAAACTACAAGTAATTCACCTCAAAACTACTTAAAGGCAAAGTAAAAGTACATTGAAACAATTTACTTGAATAAAAAGTAACTTTAAAAATATATGAAGAGTAAAATTTAACGTTTTAATTTCAACATTACTCTACACAACCCTTACCCTGATAACAGTCACTAAAATAACTACTTTGTATGCAAATATTTTGTGACCTGACCAATGAGTCGCCATGATTGCATATTATTATCAATATATTCCGAGATGGCGATAGTTTCCCCTGGTGAATTCATTACATGCCACCACTAAGACTGTTGCTGGTACCATGGTTGGCACTACCAGAGCTGAGATTATCTCTACCAGGGCTACAAAAAAGTTACCTCTTTCAGCATTATAAGATTGTCAATCTTATCATCGCTATAAGATTGTTGACTCTACCAGGGCTATAAGATGGTTGTCTCTACCAGGGCTATAAGATGGTTAACTCTACCAGGGCTATAAGATGGTTGTCTCTACCAAGGCTATCCGATGGTTGCTGGATGGAAGAATGGAAAACTTGTTTTGTGTAGTGATATACTCAATAATGGCATACAACATATTTGACACATGATGTCAGTGATTCTTTTACAATTTCTGCAGTACATAGTCCTTCAGGCTGACGTTGTCAAGTAAAACACAGGAAGTGATACAAAAATACTGTACACAAGAGTCACATGCAGTGTAACAAACGCAACGTCACTCCACCAAATCCCTTCAGTGAAATCAGTCATCATAAAATCAAGCTAAATTAAATGCTATTAAAAAATTATTTATATACACATACACATATGTACACTTTATACATTAAAATGCAGAACACTGGCGACACTATCCAATAATCATCACAAACATTTGTGTAAGCCAATTAGTACAGTTTTGGCTTAGAAACTGCAACTAAGAATTCTATTCCAAGGTGCTGCCAGTGTTGGGACTACTTCATAGCTATAATCACTAGGCTTGTTTCAACAGAAATAAAACCAAACTTTTCTACCAGGTATCATTGGGAATGGTTTGATACCATATAATATACACTATATAGTTAACACATACATATAATTTTTAAGTCCTGATATGGTGCTGATAAGCCTGATATGTTGCCCTTACTTCAATCATGGTATCAGAGCTCACATTATATAGTGGTAATGCCCGGATATATTTTATACAACAGTCAGTTCACCGTGTTGTATTTGTCATATATCTACTAATGGGGGGTATCATACCAGAATGGTTGTCACACCACAAATGAGATGTGTCCCAAAAAACTCAAACAAATCTGGCCAAGTAACTAGCTAGATGTAGTCTGAAATAAATGCACCACACCTGTAAGTCTTGATACATAAACGATCTAAACGACCGCCTTCAACAATCTGGGCCAGGCAGCTGAAGGTAGTCTAGGCAATGTATAGGTCAACAAAGGAAAATAACAATTAGAACTACCATTGAGAATAAGCATGGTTTTAGTAAAAATGGCATAATAGGTGTAGAGTAATTAGTACAGTAAAATTACAACAATTCGCACCTGTTGTTCTACTACAATGCCACGTTTTTTTAGAGTTCAAAAAACACCTTCCAAGACTGATAAGCCTAAATACATAGGAACTCTATCAAATTCATTGCAGCCAATAAAACTGTACACACTGGTACTGACATAATTTTTTTATAATTACTTTCGTTAGGTAACTTTAGCACAGTAACCATGAGTCAATTTCACTTTAGAATTCACACATCACATTACGTTCGGTGTCTGCACCGGTTGTCAAAGCAAATGCATCTCTAGCGCAGATTATAATTTAAACCTGAGTGTGCATCTAGCCGCATCTAGCCTGCGTCAGTGGGCACCACCCACTGACACCACACCCTGCATTCTGCCAGCACGAAGCAGTGATCACTTCACATATGACAGTTGTTCTAAGGAAGCAAGATAGACAGCACTAGTAACTCGGCTACCTATGACTGCTATACACACGGCCTTTTTACTTGGCCACATCAACGACTCAGATGAGCTTGTGTCCAAGCGACCAGGCCACTTCCTAGACTGACCACCTGCTGAAGCATGTGACAAAGTAGAAGATCCTACAACAGTAAGCCTCACTTCTGCTCACTGTAAAAATTACACAGATCTAGAATCACCCTGCCGTGTCACCTCACAACCAACCACTGATCAGTGTCATTGTCACTGCGAGGACCTGGCGTTAATGATGTGCAGTCTTTGACACAATCAGTCAATGGTGGTCATCACAGTTTGGGGGCTGGCCGTTGTGACAGGGTCGTAGGCCGCGGTACTCCTCAATGACCCGCCAGATACGACACAAGATGCCACCACGCAGGTTGAGGCGGGCCAGGTCCTCTCTTGTCACCAGCTCCATCACATCACTGTACGTGTACTGCTCCCTCACAAACTACAACACAACACAATGTCTTACTCACCTCGCGCAACAGATGACACATTCAACACTTGATAACAAGTGTAAGGGAAGCTGTAGACTTGTTGAGAGGCCAACGCTTGTTACCTCTGTGAAACCCGCTCTACTGAGGTATGTCAGTTTTGTTAAAGGATTAATGCTGCTGGCATTTACACAATCAGCAGCAAGTTTGTTTTGTTCTGCAGTAGAATGCTATAGAATGAAAGATATCTTAGGATGAATACTTTATGGTATCAAATCTAAACAATTCCTTCTTTAACATTATTTCATATTCATTGGATGTTGGGCCACAATATATCCTAAATATTTTACAATTTGATAGAAATGTTCCTTTATTTGTGAGGTGTCGAGGAGACAAGAGCCCTAGAGTGTACCTTGTCAATAGTGTCCTGGCCTGCGCCCAGTGTGTGCAACCACTGCACCAGTTGGGGCTCCACTGTCAGGTCCATCATTTCACCTGCAACCACAACAGCAACTTACAAACAAATCAGGTCTTGTACAGCCCTGTAGCCTGTCCTCAGGACTGCTCAAAGCAACTTACATTTTACTCCCTGGCAGACCTGTTCATTCAAGAGCTGTCTCAATTTCTCTGGGAAACATTCAGCCATGCCACAGTAGGGCTGCCTACTTTAAAAAAAAACAATTTCCCCAGTGACCCCTATTGCCCTCCCACACTGGTTCACATGCCGACCACAAGCCTCCCCACACAGACACAGCAGTGACATGTCATGTCTGTGTCACTATGACATAGACACTCGAAATGAGCAGCTAATAAATCATCCATTGCGCCTCTCAATTTCCCACACAGAGCAGGAAACATTAGCACAATATTTGAACTGGGGATCTCTCTATTCACAAGGCCATGTTCTAGCCACTGTGTCACTTTGCTCCACAAAACTTGCCTGTTAATGTATGACTTCAACATGTAGTCTACCACACAACTAAACATAAAACAGAAAAGCCTGCAAAACAAGTACAGTAACAAGCAAGAGGACATTTGTGACTGACATGGTACATTAACAGGACCATACTTTACATTCCTGACATTACTCAAGGTTGTTTGGCTATTGATGCTGATAGTTTAGCATGTCAGAACCAGAACAGACCACTTGTGAAGAGACTGGTCCAATATTGGACCAACGTCTAATATGTGATACAGTCCATGTGCTCCCACAGGACCTTGTCACTCACCCATCTCACACGGCCTCATGGTGCCTTCCTCCCCATCTGCTATTGGACTCGCGTCACCCATTGCCCCAATCAGAGACCTACAATACCACAGCCAGTGTAGACAATTGCCCTGGTCACTTCACACTTAGAAGTTTCTGGACAAACAAGACAGCACTGTAACACACTGGTCAATATAATCTACTCCCTGCTAGGCAACAACACAGTTATCTCTAAAGGGGATGGTTGGATCAGTTTATACCAAGAAGTACTCTAATACAGCTTGAACGTGCCTGTCAAATTTGTATACACCAAGATAGCTCTAAAAGAGCATTACAGTCACTACAGTAAACTGGGAAGGAGGTAAACATTTGAAAACACTAATGAAGATTGCTTGAAATGGTGGAATGTATCAAGGATGCTGTTGAGAGAGAGAGAGAAGTGAGAGATGTGGTCTACCTGAGGTGTTGTGTGTAGTTGTTGAATGAGAGAAGAGAGAGAGAGAGATATGTGGTGTACCTGAGGTGTTGTGTGTAGTTGTTGGATGAGAGAAGAGAGAGATGTGGTCTACCTGAGGTGTTGTGTGTAGTTGTTGAATGAGAGAAGAGAGAGAGATGTGGTGTACCTGAGGTGTTGTGTGTAGTTGTTGAATGAGAGAAGAGAGAGATGTGGTGTACCTGAGGTGTTGTGTGTAGTTGTTGGATGAGAGAAGAGAGAGATGTGGTCTACCTGAGGTGTTGTGTGTAGTTGTTGAATGAGAGAAGAGAGAGAGATGTGGTGTACATGAGGTGTTGTGTGTAGTTGTTGGATGAGAGAAGAGAGAGATGTGGTCTACCAGAGGTGTTGTGTGTAGTTGTTGGATGAGAGAAGAGAGAGATGTGGTCTACCTGAGGTGTTGTGTGTAGTTGTTGAATGAGAGAAGAGAGAGATGTGGTGTACCTGAGGTGTTGTGTGTAGTTGTTGGATGAGAGAAGAGAGAGATGTGGTCTACCTGAGGTGTTGTGTGTAGTTGTTGAATGAGAGAAGAGAGAGAGATGTGGTGTACATGAGGTGTTGTGTGTAGTTGTTGAATGAGAGGAGAGAGAGAGAGAGATGTGGTCTACCTGAGGTGTTGTGTGTAGTTGTTGAATGAGAGAAGAGAGAGATGTGGTCTACCTGAGGTGTTGTGTGTAGTTGTTGGATGAGAGAAGAGAGAGATGTGGTCTACCTGAGGTGTTGTGTGTAGTTGTTGGATGAGAGAAGAGAGAGATGTGGTCTACCTGAGGTGTTGTGTGTAGTTGTTGAATGAGAGAAGAGAGAGATGTGGTCTACCTGAGGTGTTGTGTGTAGTTGTTGGATGAGAGAAGAGAGAGATGTGGTCTACCTGAGGTGTTGTGTGTAGTTGTTGGATGAGAGAAGTGAGAGATGTGGTCTACCTGAGGTGTTGTGTGTAGTTGTTGGATGAGAGAAGTGAGAGATGTGGTCTACCTGAGGTGTTGTGTGTAGTTGTTGGATGAGAGAAGAGAGAGAGATGTGGTGTACCTGAGGTGTTGTGTGTAGTTGTTGGATGAGAGAAGAGAGAGATGTTGTCTACCTGAGGTGTTGTGTGTAGTTGTTGGATGAGAGAAGAGAGAGATGTGGTCTACCTGAGGTGTTGTGTGTAGTTGTTGGATGAGAGAAGAGAGAGATGTGGTCTACCTGAGGTGTTGTGTGTAGTTGTTGGATGAGAGAAGAGAGAGATGTGGTCTACCTGAGGTGTTGTGTGTAGTTGTTGGATGAGAGAAGAGAGAGATGTGGTCTACCTGAGGTGTTGTGTGTAGTTGTTGGATGAGAGAAGAGAGAGATGTGGTCTACCTGAGGTGTTGTGTGTAGTTGTTGGATGAAAGAGAGAGATGTGGTCTACCTGAGGTGTTGTGTGTAGTTATTGGATGAGAGAAGAGAGAGATGTGGTCTACCTGAGGTGTTGTGTGTAGTTGTTGGATGAGAGAAGAGAGAGATGTGGTCTACCTGAGGTGTTGTGTGTAGTTGTTGGATGAGAGAAGAGAGAGATGTGGTCTACCTGAGGTGTTGTGTGTAGTTGTTGGATGAGAGAAGAGAGAGATGTGGTCTACCTGAGGTGTTGTGTGTAGTTGTTGGATGAGAGAAGAGAGAGATGTGGTCTACCTGAGGTGTTGTGTGTAGTTGTTGGATGAGAGAAGAGAGAGATGTGGTGTACCTCAAGTGTTGTGTGTAGTTGTTGAATGAGAGAAGAGAGAGATGTGGTCTACCTGAGGTGTTGTGTGTAGTTGTTGGATGAGAGAAGAGAGAGATGTGGTCTACCTGAGGTGTTGTGTGTAGTTGTTGGATGAGAGAAGAGAGAGATGTGGTCTACCTGAGGTGTTGTGTGTAGTTGTTGGATGAGAGAAGAGAGAGATGTGGTCTACCTGAGGTGTTGTGTGTAGTTGTTGGATGAGAGAAGAGAGAGATGTGGTCTACCTGAGGTGTTGTGTGTATAGTTGTTGGATCAGAGAAGAGAGAGATGTGGTCTACCTGAGGTGTTGTGTGTAGTTGTTGGATGAGAGAAGAGAGAGATGTGGTGTACCTCAAGTGTTGTGTGTGCAGTTGTTTCTCCTCCAGGGCGCGCTGTAACATCTTCTGGTAGGTTTGCTGCGAGGAAATCAGCCGCTCCAGCAACCTACACACAGCCAGCCAATACATCAGACACTATAAACAATATTTTAGTTGCAAGGCTACGGAAGTCCATTTTTGAAGAGGAGCATATTCAAAACAATTATTGCAGCTACAAAAAAGCCCTAGTTCTAATGCTAGTATGTATTCTAGGGATAAGTCTAGTGAAACACCTGTAATGGATGATACCTATAAAAAGTGATTTTTACAGAGTGAATGCTGGAATGATGGACAGCTCACTTCCTGTTTTCTTCCTCAATGTTTTGCAGCTGGCCGTATAGTTCACGGTTGTCATAGTGACCACACTCGTGTTCGCGTCGTGTCGAGTCGTAGGTGGACACACCAGACGTTGACTCCTCCTCCTGCTCCGCGTTGGGCACACCGTCCACATTGCCCCCCAGCAGAGCTGTCACATGACACACATCACATGACACACATTATAGCATTAGTGACACATAACATACACACACTACATCACTAGTAGTGACACATGGCACACCATAATACTAGTGACATACCATGTCACTATGTACACAACACATGACAACTCATTTCAGTGACAGGGAGATCTAGCATACAAGTGGGAGAGAAAGGAAGGGGAAGGAGGGAGTGAGATAGAGGCAGAGGGAGGGGGGAAATGGAGAGAAAGAGAGTGAGAGCTGGAAACACAGAGCAGGAGAGCAAGCCAGAGCAAGAGAGTGAAAATGTGTTGTGAATTATCAGTTGGTAAATTATCAATGCAAGTATAGTCCAGTAAAGTGGTTAATTTTGTCACACCTTATAATGGACTAATTGAATATTCAACTCAACTGGGTGGTACCTGGACAGAGATCAATGGCTGAGCGAATGGCGTCTCGCAGCTGGTTGTCCAGAGCAAACATCCAGTGGGGCTCAATGTGCTGCTTCTTCAGTGTCTCACTCACCTACAGCAACAAGACAACTGTCAACACTGTCACTCACTTACAGCAACAACTGTCAACACTGTCACTCACCTACAGCAACAACACAACTGTCAACACTGTAACTCTTGTCATACAGCACAGACAACTGTCAACACAGTCACTCTTGTCATGCAGCACAGACAACTGTCAACACTGTCACTCTTGTAATATAACACAGACAACTGTCAACACTGTCACTCTAGTAATATAACACAGGCAACTGTCAACACTGTCACTCTTGTAATACAACACAGACAACTGTCAACACTAACACTCTTGTAATATAGTACAGACAACTGTGAACACTGTCACTCTTGTTACGCAGCACAGACTGTCAACATTGCCACTCTTGTAATACAGTATTGAATCAGGTACAGTTTTATTTGTAGGAAAAAATCCTTATAATACCATACAGCATGCAATTTGTTTCAGTAATGAATTACGCCAAAGATTGCATTACAGGCAAGTTGACGGGGAATAGAGGGTTAACCTTCATTACAGACACCCACAGCAAGGATGTTCTTATACTTTCAAAATTCACTGCAACCAGAAATACTTCAACATTTCCCTTTTATCACTGTGCATGCATCCCTCTGGTGATAACCTTTTGTGCACCCCCTACTTGTGTACATCTGGTGGTAACCCTTTGTGCACCCCCTACTTATGTACATCTGGTGATAACCCTTTGTGCACCCCCTGCTTGTGTACATCTGGTGATAACCTTTTGTGCACCCCCTACTTGTGTACATCTGGTGATAACCCTTTGTGCACCCCCTGCTTGTGTACATCTGGTGATAACTGTTTGTGCACCCCCTGCTTGTGTACATCTGGTGATAACCCTTTGTGCACCCCCTGCTTGTGTACATCTGGTGATAACCCTTTGTGTACATCACTCACTGATTCATGGAAGAGGTAGACAGCTAGTTTGAGTTCACTGAGCACACTCTCTGTGAAGTCAATCTTCTCCCTCAGAACATCTGCAATCAAACATCTAGTGTTGTAGTACACCAAGTCTACACACTCATACATCAACTGTTGAAACTTCCCTGCCACCTGCTTCAGACACTAGTGTTGCAGTACACCAAGTCTACACACTCATACAGCAACTGTTGAAACTTCCCTGCCACCTGCTTCAGGCACTAGTGTTGTAGTACACCAAGTCTACACACTCATACATCAACTGTTGAAACTTCCCTGCCACCTGCTTCAGACACTAGTGTTGTAGTACACCAAGTCTACACACTCATACATCAACTGTTGAAACTTCCCTGCCACCTGCTTCAGAAAGACTAAACAATAGAGCAAGGATCTTTGAACAACCTACGGTCAAACATTGCTCTATGATCAATTCAGTACTACAGCTACCTCACAATTAAGCTCACCATAACGTAGTTCAAAATATGTTCCATATACAGAAGTGTAGCAAATGACTCTTGCCAATACGGTCACCTCAGTAATCAGGTCACTAGTGGGTGACCTTCATAGTTAGGTCCCATTGTATATATTTGTCTCACAAGTTTGGACCAAGTCTTTCATAACAGCACATAACCTACAGACAGAGCATCACGGCCTGTTGGGTCATATCTTCTCTCAACCATTCTTTCACACTTCAAATAATGGCAAACAGAGATCGTTTCAAGGAAGCGTACATGGAACCGAGAAACTGAGAAAGAATAGTGACCATGTGTGACATGACAGGAGACTGCCACTGCTAACAACAAGCAGTGCTCTAGACATGATGATATGGAGGGGTGTGACATCTACCAGGACAGCGAGACGTCCAGTTGACCAAGTCATTTAAGTCAAGCTCTAATGTGGACTTCATATAAGATACACACAGCAGACTGTACGTACCAAAGACGTTCTGGATGGCCTTCTTGTTCTGCTGGTCACGGATGAAGTCCCTGAAGGCCACCATCAGCAACTGGAGGTGTTCCTACAACCACAGTCAAACTCAACATCACGACTCAGCATAGAAAGAAAAACTCTCCATCCAGTGCAACACACAATTCATACTTCTTCTAATTGTCCTTTGCCCAGTCTGGCTACTCTAAAAGGTGCATTTTGGACAAAAAAGTGCATTTAATTAAACAAAATTTGATTACCCTGGGTTGAACAAAATGTTTAGTATTTATTATTTAACATTAAAACAGTAACATTTCATAGGAGTAACTGACAAAAACTAACAGAACCAAATTAACTGAATAAAAAACTCCAAGAAACTTTATATATTCTACCAAAACAATGTTGTGAACTGTGGGAAGAGCAAGGAAAGGTTGGACTGGCCGTGTGAAGGGCCAGACTGGAAGTGTGTCGGGTCTTACCAGTGTCAATGTAGGGCCGTTGGTGTCTCGATGAAGGAAGGCGAGCCACCGATGACAAATCTACACCAACACAATCAGAAACAATCAGGACAATTTACAGCATTCTTCATCACACTTATATCAACAACCATTAAACACTCTCCACTATACAGAAGCTTTTAAAGAATGTTGTAATCCTAAAAAATAGTGCTAAATAGGAAAATGGATATATTTGAGGGCAATGGTTCTGATGATCAAAGCCAACTTTCCAGTGGCTGGGTGGCAAAAAGGCCCCCTCCACATAATGACAATTCTTCTACTTTCTGGTAGAATCTATCATGCTAATATTGTCAAAAATATATTTCTAAGATTTCATGAAAATTCACCAACTCCGGTTACCGTAATAACATTTCTAAAGTTTTAATCAGCAATTAAAATATGAATGTTGGAGAAAGAGATAACGGTCTGTGCCCACCGCGTCCTCGTCGTCCACCAAGGCCTTCACCAGGGTGTTGCGCCGCTCCCCGTCCTTACGCAGCACGTAGAACCCTCCATCCTTCACACTCCCCGTGTCAGGGGTGCTCAGTCCCTCCAGGTCGGGGGTGGGAGACGGGGTGGGGCTACTGGTGCTCTCCCTCCTCCCACTAGCACACTCACTGCTGGGCAAACATGGTCATGACAACACATCAGACTCAACACCTCAACACCTACATAACACCTCCACAACACATGCACAACACCTTCATAACTCATATACAACACCTCCACAACATACACAACACATACAACCACTTCACACCACATATACAACAATTACAACACCTACATTATTATCAACTTTAATTGGACACAGCTAATGTGTTTGGAACAAGACTACACTAAGAATGAATAGACACAATGCTGCTGTAAACTATTTTTGTAGCACATAACTTACATCTGCAAACATTACAACTATGTGAGTGTACAACTGTGTTCACCTCAAACATACAACTTCTAACAGTGAAGGCCATGCTGTTTGTAGACACTACTGTCTAGACTGCCACAGTCAAGCTACAGGAGACTGAAAACCTGCTTTTTTTGGAAATCTTTCTATTATAATTACTCACAGAGATATCTTTTTCCAATAGTCAACATTTAAATGTTGTTGTTGTTGAGAAATTGACCATTAAACATTGCATAATGGATATGATAACTATGATAGAAACACGAATAAAGTCTATTTGGAGGTATGTACTTGTTATAAAAGAGAACTTTAGTTACTGCAAACACAAAACATTTATTTGTTTGTTTGTTGTTTTGTAAAAAAAACTTATTTCATGTGAGGTGTCTGGCCTTAAAGTTACCCAACAGTTGCCTTTGTGAAATGTGAATAGCCTTGTTGTCATTTACGTAGAGCTGCAGCAGTGCAATCATTTCTCACTGAATCAGCAGAGACAAACATCATTCTACTTCCTGACTTCACCAACATTAAACACATCTTTATACTGTGTTAGTTTGGCTTAATGGTTGACTCAAAAACAGGGCAAGTGAAACACTTAACTGAGGAATCACTAACACTTGATTGGAGCAGATGTTCTATTAGTCTCATCAATATTGTGGATACTGTAGGTAGATAATAATTAATGTTAATGCTACTGGCATATCAGAACATTTGTGGTTTTTTCTAAGTTATAACTACAACAATATGAATAACATTAAAATTGTACAATTACACCATGCACAAACTAATTGATGTTATGCAGAACAACAGGCAGCATTCTGTATGAGATCTTTGACTAGTGCAGAGCTGTAAATTTGGCAGAATGAAATGTTAGTAGTTTAACACACACAGAAGCTTGAGTTAGGAAGAATGCCTTCACCGAAGACCAGGTGGAAACGGGAATAATTCCCAGAGGTTGGGCAGTATGGTGTGGAGACAACCCTGTTGATAGGCACAGACTACTGACTGGTCGTAAGAAACAGGTCATGCAAAGTGAGGCAATTATGGGTGATTTAGTCAACATGCTGCACACAGTAAACTGTCCAATGCTAGCCTAGAACTTACTCCTAACCAACTTAACCTCTCATAAACACATTTACTGTATCAGTACACACGGTTACGTCAGATTCTCATACTTGTTTAAAAAAAGCAAGTCTTTATAATGCTTGTGTCTTATGAAGGTCTTGGTTCCTTTGGTAATGTTATTTTAGTTGATGTCATGTGACCGTTAGTGGTCACATGACAGCAGGTCCACAACAGTTCATGGGAAGGTTGTAGCCACTGTTTCTGTTGAGCTTCTTCCTATTTTCATTTACCTTCTGTCAACAACAACCATGACACTGGAAAACACTTATTTTGGAAGCTGCATAGAGCACATTTTAGTGATGATTTCTGAGTGGTAGCTATACTTTCTTTCATAATGTACTGACACACAGAGTTTAGAGGCAGCAGACAGGAAGGAATGAATGAAAGGAAGGAATTACCCACAATGCATTAGTCGTGTCAAGTGGAGGTGAACAGGAACACTGGTTGTACCATCAGAGTGAATAGGCAACTTAACAAACAGTATTAAAATAATCCACACCAGACTATACACACCAACACCATCCAAAACATACACCAATCCATTTGCTATTTCTATACTAAACACTTTTATCTATCATTTTTATTATTATTATTGTTATGAGCATTCCTGCATTGTAGACTTAATGTACTTCACTTCTGTTTTGCTTGGGCCATTCCATACGAATTATACCATCTCAGTTCTTTTGTAGAAGCATGGTTAAAGTATAAATTAATTAATTAAATAAACAAACATATAAATACATTATTAAAATGTCCATATGACAAAAATATAAAATACTTGTTAAAATGTAAATAGCAATTGTACTAAAATGTCATAAATGGTAAATAAATAAATAAATAAATTAAAAGGTCTATTAATTTAAAATGTGGTATAATGCACAGGAGTCATATATGAGCCTTGAGCATTGGTGAATATACAGAATTAACAAAATAACTATGTTTCCATCTGTGTGTGGTCAGTCTCCATTTGATTGTCTAATTACCCACCAGTTGGACAACCACCATTTTTTTCAAATTGCAAAAAGTAGAGATTAATTACTAAGACATTTCAGTGGTCAAAATACTAAAGTAGTGTATTCTATCACACTTTAAAATAACAAACAAGAAGATCTTAAGTACTGACAGGTTTCGGCAGAAACTTTGTGAATATACTTTAAAATAAACGCCTTTGAATTTTTCACCTTTGTTCAATCTAAATGGTAATAGCATTAAAAACAACATAACAGTGGCATAAAGAAAGGTGTGGTGTGCATAACAACAATGTCATTACATCTGCGGATGGATGATTTTAATGTCGAGACAATCTTATTTTGATGTTAGTCAGACTACATCTACCAACACCGAGCATTCGGTCGCAGAAAGCTCAACAAACCTGCACATTCCGTCCCAGCTGAGATTACTAAAGTGGCTACAATGTAAACAATTGCACAAACATGTTTATGAATGCGTCTTACTGTCTGCCTGCTACTTTGCAGCAGCCGTATATTTGATAACAGGCGAGTCAGTCTCAGTATACTTGCTGTGACAACCATGCGCGATGAAGACAGATGCCAGCCACAAGTGACAGAGAACTACAGATGCTGTACAGTTGCCACATGGTTAAACTACCACAACACTCACGCATAGCCATTTTCATGCATGCAGGTTTGATTGTCGAAACTAACCACACATCAAAACACTTGTAAGGTCAAATATTCATCCCTCAATAATAATTTCTCCATTTCAAATGTTAATCCCCACATCCGAGTCTATGTTCTTAACAAATTCTGGTAGTTCTGGTTTGCAATGTGGTCATGCAAGAAAAATACTGGAGTGTTTCATAAATTCAGAATACCAGGAAATTTGTTAACAGGGAATTAAAAACATTTATGGCATCGAAGGTGCACATCTGATACAATGATAAATATTCCATCTTGAAATCCGCACTGAAGTGTTACATTCACATGACATGTTAACCCAGCAGTGAAATTTGACAGGGTGAAAGTCATTGATGTTCCAGTCTATTAGGAATTTTATTGCAGATGCAGAAATATCCTGTATACCCGGTATATAGAAACACAAAATATATCAAAAAATGTATAACTAAACTGCACACAAAGTAAAACTACTTACTAAAATGTTATTGTTTTTGGTTTGCCATGGATCCTGTCACTGCCCAAATGACAACGAATACAGCTTGAGCTGACAGTCTGTATGTCTCTGTCACCAACAAGTACTGTCACTGTCTAACCAAACTGGTGATGTCATACCAGTTTGCTCAGCAATCAGTACTTACTGGCATGTTACAAGCAACCAATTTAGTAAAGCCAAAAAGAGAACAGCAAACTGTCATGGAGAGCAATATAACCAAAGCTCATGCAGCAACTAAACCATAGGACACCAAGTGGAATAAGCACAGACAAGTGGGACTGCTGTTGATCACTGCTGCTGGGGCAAGGGGGGTCACTGCTATTGGGGGAGTGGTCACTACTACTGGTGTGGGGGTTACTGCAATCTGCTGAGGTGTGAACACTGGTGTCGGTGTGTAGTCATTGATGTTGGGGAGTGGTCACTGATGTTGGGGGAGTAGTCACTGATGTTGTGGGAGTGGTCACTGATGTTGGGGGAGTGGTCACTGATGTTGGGGGAGTGGTCACTGATGTTGGGGGAGTGGTCACTGATGTTGGGGAGTGGTCACTGATGTTGGGGGAGTGGTCACTGATGTTGGGGGAGTAGTCACTGATGTTGGGGGAGTGGTCACTGATGTCGGTGAGTAGTCACTGATGTTGGGGGAGTGGTCACTGATGTTGGGGAACTAGTCACTGATGTTGGGGGAGTGGTCACTGATGTTGGGGGAGTGGTCACTGATGTTGGGGGAGTAGTCACTGATGTTGGGGGAGTGGTCACTGATGTTGGGGGAGTGGTCACTGATGTTGGGGAACTAGTCACTGATGTTGGGGGAGTGGTCACTGATGTTGGGGGAGTAGTCACTGATGTTGGGGGAGTGGTCACTGATGTCGGTGAGTAGTCACTGATGTTGGGGGAGTGGTCACTGATGTTGGGGAACTAGTCACTGATGTTGGGGGAGTGGTCACTGATGTTGGGGGAGTGGTCACTGATGTTGGGGGAGTGGTCACTGATGTCGGTGAGTAGTCAATGATGTTGGAGGAGTGGTCACTGATGTTGGGGGAGTGGTCACTGATGTCGGTGAGTAGTCACTGATGTTGGGGGAGTGGTCACTGATGTTGGGGAAGTAGTCACTGATGTTGGGGGAGTGGTCACTGATGTTGGGGGAGTGGTCACTGATGTTGGGGGAGTGGTCACTGATGTTGGGGGAGTAGGGCACTGATGTTGGGGGTGTGGTCACTGATGTTGGGGGAGTGGTCACTGATGTTGGGGGAGTGGTCACTGATGTTGGGGGAGTGGTCACTGATGTTGGGGAGTAGGGCACTGATGTTGGGGGAGTGGTCACTGATGTTGGGGGAGTGGTCACTGATGTTGGGGAGTAGGGCACTGATGTTGGGGGAGTGGTCACTGATGTTGGGGGAGTGGTCACTGATGTTGGGGGAGTGGTCACTGATGTTGGGGGAGTAGTCACTGATGTTGGGGGAGTGGTCACTGATGTTGGGGGAGTGGTCACTGATGTTGGGGGAGTGGTCACTGATGTTGGGGGAGTGGTCACTGATGTTGGGGGAGTGGTCACTGATGTTGGGGGAGTGGTCACTGATGTTGGGGGAGTGGTCACTGATGTTGGGGAGTGGTCACTGATGTTGGGGGAGTGGTCACTGATGTTGGGGGAGTGGTCACTGATGTTGGGGTACGTTTGGAGTGGTCACTGATGTTGGGGGAGTGGTCACTGATGTTGGGGGAGTGGTCACTGATGTTGGGGGAGTGGTCACTGATGTTGGGGGAGTGGTCACTGATGTTGGGGGAGTGGTCACTGATGTTGGGGGAGTGGTCACTGATGTTGGGGGAGTGGTCACTGATGTTGGGGGAGTGGTCACTGATGTTGGGGGAGTGGTCACTGATGTTGGGGGAGTGGTCACTGATGTTGGGGGAGTGGTCACTGATGTTGGGGGAGTGGTCACTGATGTTGGGGGAGTGGTCGCTGATGTTGGGGGAGTGGTCACTGATGTTGGGGGAGTGGTCGCTGATGTTGGAGGAGTGGTCACTGATGTTGGGGGAGTGGTCACTGATGTTGGGGGAGTGGTCACTGATGTTGGGGGAGTGGTCACCAGTATTGGGGAAGTGGTCACTGATGTTGGGGCAGTGGTCACCAGTATTGGGGAAGTGGTCACTGATGTTGGGGCAGTGGTCACCAGTATTGGGGAAGTGGTCACAGGTGTTGGAGGCATCGTCACTGGTGTTGGGGGAGTAGTCACCAATATTGGAGAGCCACTACTGTTGGAGAATGGTCACTGCTGATAGTGTGTGGTCATTGTTATTGGCATGTAGTTCCTGCTCCAAGGTTGTGGTCACTGCTGTTGGGGGTATGATCACTATGCCTATGGACACTGTTGTTATGTGTGGTCACACCTGTAGGTGTGGTCACAGCTGGTGAGGAGTGGTCACTGTAGATGGGGATATGGTCAGTGCTGTTTGGGGTGTGGCTACTACTGCTGTAGGGTGCTCAATGCTATGGGGCTGTGGTCACTGCTGAGAAAAGGTAGCCACACTGTTACGGTGATTTTAAGGACGATTTCAAGGACATTAGGTGCATGTTTGACCTGCAGTAGGGGGCAGTCAGTCCTAATGGGAGTGGTGTGGGAGACAGTTGGGGTTACAGAAGGACTGCCGAGAAGGTGGTGTATTATGTACAAGAGCACCAGACCTCCCTCTAGACTGTCTCTAGTCAACAGGATCACTACTGTTTGGCTGAGCTAACTGGATGGGGTGTCTAGGGCGGGGTTCAGGGTCGGGTGGCCCGCCTGATTACCTGGCTTTACCCACCTTCCATTAGGACAGGTCAAGCTAATCTCGGGCACGGTGTTGATGCCTTCAATGCACGGGTGCGAGTGGCGCTTTTGACAACAGCTGCGACGGAACATGTTAGGTGAAGACATCATCATACAAGAGTAACATGCGTCTCAGTGGTAGGTAGGTATACACGGCTACAATCTTCACTTACACCTGCTGCACACACACAGGGCAGTTGTGGTTGAGTGGCCAGTAGAAGACACAACACACATCTTCAGCATGCCAGCTAGTTCACTCGTTCATGCAACTTTCTACTGCATCAAGCCAGCTACATTACTCTTAAGTGCACATTTCATTCTATTAAACTCTCTTGTTGAAGTGAAATCAAACTATTAGATATTCAAACTTTGCATAGCATTCAGAAAGTAGTGTCAGCATTTCAAATTCAATAATTAAACATGGAGAACTGAACCAAGCAATTGGCTTGGCAAAATTCTTAAATGTTTTATACATCATACATGGTATTTCCACAATTCTAAAAGTCATCATTAAAAACGTCTTTAGAAATCACAATTTCAAAAATTGCATATAGGTAAAATGAAACTGTATTTTTCTTGCATGTGATGTATTAAAATGTAATCTAGAAATGACATTTATGAAATGTTTAAAAGACAGGATTGGAGACAGATATGAGAGACAGCTGCTACTGAAACAGTGGGTCTATAGCGAGGCTGATGCAGTGAGGAAGTCTACAACACAAGCAGGCAACAACACTGACAACAACAACAACAACAATAGCAAGGACGGCGACAACAACAAAAGCAACAAGAAAGGAGCAAGAGCATTTACACAGGAGCAGAGAAGCTGGCTTCTAAAGCTGATATAAGACAAATGTTTGCCCAACAAGTATACTGAATTCAAAGCAACAGGCCAAAACTTCTAACACCAAAGAGAATTTTCTTTCTCTTATTGGTAAATTTGTCTGAAAATGGTACATTAATTGTGAACAATAGTTCACACAGTTCTGACAGGTGCAAGTAATCTGTTTACCACAAAGCTTGTAAAACACAAATTAATAAAAAAAATACAGTTTGTGACAATAAACAACCTCAGTCATCTTAGCAGCAGGTCTAAATACGTTGAAAAACTGTAAATCTTAAATTTACTAAAATGTTAATATTAACATTCATACTATTACCACGCATGCGATTAATAAAACAAAACTATACAATGAAAAATATACATAATACTTGGATACTGTATATACTCACAGATACAAACTGAAAACAAACTATTTTTGTACAGACATAAATAATAAGGTTGCTGTATTTAGTTGGTTCATGCACTTTTTCCACGAGATGAATACTCAATTTTGGAGTGTCATTATCCTGCACGTAACATATCGTGTGAGTATACACATGGCAACAGGTCTAACTAGCCTCACCTTAAAATAGCGTAGCATTAGACGAACATCTACAGGCAAATTTCATCACATTATTTCCCGAACACTACACATATTACTAAAACAGGAGTGCTAGAATAACGTTCTGGCTTCAAGCAAACCAACTTGATAACGTCTTGCTTCCTACTGCCACAATACTGGTGTAGGCATTTTGGATGTTGGCCAGATATAAGGTATGTAGCTATTTACACACACACGATAGACATGCATCTCGTTACACATTCTGGTAGATTTTATTAATTATCCAAATGCGCCAAAATATTATTAAAACATCCGAGAATTGCTCAGTTTGTAACCTGTCCGGTGCTACCACCTAGTGACTAGCCAGCATAATAGCCATTCTGTAAGTGGTAGATATACTAGGTATTGTATTTGTATGCGCGAAGACCCCACCTACACAGCCAGGAAGAAGAGATGAAGTCAACATGAATGTAGGCATAGACAACAGCAAATGGTACTCACCGCTCTGGTGGCGGCATCTTGAGTCGAAGGTCAGGGGGCGTAGCAAAGGTCAAGGTCTTCCTATCTATCAGGAGTGGACTTATCACGGTCTCCGCCTTAGAGACTGGCACTGAAATTTGTTTTGGTTAAGGTTAGCATTCATCAGTGACATCGACCCTGATGTCTGCATCTACTTTGGTTATGTTTCAAACATGGGGAGCCCAAGAGCAACTCACCCAAGGAAGCATGAGTCCTAACCTACAAAGTCATCAGTCACTTGACATCTCACTTACTTTATACATTTGTTCATCCATGTTATACTCTGTGGACTGCTGCA
Organism: Ridgeia piscesae; assembly: GCA_025642075.2. Lineage (NCBI taxonomy): Eukaryota > Metazoa > Annelida > Polychaeta > Sabellida > Siboglinidae > Ridgeia > Ridgeia piscesae. The sequence continues at coordinate 108,950 of JAODUO010000708.1, forward strand.
TTCAACAGTAGGTTTGAATTTAGTACTGATTTGTGAAAGCCTCTCAAATGATGATCTGCTCTTCCAAACTTAACAATCCATGAGAGTCTAAAGAAAGGTGGAGAGTAACACAAAGACAAGACACGTCTCAGTGGTTGCTGGATCTTACACCTTAACAAGTGACACTTGAACATTGTTCACACGTAACTGTCAATGAATCTTCCAGACACACACAGGAACAATTACACAGCCTCTCAGAATAATACTTGAGTTTCTGGTTTCACATCAAAAGGAAGTCAAATCTTGACAACTCTACAAGTTTGAATCTTACGTGACAAATAATTTATGTACAATAAAAATCAAAGCACAAGGGAAAATGTATATCTTTGCCATTGTTTAGCTGCAAAATACCGGAAATATGCTTCTTTCATATCAGGCTATTGGAATTGAATGGGATATCATTGCAACAAAACGTATTACCAAGAAAATATTCAAATGCATACTATCCCTAAACAAAAACCTCTTGCAAAATATTAAACGAACATGAAACCAGAAAACAAACATTATTCTGACAGGCCATCATGTAACAATAAGTTGTAATATATTCTAATTACACTCATAACAGCAATGTAAACTATCTAATCCACCTGAAACTGTTACATATATCTGTCTCTCCCCTCTAAGTCAGACTGACTGTTTTTTTAATATTACATTACCTGAAAAACAAATTGTTAAGTCTCAGCGTCGAGGTTGTATTTAATAAGCATGGCACTAAGAGGTCTCCGTCTACACAGACAGCTCATGACAGCACTGTATTAGTATAACCAATGTGTATTAGTACGCATGGTTCAAGTAGTACGAAGCCAGATGTTGTCACCATTCTTCTGACATCTGCAGATGACCACCAACCATGCTGTAGTTGTTTATTACACACAATAAGTGCAATATGCTTTGCGCAATATAGTTCTGAATTCACAATCATACATGCTGAATTATGAATGACATCATTTTGTTACACTATGATGCAGTCATCGCATTCAAAGTTGTTTCAAACTACATGACAACACTGAGGTTAAATTGGCTAAAATAAATGATTAGAAGTGTGGAATAAATACCAAATAGTACCTTTGCAATCTGCATTCCACTGTAATAATACTCACAATATGGGATAGTAGCAAAGAAAATGTGTACAAGCCTTGTCCAATTGTGTGAGCTGCTACACCATCATTTCATATAACTACAGCAGTATGCATTCTCCAGAGGTACAATTTGATATAAATATGGTATGGCACGACAACATCACACTCCAACAACTACATCAACTACTACATGTCCAATGAGTACATCATAACATCGGACAGCATAGTGGAATCACAAGTGTGGAGGACACATGCCAGCTCAATTAGTATAGTAGTTTTCCATTAATCTACTAAGTTTCAGTCACAGTGTAAATGTTACGGTCAACTGATGTCCAACTCACAACTCCTCACAGACTAGCCATTGTTTATAAAATGTTTGTTCATTTCCACAAAGAATTATTCTTGTTCTATGCGGGATACACAGTGACCAATGTCATCTGTGCTGTGTCATCTAGACTATGGGGGGGGGGTACACAGTGCCCAATGTCATCTGTGCTGTGTCATCTAGACTATGGGGGGGGGGTACACAGTGCCCAATGTCATCTGTGCTGTGTCATCTAGACTATGGGGGGATACAGTCCCCAATGTCATCTGTGCTGTGTCATCTAGACTATGGGGGGATACAGTCCCCAATGTCATCTGTGCTGTGTCATCTAGACTATGGGGGGATACACAGTGCCCAATGTCATCTGTGCTGCGTCATCTAGACTAGGGGGGGATACTGTCCCCAGTGTCATGTGCTGTGTCATCTACACTAGGGGGGGGGATACACAGTGCCCAATGTCATCTGTGCTGTGTCATCTAGACTACAGGGGGAGGATGCAGTCCCCACTGTCATCTGTGCAGTGTCATCTAAACTACGGGGGGATACAGTCCCCAATGTCATCTGTGCTGTGTCATCTAGGCTATGGGGGATACACAGTGCCCAATATCATCTGTGCTGTGTCATCTAGGCTACGGGTGATACACAGTGCCCAATGTCATCTGTGCTGTGTCATCTAGGCTACGGGGACACACAGTGCCCAATGTCATCTGTGCTGTGTCATCTAGGCTATGGGGGATACACAGTGCCCAATGTCATCTGTGCTGTGTCATCTAGACTACGGGGGATACACAGTGCCCAATGTCATCTGTGCTGTGTCATCTAGGCTATGGGGGATACACAGTGCCCAATGTCACCTGTGCTGTGTCATCTAGGCTACGGGGGATACACAGTGCCCAATGTCATCTCTGCTGTGTCATCTAGGCTATGGGGGATACACAGTGCCCAATGTCACCTGTGCTGTGTCATCTAGGCTATGGGGGATACACAGTGCCCAATGTCATCTGTGCTGTGTCATCTAGACTACGGGGGATACACAGTGCCCAATGTCATCTGTGCTGTGTCATCTAGGCTACGGGGGATACACAGTGCCCAATGTCATCTGTGCTGTGTCATCTAGGCTATGGGGGATACACAGTGCCCAATGTCATCTGTGCTGTGTCATCTAGGCTATGGGGGATACCCAGTGCCCAATGTCATCTGTGCTGTGTCATCTAGGCTATGGGGGATACACAGTGCCCAATGTCACCTGTGCTGTGTCATCTAGGCTACGTGGGATACACAGTGCCCAATGTCATCTGTGCTGTGTCATCTAGGCTATGGGGGATACACAGTGCCCAATGTCATCTGTGCTGTGTCATCTAGACTACGGGGGATACACAGTGCCTATGTTGTGTCTCTGAAGTATCAAAATAATTATATTTAGCAGGATATTTCATCAGAAATTATGTCAGTTTCTACACTGACCTATGAAACGTTACATTAAATAAGTAGACTAAGAGCATGTGATCATTAATGTCTCCACAGAAGTGGTGTTTGTCTACAACAGAAGACATAAAGTGTTGCAACATCAAAAGCAAGTAAGCATGCACCAGGTTCCCAGTTTAGAATTAAATTCTTACAAAAGTTCCGCCGAAAAATTCAAACAGCCCACAACAAGCTAGTGTATAGAAGCAAGATGACGAAAGAAAGTGTTATGCATCAGAAAATCTTGCCTCTATTTCAAAACAAACTGTCCAAGCTTCCCCTTTATACATTTCCAGTTTGGTGAATACAACCACTGTGCTGGTATACAACCACAGCTGTGAGGAACCTGTCAATTCAGGTACAAGTTTCATACAGTATTACATTTAGGAAAATCAATTTCACAGAGTTTCTCGTGAAATATTTGGCGAGCTGTTTGAGTGTGTAGTGAGCTGGGAACCCAGGAGACTGCATGCTGTTGAGGCAGTAAGAGGTCATCTGAAAGCTAAGGACAGCGCAAACTCTTACTAACTTCTCTTGGCCGGGTAGTCAACAAATGGACTGTCTGAAACAAGACAACCACCAGACACATGACAGCACACGTCCACACAACTCATGTGGTCACCAGACACATGACAGCACACGTCCACACAACTCATGTGGTCACCAGACACATGACAGCACACATCTACACAACTCATGTGGTCACCAGACACATGACAGCACACGTCCACACAACTCATGTGGTCACCAGACACATGACAGCACACGTCCACACAACTCATGTGGTCACCAGACACATGACAGCACACGTCCACACAACTCATGTGGTCACCAGACACATGACAGCACACGTCCACACAACTCATGTGGTCACCAGACACATGACAGCACACGTCCACACAACTCATGTGGTCACCAGACACATGACAGCACACATCCACACAACTCATGTGGTCACCAGACACATGACAGCACACGTCCACACAACTCATGTGGTCACCAGACACATGACAGCACACGTCCACACAACTCATGTGGTCACCAGACACATGACAGCACACCTCCACACAACTCATGTGGTCACCAGACACATGACAGCACACGTCCACACAACTCATGTGGTCACCAGACACATGACAGCACACATCCACACAACTCATGTGGTCACCAGACACATGACAGCACACGTCCACACAACTCATGTGGTCACCAGACATATGACAGCACACATCCACACAACTCATGTGGTCACCATACACATGACAGCACACGTCCACACAACTCATGTGGTCACCCGTGATAAAAAATGATCAACACTGCAAGGAATTGCCAGGTGTTTATGGGGAAATGCAATTTTTGATATATATCTTTAGTTTCTTAACTAACCTAAATTACGTTTTTAGAAACAAATCGTCACTGTAAGATAGAACTTACAAAAAAACGGAAAAAAGCACCACACTGTCGTATCTGTACGCAACAGATTTTCTAAAACGGATGTCATAGATTAAGCTCCAGTTCCATAAGAAGATTTGCTGGCATGTAACCCAAGCGAGGGTTGCCACAGGACAGGTGTGATCACTAGCACTCTGTGTCGTCTCAGTTAATGTAAGTTATCTGTACAGATGGCAAGCCAGCATATGTCACTACACCACAGTTTAGACAACTTCCTGCATTTAGTCTCTATGTTACACTACAGGTTAGTTATTGCGAGCTTAACTAAACCTTCACGTCAATGGCTTAACAACAATTACCACATATATACAACACAGAACTGGGTGTCTCTGACAGATACTACACACATTGCTTACACAGAATACTGACAAAGAAGACTTTGACAATTACCAGAGATGCTACGGTTCAGATCAGGGCTTGCTTTCTGCTGAAGGGGCTTGCGTTTCTTCTTCGCTGAACTGCAAAGATACAAATGCAGGAATAACATGCTATAAAGACACAACCATAGATACAAGAAGCCGCTAACATAACAGGGGGATACATTACCAGCTACAAAGATACAAGGGTAAATACAATTATAATGAGTTACATTTACTCAAGGCCAGATATCATCTACAAACACACATGGGGGATATAACTACAAACACACATTGGGTATATAACTACAAACACATGTGGAGAGATATAACTAAACAGACATGGGGAGAGATAACTACAAACACACATGAAGAGATAACTACAAACACACATGGAGAGATAACTACAAACACACATGAAGAGATAACTACAAACACACATGAAGAGATAACTACAAACACACATGGAGAGATAACTACAAACACACATGGAGAGATAACTACAAACACACATGGGGATACATAACAAGCTACAAACTTACACGTGGAGATTTTAAAAGCTTCAAACTCACATGGGGAGATATAACAAGTAGTAGACATATAACAGCTACACATTTACAAGGGCATATGTAATAAGCTACACACTTACAAGTGGAGACATAATAAGCTACACACTTAGAAGGGGATAAATAAGAAGCTACATGCTTACAAGGAGAGATGTAATAAACTACACACAAGGGGAGACATAATAAGCTATACACTTAGAAGGGGAGAAATAAGAAGCTACATGCTTACAAGGAGAGATGTAATAAACTACACACTTACAAGGGGAGACATAATAAGCTAAACACTTACAAGGGGAGATTAAATAAACTACACACTTATAAGGGGAGATATAATAAGCTACACACTTACAAGGGGAGATGTAATAAACTACACACATACAAGGGAGACATAAGCTACACACCTACAAGGGGAGATGTAATAAACTACACACTTACAAGGGAGACATAATAAGCTACACACTTACAAGGGGAGATGTAATAAACTACACACATACAAGGGAGACATAGTAAGTTACACACTTACAAGGGGAGATGTAATAAACTACACAATTACAAGGGAAACATAGTAAGCTACACACTTACAAGGGAGGCATACGCTACACACAAGAGGAAACATAATAAGCTATGTATTTACACACGGGGAAAAAATAAGCTATGAACATAGCAAAGAGCATACACTGTGAGAAACAGAAACAAAAACTATGCAAGGAACCTCAATGATTCTCTCAGACGCATTATTTGAGGTTGTCTGTGTTGGTGAAGGAATGACTAAGTCACTGTCAAACTTGTTTTTTTTTACAAACATATGATGTATGTGTGGACATACAGCGGTGACAGAGAAACTGCTCTTTACCAAGGGCTTTTAGTGGTTTTATTTGGAAATTCGAATGCCAGTTTGTATATCATGCATTTCTAATGTACAAACTACACAAACGTGTAAGTGCCAGTAGTGTACGTGTATCTGTGCAAATATGCGCCAGGCAAGCATGCAGAAGCCGTGTTAGAGGGTTATATTGCATCACCATATCTTCTGTCTATCAAGGTCCATTGTCAGCACGCACGCACGCACGCACGCACGCACGCACGCACGCACGCACGCACGCACGCACGCACGCACGCACGCACGCACGCACGCACACACACACACATAGCAACACCGAAGGAATCAGCTGCCATTTCATCTTGGTTGTATCCAGTACAGGTCTAATCGATATTATCGACCAAAAGGACTTCATTGATCTTACAAATATAATTTCAATTCTCTTTGACAATATCATAATAATAACTACAAACATCACTTATATGTTTATTTTCTATGGTTGAGATTAGCACTATAACAAGAGTTGTGATGTTTGTTCACATTACGTATAAATGTCAATGGCTGTGTTTAGCAATCACCTAGTTACATTACATTCTAGACTTAATCCTTTGACTTTATATTAGATAAACACGAATGACAAACTAATAATAAGCATTAATAACTTTTTATGAAAAAAAACACTGCAAAAAATTTGAAAGTGTAATGCAGGTTCCAATAAAGAAATGTCAACCTATTAATGTGTCCTACAGAAAATGCACTGCTAACTATGTACATGACGTCCTTCTAGCAACAATACCAATTACATACAGTTAAATCAAATGGTACGACTTGCAAGGTTAGCAATGCACGATGATGCAGTGATATCAACTCCATGAGAACATAGAAAGCAAATCCTGCATGATACATTAAGCAGTGATACCACAATGCACAATTAGCAGTGATACCAACTCCATGAAACTCAACCAAGCATGTCGACACTGCTCAAGCATGGCAATATTAGCGAAGCGTGACAATAAACCAGGCGAGGTGGGACTGCATGTGCCAGTGCTGTCTGCTCGTATAAGGCGGCTTATCACCACGTCTCATTTCTGCCATGTTTGTCTATTTTCTGTTTTCTCTACAATATCATGACCAAATGCTGAAGCAATATGTTTCATGGTGGACTGTATACAAAGTATCCCAGAACTGCTTATAATTATCCTTTTGTTGGGAATTAGTACATTTGCAAAGTAAAATATTACAAACATTATGAAAAATCCTTTTCAAAACCGATATTATTTTAAGCATGCTAGAGAGGGCAGGCACATTACTGAATTAAATATCACAGTAGAATGACATTTCTAAAACTACTTTTCAGAAACCTAGTACTACCACCCGGGGTACACAGAAATGTAGTTGCTGGATGGAAACACAAAACAACCTGATTGACGTAACTTTCTTGGTGGATGGCTGGAGGTGTAAAAGCCAAAGTTGTATCGTGGGTAGGTCTTACGTCATTTGTAATTAGCTTTACATACAAACACGTTTGTACTGATACATGCATGCACGCAAATACACACACAGTATGCTCAATTTCATGGATTGTCCAACATAAAGCCAGTACTCCAAAGGTAATCCAGAAAACATGTCTTGTATCTCATTCTGCTTTCACATTGTCTCATTAAACATTGTCCCTGTCATTATACATACATGTAGCTCTTTTCAGCCACAACTATCAAATCACATCAACAGTATCCCATCCAGGATCACAAATATTAAATGTCGTAAACTTGATTAAGCTAATGAATATGCCAACAGTGAATGACACAAATGTTTATATGTATCTCAGTTATGTTTCAGTTATGTATTTACTTACATTTTATGTTTAATTGTTTTAAATAATTTCATGCTCTCTGTATTTAGTTAATTATTAAAAGCTACATTATAGTTGATTCTCATGATAGCATCTTACAATGACTATAATAATCTATATATCCTAAAAAAACTGGTTTTACATTTTGTATGAATAATAATAAACGTGAAGCACTACAGGGCTCACGGCTGGGCACTATTTACCAGTTCACAACTAGTTCACACAGATCTTCTACAAGCGTGAACACTGAACCCGACCAATCATGAAACAAACACAGCAGAAATGAGACCTGTGTGACAGTTGCCACACATAGGAGTGCTGGTGGCATCACTTACCTCATGGACGATGAGCCCGAGCGACTACGGAAACCCCCACCGCCTGCCCTGGTTGAGAGAACGTGTATGTCATTCACACGCTGCTCCCATCATACACCCCCCGTGTGCCCCCACAACCCCAAGATGCCCTCCCCTAACCCCACCCATTTCTTTGTGCACTCTATTTTACCTTAATCACTTTTTATTAAGATTTTACTTAAAACGTTTTATTCTTATAATTGTAGCTACTGGCATGTTTTCATCTTTAAATATGATTATACGTTTCTTGGAGTACACTAAAAATTATAATGAAGCTACTATACAACACCTGCATATGAAACTGTCAACATATTGTAAGAGTCAACGCCTGTAAGAGATTTTAATATGTCCCACTGCCTCTGACATCAAAAGTAACATAAGAGGATTTAAACACGCTAATCAGTTGCTGCCACTTTCTGTAGCTCAATTAAAAATTTCAACTGTGATCCTCAAAGTATGCATGATTATTTTCACTTGCAATGAAAGACAGTGAAGTGACATTCACTGGAATGCGTGATCCAACTGTTTGCGTCTGGTGGGTTGTTTGAACTGTTACTTAGTGTTAATTGTTCTCTCAGTGGTTCCTCTCTCTCAGTTCCTTTTTCTGCTACTTATACATTTTGATGTTCTGATCCAGGAAAGAACCGGCATCATTTAACATGGCTCATTGGAACATCAAATCAAAGTAGTGAGATGAACAACGAGTACACTCGTCACGTAGGAGGCCACGTACTTGTCTCCAGTTGACTCTCACTGCCCATGTCACTATCTGAGGCAAGTCTACCTCGTGAGGAAACAGACACTGTCTTCATGTACAACAGTGTCCAAGGGTTTATATACAGGACATAGCTTTACCTATGCATACAACTGGTATCAACCATTAAGAGAGTGTACAAGATGTGTACAAACAACACAGCTAACTATCATACAACTGTACACAACAGTTGCCAAGTGTACATGAGTTTGTATGCAGAACACAGAACTCACCATAGAAAATACACCCCTGTACAAATGTTGAGAGAAGTGTACTAGTATCTGACCGCTTATGTACAAAGCTGACAGTTCTAGGTAACACGAAGACAACAAAGTGACACACCCTCGGTCACTGTGCCCAGTCTAGGAGCCTGCAGTTAGATTCTCTAAACATTATTTGGAGTATTGTGATATTAATCTTGTAATAAATTACGGTTCATTTAGAACATGTGTTATATTTTGGCAGCCTTGCTTCATGAAAACCATCTCAAAACTACAATTAGTCTTCTTAGATTTCAATCCATAAAGGGCATACTATGAGGTTCCGTGATTGCAATGGAGATTTTGTATGATCACACTCACCGAGGCTTACAGTTGACTGTGCAGCCACAACTACTCACACAAAGCCTACAAGCTGCTGACCTCCAAGAACAAAGCTCATGATAAGCACTGCTGGGATAGAGAAGCCTAGTAGCAAGGTGGTGTAACACGTTACTAACTCAGGCTGCACACACACTCTAGCCACCTGCCTATGCCTAGTGCTTACACTGCACTGCCTTAGGACTAACACTGACTCCCATATACTAACTTTCTTTTGCATCACTATGAAGACCCACTGCAGAAAGCTAAGTAGCCCAGGTCAAATGGTCAGCTACTGGCTACTGTCTAGTGAAGCCAACTGTCTCTGGTCAACATTACAACATGTGGCATGGATAACCAATGTCATCCAGGCAGTTGTCTACCCTAGCTTGCTGCAACTGTTTACACAACTCCCGTTAGTAAAGTCACACACCTGCTGAATGCAAAAGCCACACAGAAACCAAAAGAAAGCATCATAATTAGGGCGCTAATGAACTGATTGCATTCGTTCACCCACGGCACACCCACATGCCGTCCATGAGGCCTGCACACGTGCAGCGTGCATGTGAATGTCAACATGTCTGTGTGTATCCATGGCGTGTCACATGACAATTATAACTTTCCTCTCTCACCACACTGGCAGTGTCACTGTGCATGGGTAAAGGACAACTTCAAAATGCCTGTTCTTGCCTCAAATCTTTTATAAACCCATTAACAGGTGGAGCATCGGATACACAAGAGTGTTCCACATGTCCCAAAAGCAACTGTCTACTGCAAATAAGAGCCCAGTAAAGAGTGAAGATATACCTCTTCACACACAAAAGTGGCCGAGTTCTCACTAGATGGAATATATGACAAGGTTTACATTGTAGGACATGGTACAATGAATGCTGATTATATACGACTTAACATAATGTCACAATGCGCAGTGTTCTATATGGCAGTGTGGGTGAGTGACCACTGTTATGTCCCGTGCACACAGCCTTGTACATTATTTCATGCAAAACACTACACACACTGCACTGTACATGAGTGTACAAGTGCACATACACAGTACATGAGTGTACACACACACAGCAGTGCACACACACACACACACACACACACACACACACACACACACACACACACACACACACACACACACACACACACACACACACACACACACACACACACACACACACACACACACACACACACACACACACACACACACACACACACACACACACACACACACACACACACACACACACACACACACACACACACACACACACACACACACACACACACACACACACACACACACACACACACACACACACACACACACACACACACACACACACACACACACACACACACACACACACACACACACACACACACACACACACACACACACACACACACACACACACACACACACACACACACACACACACACACACACACACACACACACACACACACACACACACACACACACACACACACACACACACACACACACACACACACACACACACACACACACACACACACACACATGAGTGTACAAGTGCACATACACAGTACATGAGTGTACAGGTGCACACACAGTACATGGGTGTACAGGTGCACATACACAGTACATGGGTGTACAGGTGCACACACACACACAGTACACGAGTGTACAAGTGTACATACAGTACATAAATATACACAGGTACACATACAGTACATGAGTGTACAAGTTCACACACACACACACACACACACACACACACACACACACACACACACACACACACACACACACACACACACACACACACACACACACACACACACACACACACACACACACACACACACACACACACACACACACCACACACACACCACACACACACACACACACACACACACACACACACACACACACACACACACACACACACACACACACACACACACACACACACACACACACACACACACAACACACACACACACACACACACACACACACACACACACACACACACACACACACACACACACACACACACACACACACACACACACACACACACACACACACACACACACACACACACACACACACACACACACACACACACACACACACACACACACACACACACACACACACACACACACACACACACACACACACACACACACACACACACACACACACACACACACACACACACACACACACACACACACACACACACACACACACACACACACACACACACACACACACACACACACACACACACACACACACACACACTGTACACATTCTACTGTATCAACACCATCTGCTGCTACCATCAAACTGTGTAACACCACAATAGAAAGGTGCACCTGGTCTACAAGAGAGAGAGAAGGGCCTCGTGGGAGACTGCCTGTACTTACTCCAACAGGAAGTGGTGTTCCAGCAGTTCATTCGCTGTCGCTCGTTTGTCAGGATCAGGCTCAAAACAACTGCAACAGACGACACAACTGAGACATTCTACGTGTTGCTACGTGATATTCACAAAACATAAACAAGTGATGAGACACAGTTTCCAGTTTGCCAGTTTCATGAAGCATTTCACCTTATAAATGTACTAGTGTGGCCATGAAGATTATGAAATAATAAAATGGCACTCATATAAGGGTTTAGTTATATGAAAATCAAACCATTGCTTTGCAGCCTGAAAATAACATGAGATGATACTACTGCAGTGACTGAGGAAGTATGTATGTACCAAGACATTAGGTAGCATGGCTTTAGTAGTTTTTCTTCCAACATGTATATTTCTCATGGCTTAACCTACGAGAGAGAGACATTAGTGTTGCTGTTAGATTGGAGCTATGGCACACACTAACCAGTGCAGGAAGTTCTTCACAATGTCTGACATCGTTGGGGGGATCTCAGGGTGAATCTTGAAGTACCCCACCTTAAACATGGCTGCCTGGGGGCTTCCCAGCTACAAGAGAAAGATGTCAAAGACAAGTGACACACCTAACAACCTGGTATACAGTGTACACACCAGTCTCTGTGTAAGTCAGTAGTGTCTGGAACAGAACCTCAACAGTCCACCTGTGTACTACATGAAGTAATAGAGTGAGAAGAAATATGAGTGACAGAGTAGCCAAGGGAAGAGTGTAGGTGTTTCAAGGTGCTGATGAGGGATTAGATAAGGACACATGGAAGGAATGGTTAGCAAGGGAGCACTAAGTGTAGAGGGCACATGGAGACAACAACCAAGATGACAGAGAGTGATGAGAAGAGGAGCCAGACGTGAGGACAGGTTGTGGAGATGGCAGTGAAACAGCAGGCTTCAATTGTTGGGGTGTCTATGAACCCACGACTACTTGTTTCACCTACACATTCCTTTCATGTCCTTTGGTAGGAGTCCATGTGACTCCCACGTTTAAAAGACAATAAATCGAGTGTCAAAGTGGCCAATGTTAAGGAGTTATCAACGTGCGTGGTATGCTGCCATCTTGTGTTATTCTCCATCTGTGACAAGTGATCATACTCACACCCACCAGGTATTAGTTCAAAAAATACATGTAAGTAGGTCTGCAGGTCTTACAAGTGCACAACCATAACTGTATTTACAGGGTACACAGAGGTTAGCATGGTCACAAGATCGCCGTGAGAATTGTACACGTGTAGGAAACATATCTAATGTTGATTTCTTGATCCTACTTTTTTCTGCACACCCCAAAAACGACACTGGTACACATAAAATGGCACAATCATACAATGAAATACAAAACTTGTATACAATTTATATGATTCATCAATCACCTTTACGAAGCTATAAAAATAAGGATGACATCAAAACACTGAGCTCATTTCTAAACTGCCCATACCTCAATGAATGGTGGCTTGCCAGTGGCCATCTCTATGACAGTGCATCCAAGAGACCAGATGTCAGCCTGTACATAAAGAAACACCAGTCATATGTTATTGATGACAGGGCACCCAATTGATTCTCATCTCTGGTCTGTTTTGAGCGATACTTAATGAAACCTCGTAGTCCATAAGTATGCTCAAAGTCAAAATTATTGCAATACGTAAACAATTTAAAAATAATAACACCTGCATAATAATTCCCACCTTCCAGATGGGTTTTTGTTCAGTGGAAACCTACAAACTTTACAACGGAGGTTTCTTTTGTGGCCGTTACGCTAATATACAAAGAATACATTGTTCAAATCATTGGGATCATGAATGGAAATGGCAGATGAGCCTTGTGTACTGTATCATATACATCAGACAGCAACTGTCCTCTTCAAATATTGCATATGATTAAACTACTTCAAAGGTGCATATCTCTCTTATAAAATGTTCATGTGTTTGAAAATTGGTAGGAATTCCACAGTGGTCATTTGTCTGAAAACTATAACACATCTATAGATATTGGGGTCATATTACAGAAGTGTTGTGAAGTGATGTGATGTTGAGGTTTTATGTAGGTATTGGTGTTATGTCATACAGTACTTACTGGTGGTCCGTAGCCACGGAAGCCCTTGTCTATCACCTCAGGTGCCATGTACTGCAGGGTTCCTGGGCACCAAAGCACACAGTCAGCAGTACAGTCACACAAACATCACATCAACTCATAAACACTCACGCACATATGCACAAATACACCCTTAGTCACATGCACGTTTGCATGCACACACGCACACATGGACACACACACACACACACACACACACACACACACACACACACACACACACACACACACACACACACACAAAACAACTTGTTGTAAACACATAAACATAAGTAACTGGATATTTATTTACATTTAGTTCCTCCTGTTCCTTCTAGGACATATGGCAATGAGCTTTCGCCATCTACAAAAGACTACGATGATCTTTTGCAATTTTCTTTGGCATCATTCCAGTTGATTTCCATTTTTGCCAGATCTTTAAAATGCCCAGGTCTTAGTCGGCCTTCCTCTCTTTCCACTGCCACCTCCAGGCACCCACTCCGTCGCATGAGTGCTAGCCAATAGCTTGATAAGTGTAGATTATATCCAGGTAGTCTCCGTCGTCCACACTTGATGACGCCTTGTAGACCATCCATGCCTGCTCCCCCATCACTTCTTCATTGTTGATGTCGTCTCTCCATGAGATGCCTAATATGAAGTGAAGGCATTGCTGGTGGAATACATCTAGCTTTTATATTCTTTCCAAATCCTTCCATGTTTCACAACCATGTATCGATGTTGGTAAAAAATTGACATATACGGATATAGTTTATGTCTGTTTTGACGGTGGTACAGGACCATCTTGGGTGTAGTCTTTGGAACACTGCTGATGACTTACATGTCCTCACTCGTACTTCTACATCTGTGTCGCCTTCCCTGCAGATATAGCTTCAGAGGTAGTTCAGAGGTACGGAAAGTTCTCGACCCATTGTAATTCCGCTGCCCATGAGGGTCAGATCTATAGTCGATTCATAATCTGACCATCGCACCATTGTTATACAAGTGACAAGTCATCTCTTGCAGGATCTCCGGCATTTGGCTGCTGAACATTGCAATGTCATTAGCAAAGTCAAAGTCTGTCAACCTGCTCTGACCCGTCATCCTCAGGATGATATCATTGACAACAACAAAGAGGTTGTAACTGAACAGCATTACAAATATTAACTTTACCAAATAGCTGATACATGTATACTTTTTCACGACATCATAGACATTCACCTTACATTGACGCAGTGGGTTTTGTATAAGTGACAGCTAGTTGTGTAGGAAGCACTGACCAGCAAATGTCTCGGCCCCTGGGTTGATCCCAGCCAGTCGCTTTGATGTGCCAAAGTCTGTGATCTTGAGAATGCCACTGTACGTGTTCACAAGCACGTTGTCACCCTTGATGTCACGATGCACGATCTTGTTGTCATGCTGGAGACAGCAACCAATAGGGAACATTTCAGGCACATATCACAGAACCATCATGATGAAGCAAATTTCCGCTCTGACAAAAAAGAAACCAGTCAGAGTAAGGCAACTGAGCAAATCGGAGAAATAGAAAATACTGTCAACGAGCAGTTTTCTGATTGTATTGAAATACCGGAAGATGTGAAGTGGCTAAAACTGTCTTGCCACCAACAAAAGCTGGTGAACTTACCAGGTATTTGATGCCCTTCAAGATCTGTCTTGTGTAGAAGGCAATAGTTCCTTCATTGTCCAGCAGTGGGCCCCACTTGGACCGCAGCAGTGCTGACAGACTGCCTGAACATGACAACATCACAGTCACAATCAAGTCATGTGCTGACAGACTGCCTGAACATCACAATATCACGGTCACAATCAAGTCAAATTATGTGCTGACAGACTGCCTAAACATCACAGCATCATAGTCACAATCAAGTCATGTGCTGACAGACTGCCTAAACATCACAGCATCACAGTCACAATCAAGTCATGTGCTGGCAGACTGCCTAAACATGACAACATCACAGTCACATTCAAGTCATGTGCTGACAGACTGCCTGAACTTGACAACATCACAGTCACAATCAAGTCATGTGCTGACAGACTGCCTAAACATGACAACATCACAGTCACAATCAAGTCATGTGCTGACAGACTGCCTAAACATGACAACATCACAGTCACAATCAAGTCATGTGCTGACAGACTGCCTAAACATGACAACATCACAGTCACAATCAAGTCATGTGCTGACAGACTGCCTAAACATGACAACATCACAGTCACAATCAAGTCATGTGCTGACAGACTGCCTAAACATGACAACATCACAGTCACAATCAAGTCATGTGCTGACAGACTGCCTAAACATGACAACATCACAGTCACATTCAAGTCATGTGCTGACAGACTGCCTAAACATGACAACATCACAGTCACAATCAAGTCATGTGCTGACAGACTGCCTAAACATGACAACATCACAGTCACATTCTAGTCATGTGCTGACAGGCTGCCTAAACATGACAACATCACAGTCACAATCAAGTCATGTGCTGACAGACTGCCTGAACATCACAGCATCACAGTCACAATCAAGTCAAATTACTTTCCAACTACAGTTTTGTTGTTGTTATTTTATCGTTTGCATCTGCACTATCCTTGAGCAAATGCAAAATTGGGTGAATAATAGAATACTTTGTGTGAAACCAATACAGGTGTTTATTAAACAAATTATATATTTCTGACTAGCAGTTGTTTATTTTCAGGAACAGTTCCTAATAACATCACTGTGACATAAAAGTTTAGATGTTGTTAGGAGACATTGAGTCTGGCAGTCCTTATGCTGCAAGTTTTGTGTGAGTGCCAACAGAAGACAAGGCCAGTGTTAATCTGACCAGCTGTGACAGTTTGTTAGTGAGAACATACACTGCTGCCATGTTGACCCGACTCACGTCTAACCTTGATGTAGTCTCTGCCACAGGTAGACGTACTGTCTGTTTATTATAAACTACTTTTGCCTGGTCAAAAATTGAATAAGATTATGAAGAAGCTATCCTCACTGACTATCAATAAAACCCTCACCTCCAGGGACCTGCTCCATGTAGATCTTGAAGTAGCCCTCCTCACTGACTGAGCCCAGGTACTTGACAATGTTCTTGTGACTGAGGCGCGAATGGAGGGCGATCTCCTCGTGCAGGGGCTGAACCTCCCTACAACACCACTCACTCAGTCAACTCACCTCCCCACAACACCACTCACTCAGTCAACTCACCTCCACACAACACCACTCACTCAGTCAACTCACCTCCACACAACACCACTCACTCAGTCAACTCACCTCCCCACAACACCACTCACTCAGTCAACCAACCTCCCTACAACACCACTCACTCAGTCAACTCACCTCCCCACAACACCACACACTCAGTCAACTTACCTCCCCACAACACCACTCACTCAGTCAACTCACCTCCCCACAACACCACTCACTCAGTCAACTCACCTCCCTACAACACCACTCACTCAGTCAACTCACCTCACCACAACACCACTCACTCAGTCAACTCACCTCCCCACAACACCACTCACTCAGTCAACTCACCTCCCTACAACACCACTCACTCAGTCAACTCACCTCACCACAACACCACTCACTCAGTCAACTCACCTCCCCACAACACCATTCACTCAGTCAACTCACCTCCACACAACACCACTCACTCAGTCAACTCACCTCCCCACAACACCACTCACTCAGTCAACTCACCTCCCCACAACACCACTCACTCAGTCAACTCACCTCCCCACAACACCACTCACTCAGTCAACTCACCTCCCCACAACACCACTCACTCAGTCAACCCACCTCCCCACAACACCACTCACTCAGTCAACTTACCTCCACACAACACCACTCACTCAGTCAACTCACCTCCACACAACACCACTCACTCAGTCAACTCACCTCCACACCCACACAACTCACTCAGTCTCACTCAGTCAACTCACCTCCACACAACACCACTCACTCAGTCAACTCACCTCCCCACAACACCACTCACTCAGTCAACTTACCTCCCCACAACACCACTCACTCAGTCAACTCACCTCCCCACAACACCACTCACTCAGTCAACTCACTTCCACACAACACCACTCACCCAGTCAACTTACCTCCCTACAACACCACTCACCCAGTCAACTTACCTCCCTACAACACCACTCACTCAGTCAACTCACCTCCCTACAACACCACTCACTTTGTCAACTCACGATTGTCAATCACATCGAACAAACAGGTAATTTACAGGCACAAATCATTCCACTAGGTACAGTTGCAGTACACAGGCTATTATTAGTACATGCTTAAACTCTTAGCAGTGACTGGTTGATTGGGGTAAAATCAACCCTTACTCAAAAGGTAGCATATAACAAGCATATATGAACATGTTTCAGTGGTTTTCATCTGAAAAGAGTGCAATACAAAAAGATAAATAACGTTACGGTCATCCTAAGAAATGTGGGTTGGCTATGGACTGACTTAGAACCTACTCCATGTATTTCTCGGGCACTTCTTTGATGGCGATGCGAATCTGTGTGCTGAGGTCACGGCCTGCGTACACGACGCCGTAAGTTCCCTTGCCCAACACAATCCGGTTGTTCTTCTCATCCAGCTCATACTCACACTGCAGACAACAACACAGCAGTGTACTCACACTGAAGACAACAACACAGCAGTGTACTCACACTGAAGACAACAACACAGCAGTGTACTCACACTGAAGACAACAACACAGCAGTGTACTCACACTGAAGAAAACAACACAGCAGTGTACTCACACTGAAGACAAAAACACAGCAGTGTACTCACACTGAAGAAAATAACACAGCAGTGTACTCACACTGAAGACGACAACACAGCAGTATACTCACACTGAAGACAACAACACAGCAGTGTACTAGCACTGAAGACAACAACACAGCAATGTACTCACTCTCACACTGCAGACAACAACACAGCAGTGTACTCACACTGAAGATAACAACACAGCAGTGTACTCACACTGAAGACAACAACACAGCAGTGTACTCACACTGAAGAAAACAACACAGCAGTGTACTCACACTGAAGATAACAACACAGCAGTGTACTCACACTGAAGATAACAACACAGCAGTGTACTCACACTGAAGATAACAACACAACAGTGTACTCACACTGAAGACAACAATACAGCAGTGTACTCACACTGAAGACAACAACACAGCAGTGTACTCACACTGAAGACAACAATACAGCAGTGTACTCACACTGAAGAAAACAACACAGCAGCACTCACACTGAAGACAACAACACAGCAGTGTACTCACACTGAAGACAACAATACAGCAGTGTACTCACACTGAAGACAACAATACAGCAGTGTACTCACACTGAAGAAAACAACACAGCAGTACTCACACTGAAGACAACAATACAGCAGTGTACTCACACTGAAGACAACAATACAGCAGTGTACTCACACTGAAGACAACAATACAGCAGTGTACTCACACTGAAGACAACAATACAGCAGTGTACTCACACTGAAGACAACAACACAGCAGTGTACTCACACTGAAGACAACAACACAGCAGTGTACTCACACTGAAGACAACAACAAAGCAGTGTACTCACACTGAAGACAACAACACAGCAGTGTACTCACACTGAAGAAAACAACACAGCAGTGTACTCACACTGAAGACAACAACACAGCAGTGTACTCACACTGAAGATAACAACACAGCAGTGTACTCACACTGAAGACAACAACACAGCAGTGTACTCACACTGAAGACAACAACACAGCAGTGTACTCACACTGAAGACAACAACACAGCAGTGTACTCACACTGAAGACAACAACAAAGCAGTGTACTCACTCTCACACTGAAGACAACAACACAGCAGTGTACTCACACTGAAGACAACAACAAAGCAGTGTACTCACACTGAAGACAACAACACAGCAGTGTACTCACACTGAAGACAACAACAAAGCAGTGTACTCACACTGAAGACAACAACACAGCAGTGTACTCGCACTGAAGACAACAACACAGCAGTGTATTCGCACTGAAGACTAAAACAGAAGTGTACTCACATACTACTGCTGGCATGACCTAATATGTAAGTCACAATGCACATCTCACAGCAAGTTGCAGTATGCAACTCCTATCACAGGAGGTTATTGTTGTCATTACCATTGGTTTTTTATCATTTGCTCAACACTGATTCACTTACATTGATTGATGTCTGCACAAGGTCAGCCTCAAGGTCAACAAAGCCATTTTCCTGCGACTCAATCATCTCGACCACCATCTCATAGAACCTGCCAACAACATCAGTTGGCATACATCAGCCATCACAATTGAGAAATCTAATTGAAAATGTATGTATTTAGTTTTTCTATAAAGATGCGTATCAAACTGCATTTGTTAAGATGGCTGCTATGATAACAATCAAATGTTATTTTAATAACAGCCTCTCTGCCCGTTTGAAGCACGTTTATTCCCCCTGGACTGTAATTAGCAAAGAGTTAACATATAAATGCTAATGACTCCATGTATATTTCTTTCTGAGACTTAACAGCTAATTGTAACAATATCATGTCGAATCCTCCAAAGTCTAAAAGACAATGTCAATACAAAAAGAAAACGTAAGGAACTAGACATACACTGTGTGTTAGGCAGGACGGACGGCATGGAGTGACCTACCTCTGCTTGTGGCTCTCTGATGGAAAGAAGATGTGGAAGTCATCAGAGTTCTCATGGACGTAGAGAAAGACAGCCTTGATGTTGCGGCGGTACTGACTGACACTCTTGATGGCACTGGCGGAGAACTTCCACTCGTGGATCTGTTTATTCTCCTTCGGAGCCGTGTGCCAGATGCGGATCGACTGAAACAATCAGCCTTTGTAATCACACTCACATTGCACTGTGGCCACATGCAAACATCTTGCATTGTCTTCAAATCCTCTTATTTATCCTCTCTGCAAACTGGCAATTTGTTTGGTTTTCTTTCACTGTTCCGTCAATGGTCTCAAATGTTTAAAAACAACTTACAGTGCATTGATGATGTGATCAGTAAACCACTAGTGACTGTTTACTAACTGTATCATTACGATTTTCTGATATTATGTAATATTATACATGCACAGTGCAGTCTTTAAAAAACAGCTCAAACATGTTTTTATGGTAAGTCTTAGCAAAGTTATGATTTTTAAAACGACCCATTACAAATAGCTCCAAATTGTGTACATTGTGGAAGTTTACTGTTGGTCACTCGAAGAGTTAAGAAAATTATACATAACAAAGTGCTGAAGGCAGCCTTGGCTTCAAAACGTGCTGACGTAGAAGACTACAGCCGCTAAGAGAGAGGACAGACTTGCCCACCTGTTCTTCCTCGTCTTCATTCACTTGTACATAGCTGGGCATGAACACCTTGCAAGGCTCCAAGATCAGTGTCTACGAGGGAGAGAGAGGACAGATTTGTCACGCAAACACACTCAACAAAATCTACTATTTTGCTTTTAGTGACAGATAATTTGATTCTTATAGGTTTACAATTCCAAGAAATAATATCCATGTCTACAAAAACTGTACTAATAAAGTTATACAACTGACAATATGCGTGTGAACAAATAACACAATGAAGTTTCCAGTGATGTAATGTTATCGTAATACAGGAGATGATAATGGTTGATGTCCATTAAGAAGTCTTGACAGTTTCTTGTCCAAGCCTTCAGCCTGGGAACAGCTGGACAACGAGACGTGAAACAGATCTTACAGGAAAGCGGACGTCTGATGTCTTTTTCGTGCATGCTGCTTCAGTGAAGTACTCCAGCCAGAAGTTGAACAGCTGCAGTGAAACAAGCAGGGTTATTGTCACGACAGTCTTTGTATGTCAAGACTCATTTAAGGGTAAACAAGCAGGGTTATTGTCACGACAGTCTTTGTATGTCAAGACTCATTTAAGGGTAAACAAGCAGGGTTATTGTCACGACAGTCTTTGTATGTCAAGACTCATTTAAGGGTAAGTAAGCAGGCTTATTGTCACGATAGTCTTTGTATGTCAAGACTCATTTAAGGGTAAACAAGCAGGGTTATTGTCACGACAGTCTTTGTATGTCAAGACTCATTTAAGGGTAAGTAAGCAGGGTTATTGTCACGATAGTCTTTGTATGTCAAGACTCATTTAAGGGTAAACAAGCAGGGTTATTGTCACGACAGTCTTTGTATGTCAAGACTCATTTAAGGGTAAGTAAGCAGGGTTATTGTCACGATAGTCTTTGTATGTCAAGACTCATTTAAGGGTAAAAAGCAGGGTTATTGTCACGAAATCTTTGTATGTCAAGACTCATTTAAGGGTAAAAGCAGGGTTATTGTCACGAAGTCTTTGTATGTCAAGACTCATTTAAGGGTAAACAAGCAGGGTTATTGTCACGACAGTCTTTGTATGTCAAGACTCATTTAAGGGTAAACAAGCAGGGTTATTGTCACGACAGTCTTTGTATGTCAAGACTCATTTAAGGGTAAACAAGCAGGGTTATTGTCACGACAGTCTTTGTATGTCAAGACTCATTTAAGGGTAAACAAGCAGGGTTATTGTCACGACAGTCTTTGTATGTCAAGACTCATTTAAGGGTAAACAAGCAGGGTTATTGTCACGACAGTCTTTGTATGTCAAGACTCATTTAAGGGTAAACAAGCAGGGTTATTGTCACGACAGTCTTTGTATGTCAAGACCATTTAAGGGTAAGAAAGCAGGGTTATTGTCACGATAGTCTTTGTATGTCAAGACTCATTTAAGGGTAAACAAGCAGGGTTATTGTCATGACAGTCTTTGTATGTCAAGACTCATTTAAGGGTAAACAAGCAGGGTTATTGTCACGACAGTCTTTGTATGTCAAGACTCATTTAAGGGTAAGTAAGCAGGGTTATTGTCACGAGTCTTTGTATGTCAAGACTCATTTAAGGGTAAGTAAGCAGGGTTATTGTCACGATAGTCTTTGTATGTCAAGACTCATTTAAGGGTAAACAAGCAGGGTTATTGTCAGAAGTCTTTGTATGTCAAGACTCATTTAAGGGTAAACAAGCAGGGTTATTGTCACGACAGTCTTTGTATGTCAAGACTCATTTAAGGGTAAACAAGCAGGGTTATTGTCACGACAGTCTTTGTATGTCAAGACTCATTTAAGGGTAAAAAGCAGGGTTATTGTCACGACAGTCTTTGTATGTCAAGACTCATTTAAGGGTAAACAAGCAGGGTTATTGTCACGACAGTCTTTGTATGTCAAGACTCATTTAAGGGTAAAAAGCAGGGTTATTGTCACGAAGTCTTTGTATGTCAAGACTCATTTAAGGGTAAACAAGCAGGGTTATTGTCACGACAGTCTTTGTATGTCAAGACTCATTTAAGGGTAAACAAGCAGGGTTATTGTCACGAAGTCTTTGTATGTCAAGACTCATTTAAGGGTAAAAGCAGGGTTATTGTCAGAAGTCTTTGTATGTCAAGACTCATTTAAGGGTAAAAAGCAGGGTTATTGTCAGAAGTCTTTGTATGTCAAGACTCATTTAAGGGTAAACAAGCAGGGTTATTGTCACGAAGTCTTTGTATGTCAAGACTCATTTAAGGGTAAAAGCAGGGTTATTGTCAGACAGTCTTTGTATGTCAAGACTCATTTAAGGGTAAAAGCAGGGTTATTGTCACGAAGTCTTTGTATGTCAAGACTCATTTAAGGGTAAACAAGCAGGGTTATTGTCACGACAGTCTTTGTATGTCAAGACTCATTTAAGGGTAAAAAGCAGGGTTATTGTCACGACAGTCTTTGTATGTCAAGACTCATTTAAGGGTAAACAAGCAGGGTTATTGTCACGACAGTCTTTGTATGTCAAGACTCATTTAAGGGTAAAAAGCAGGGTTATTGTCACGACAGTCTTTGTATGTCAAGACTCATTTAAGGGTAAAAAGCAGGGTTATTGTCACGACAGTCTTTGTATGTCAAGACTCATTTAAGGGTAAACAAGCAGGGTTATTGTCACGACAGTCTTTGTATGTCAAGACTCATTTAAGGGTAAACAAGCAGGGTTATTGTCACGACAGTCTTTGTATGTCAAGACTCATTTAAGGGTAAAAAGCAGGGTTATTGTCAGAAGTCTTTGTATGTCAAGACTCATTTAAGGGTAAACAAGCAGGGTTATTGTCAGACAGTCTTTGTATGTCAAGACTCATTTAAGGGTAAACAAGCAGGGTTATTGTCAGAAGTCTTTGTATGTCAAGACTCATTTAAGGGTAAACAAGCAGGGTTATTGTCACGAAGTCTTTGTATGTCAAGACTCATTTAAGGGTAAACAAGCAGGGTTATTGTCAGACAGTCTTTGTATGTCAAGACTCATTTAAGGGTAAAAAGCAGGGTTATTGTCACGAAGTCTTTGTATGTCAAGACCATTTAAGGGTAAAAAGCAGGGTTATTGTCAGACAGTCTTTGTATGTCAAGACTCATTTAAGGGTAAACAAGCAGGGTTATTGTCAGACAGTCTTTGTATGTCAAGACTCATTTAAGGGTAAACAAGCAGGGTTATTGTCACGACAGTCTTTGTATGTCAAGACTCATTTAAGGGTAAAAAGCAGGGTTATTGTCACGAAGTCTTTGTATGTCAAGACTCATTTAAGGGTAAACAAGCAGGGTTATTGTCAGACAGTCTTTGTATGTCAAGACTCATTTAAGGGTAAACAAGCAGGGTTATTGTCAGACAGTCTTTGTATGTCAAGACTCATTTAAGGGTAAAAGCAGGGTTATTGTCACGACAGTCTTTGTATGTCAAGACTCTTTAAGGGTAAAAAGCAGGGTTATTGTCACGAAGTCTTTGTATGTCAAGACTCATTTAAGGGTAAACAAGCAGGGTTATTGTCACGAAGTCTTTGTATGTCAAGACTCATTTAAGGGTAAACAAGCAGGGTTATTGTCAGAAGTCTTTGTATGTCAAGACTCATTTAAGGGTAAACAAGCAGGGTTATTGTCAGACAGTCTTTGTATGTCAAGACTCATTTAAGGGTAAAAAGCAGGGTTATTGTCACGAAGTCTTTGTATGTCAAGACTCATTTAAGGGTAAAAAGCAGGGTTATTGTCACGACAGTCTTTGTATGTCAAGACTCATTTAAGGGTAAACAAGCAGGGTTATTGTCAGACAGTCTTTGTATGTCAAGACTCATTTAAGGGTAAAAAGCAGGGTTATTGTCACGAAGTCTTTGTATGTCAAGACTCATTTAAGGGTAAACAAGCAGGGTTATTGTCACGAAGTCTTTGTATGTCAAGACTCATTTAAGGGTAAACAAGCAGGGTTATTGTCAGACAGTCTTTGTATGTCAAGACTCATTTAAGGGTAAACAAGCAGGGTTATTGTCAGAAGTCTTTGTATGTCAAGACTCATTTAAGGGTAAACAAGCAGGGTTATTGTCACGACAGTCTTTGTATGTCAAGACTCATTTAAGGGTAAAAAGCAGGGTTATTGTCAGAAGTCTTTGTATGTCAAGACTCATTTAAGGGTAAACAAGCAGGGTTATTGTCACGACAGTCTTTGTATGTCAAGACTCATTTAAGGGTAAACAAGCAGGGTTATTGTCAGAAGTCTTTGTATGTCAAGACTCATTTAAGGGTAAAAAGCAGGGTTATTGTCAGACAGTCTTTGTATGTCAAGACTCATTTAAGGGTAAACAAGCAGGGTTATTGTCACGACAGTCTTTGTATGTCAAGACTCATTTAAGGGTAAACAAGCAGGGTTATTGTCACGATAGTCTTTGTATGTCAAGACTCATTTAAGGGTAAACAAGCAGGGTTATTGTCACGACAGTCTTTGTATGTCAAGACTCATTTAAGGGTAAACAAGCAGGGTTATTGTCACGACAGTCTTTGTATGTCAAGACTCATTTAAGGGTAAACAAGCAGGGTTATTGTCACGACAGTCTTTGTATGTCAAGACTCATTTAAGGGTAAACAAGCAGGGTTATTGTCATGACAGTCTTTGTATGTCAAGACTCATTTAAGGGTAAACAAGCAGGGTTATTGTCATGACAGTCTTTGTATGTCAAGACTCATTTAAGGGTAAACAAGCAGGGTTATTGTCACGACAGTCTTTGTATGTCAAGACTCATTTAAGGGTGTGTAGTGGTGTATAAAGTTTGCAAAACCCACATAAACAGTATTAGGAATGGGTGAGTTGGCAGTCAGTAAACATCGCAGGAAATTGAATCATTACAGTGGTGCCATCTACTGGGTGGAACATATATTAATACACACTGATCAAACTATTCTTATCAATGTATTTTTATACTTATTTACATACTTATAATCTATGAAACAGGGATGAGATTAGTGTTGACTGAAGTACCTCTTTCTCCCGTGGATACTCTGTACTGGATTCATCCTTGCGGAACATGTCAATGAGGCGAATGTTGCCAAGTGTTGACTTCAGATACCTGCCACCAACCAACAAGAGGCATGTCAGTCTAAACTGTGAAAGAGTATCTGATGTATGACTCTAATTCACACATCTTTAATTGTTAACGGAGATGACACACAACTGTGTAAACAAGACATGACACAACACAAAACATGACAGGATATACCACCAAGCATAATTATACTTAGACCAGAACTGATTTAGAATATGTCACATCCAAGCCATGGGTTTCATCTCTTGTTGGATGACAGAGGGATCCCTAGTTTCACTCAGTGAGTGGATGTGTACTGTAAGTGTAAGAGATATTACTGGGAGTCCAGCAGACTCCTTCTGTGCCCATATCTCAGTCCAGACATTTCTTGGAGTGCACAGTTTATTAATAAAGATAACAGACCACTGCAGGGTAACAATTTATGTTTTAGTCTGTACAATCATAAGTGAGTAATTCTTTGAGCCAGTAGTCCTAGAAGTATGTGGCACTCGTGTATCTGAAAGCAATTCCAGTACGCCATGTTCACAAGTATGTTTGATCAAACAGAGAGTTGACACGAATCAAGATGCAGCTTACCATATTGGTGGCTCCAACTTGAACATGCACTCAGCGGCCTGTACTGCCTTCCCATAATCCTCAGCAAGAACACTGATTTCAAAGAAGGTTGCGACATCCCAGTAGTCTTTGAGAGAGGACAGACTGCCCTTCTTGCCAATCAGGTTGTTCAGCGTCAGCCCTACAAGACAACACGTCATTGGTGAATGCAAACTTATCTCTTAGGCTTTCTCACAACAAACTCATCAGAAATATATCAGCTTAGTTATGAAAGTCACCTAGCATGATGTAGTTTAACAGCCCATTACACAGATCAAATATGAGTTTTTATTATATCAAATATGCATGAAAATATTAAGAAAACTTTTTTTCTGACTTTGGATAGAAAGACAAACATATTTAGATAGCAGCATTGAAAGTATCTCAGAAAGATGAAGTGACATTTACCTATTCTCTGCAGTGTTGATGATGTTGCGAAGCGTTTCCCCGAGATGACGAGCAACGTTGCGAGATTAATTCCAGCATACTCATTCGGTTGAACGTCAAAACCTCTGCGATACCTGCAAGAATTAAACAGTGCTAATTGACTTTTAAACTGGCAGACGTAAGTAAGTTTCAACATTACCAACATTACAACCTGACCTGCGACCACCTGCTATGTCGGGACAATATTCCAATGTCTCGATCATTTTAAATGAAAGTGTCCTTTAGATCAGCGACCACATGAATGCAGACGTGGACAGCAATTTTGTTCTGCTAAGTTGGACAATAATTAGTAATTCAACAATATTTTGCCAATTTTTTTATACAGTACTTACTACTAACAAATGGGCCACGAGGCCATGAAGTCCTTTTGACAATACTTAAGACGTGAGTTGGTAATGAATGAAAAGGATTTTAAAACTATCTTTTTTACATTTTAAATTGGAAGAGACTGAGGAGATGCCCTTTGTTCCTGCGAAGGAGTAAACGTGAGAGGCACTTACCACTCCACGGCCTTCTCCAGGGCATCTTTGTCCTTGTACTCGGACTCACAGAACTTGTCCTTGTAGATGCGTCCACACAGACACAACATGTCAGGTACATGTGTCTCAGACGCCTCGATCGCCTGCGAATACACAGTTGGCTTTTTTAAGAACTTTGAATAAAGTTCTAATTATTTTTATTATAATTTTATAAACACTACAACTACATCGACTGTATAGATATCGAGTTATCAACTTGAACTTTTCGGTGGAGCATGCTAAAATAAAACCATATTTCTTGTCATGCTGTGTGGTTGATGGCTTTATCTTCAGTGTTACAACATGTTTAGGAAAGGCTTCTTGTTCCATGTGTTTACAGCATATAGCATGTGAAGGACACCAAACAAATGACCATTTCAACAGCTACAGAATCATGAAGGCCTGCTTTTGATGGTAATTATATATTTATTAAAATAAACATTTCTTAGAGGGTCATTAATTAATATTCATGCAAACAAATCTTAACTTAGAGGTAGACAAAGATTAGCATTGTGATAGCCTCTTTAAGATGCATACATCTACAAACACCTGTCAACAGTTGTTTTGTTGGTTGCACAGTACATCAAGATATGTATACTGGTAAACATGTTACCATGTAGGTTCATCACATCCTGGAATCACTGACCTTCTGTATGACAGCCAGTGCCTTGTCACGGTCACCTTTCTTGTTTCTCCTGTGGACAAACAGACAATGTACTGTTGAATGTACATGGCCAGTTACACTCAGCAACGGACTTCAGGCAAAACAAGATCACTAATCTACTTTCTAAATTCACTCTGGAGTAAATAAAAACTTGCTTGATATTGGAATATTGATACTCAACATCATGATTTAATGTGTGTGTGTGTGTGTGTGTGTGTGTGTGTGTGTGTGTGTGTGTGTGTGTGTGTGTGTGTGTGTGTGTGTGTGTGTGTGTGTGTGTGTGTGTGTGTGTGTGTGTGTGTGTGTGTGTGTGTGTGTGTGTGTGTGTGTGTGTGTGTGTGTGTGTGTGTGTGTGTGTGTGTGTGTGTGTGTGTGTGTGTGTGTGTGTGTGTGTGTGTGTGTGTGTGTGTGTGTGTGTGTGTGTGTGTGTGTGTGTGTGTGTGTGTGTGTGTGTGTGTGTGTGTGTGTGTGTGTGTGTGTGTGTGTGTGTGTGTGTGTGTGTGTGTGTGTGTGTGTGTGTGTGTGTGTGTGTGTGTGTGTGTGTGTGTGTGTGTGTGTGTGTGTGTGTGTGTGTGTGTGTGTGTGTGTGTGTGTGTGTGTGTGTGTGTGTGTGTGTGTGTGTGTGTGTGTGTGTTACATAGAGGATTAGTGAAAGTATATTATTTAATCTTGTATGTGTTTGTGTTTTATATATATATATATAAAATATATATATATATATATATTATATTTGTGTATATATATATATACATAATATAGTGCATATATATATATTACATATATATATATATACACACACATATATATATATAATATATATATATATATATATATATATATATATATATATATATATATATATATATATATATAGTAAGTTAATACATTAATAAATTAAAATTATTTAGTAAATTAATTCATAAAATATGTCCGTAAAACGTTGCTTGGTAAAAGTAAGCCATGATTATACAAGTGAGTCTTGAATCTAGTTAGAGTGTCTGATTGCGAATGTTTTCTGATAAACTGTTCCAAAGTATTGGACCGGACACCAAAAACCCTGCCTGGGGTGGCGCTGTAGCACTTACATTTTCTCAGCACAATATTGATAAAACAATAAATATGAACTAGCAATTGTGTCACTGTATTATGTACTCCGGAGCATGTAACAATGTAACACAGATTGGCACTGTGTCCACATTGGGTCAGTGCATTGTGTCCACATTGGGTCAGTGCACTGTGTCCACACTTGTGCCTACACTGGGTCAGTGCACTGTGTCCACACTGGGTCAGTGCACTGTGTCCACACTGGGTCAGTGCACTGTGTCCACACTGGGTCAGTGCACTGTGTCCACACTGGGTCAGTGTGCACTGTGTCCACACTGGGTCAGTGCACTGTGTCCACACTGGGTCAGTGCACTGTGTCCACACTGGGTCAGTGCACTGTGTCCACACTGGGTCAGTGCACTGTGTCCACACTGGGTCAGTGCACTGTGTCCACACTGGTCAGTGCACTGTGTCCACACTGGGTCAGTGCACTGTGTCCACACTGGGTCAGTGCACTGTGTCCACACTGGGTCAGTGCACTGTGTCCACACTGAGTCAGTGCACTGTGTTCACACTGGGTCAGTGCTCTCTGCAGTGGTACTGCATGACCAATACTGTAAGATGCTACAAGTGACAGGACACAGCTATGACACAAGGTCTCACCTGTTCAGTGCAAATGAATACTGGTACATGATAGCGACATTGTTTGTGATCTTGTTGTTGGGAACATTCTCCACATCCTCCACCAGAGACACCATGGCGTTGTAGTCCTGAAGTAGACACACAACGTGACAATGCAGCATGTAATATTGCCAGGTAATACCGAATAACACATAGTGGCTCAACGAAAAAGACAACTATCTAAACATGTACAACCCTGGTACACATTTATCCCCTGTAATTAATCCCTAGCTTCCCCGGCATATAAGCCATGCAGAAGGATGCAACTGCTCTGAGTATCTCTTCTGAGAGACAGACAACATAGGGTGAATAGGCCAAGTGAATAGGAAAGTCTCGGCTGCCTCTGTAGCGTTTTATGCTATTTTGCAATTTTCATTCATTCACCTGTCCCCAACAACTTGAACAAGTTTAGCATTCTGTCACAGCAGAAATCCATGCTGTAAATGTTATAGGTTTCCACCTAACAAAAACTCTTCTAGAAACCTTAGGAGATGGGAACTATTATGAAGATAAGTTACGTTGTTCAAACTGTTTGCGTGATGCAGTAATGTTGACACAATGTGGGGGATCAGTTGTTTATTGTCTAGTTACAGTGTTCAAACTGTTTGCGTGATGCAGTAATGTTGACACAATGTGGGGGATCAGTTGTTTATTGTCTAGTTACAGTGTTCAAACTGTTTGCGTGATGCAGTAATGTTGACACAATGTGGGGGATCAGTTGTTTATTGTCTAGTTACAGTGTTCAAACTGTTTGCGTGATGCAGTAATGTTGACACAATGTGGGGGATCAGTTGTTTATTGTCTAGTTACAGTGTTCAAACTGTTTGCGTGATGCAGTAATGTTGACACAATGTGGGGGATCAGTTGTTTATTGTCTAGTTACAGTGTTCAAACTGTTTGCGTGATGCAGTAATGTTGACACAATGTGGGGGATCAGTTGTTTATTGTCTAGTTACAGTGTTCAAACTGTTTGCGTGATGCAGTAATGTTGACACAATGTGGGGGATCAGTTGTTTATTGTCTAGTTACAGTGTTCAAACTGTTTGCGTGATGCAGTAATGTTGACACAATGTGGGGGATCAGTTGTTTATTGTCTAGTTACAGTGTTCAAACTGTTTGCGTGATGCAGTAATGTTGACACAATGTGGGGGATCAGTTGTTTATTGTCTAGTTACAGTGTTCAAACTGTTTGCGTGATGCAGTAATGTTGACACAATGTGGGGGATCAGTTGTTTATTGTCTAGTTACAGTGTTCAAACTGTTTGCGTGATGCAGTAATGTTGACACAATGTGGGGGATCAGTTGTTTATTGTCTAGTTACAGTGTTCAAACTGTTTGCGTGATGCAGTAATGTTGACACAATGTGGGGGATCAGTTGTTTATTGTCTAGTTACAGTGTTCAAACTGTTTGCGTGTTGCAGTAATGTTGACACAATGTGGGGGATCAGTTGTTTATTGTCTAGTTACAGTGTTCAAACTGTTTGCGTGATGCAGTAATGTTGACACAATGTGGGGGATCAGTTGTTTATTGTCTAGTTACAGTGTTCAAACTGTTTGCGTGATGCAGTAATGTTGACACAATGTGGGGGATCAGTTGTTTATTGTCTAGTTACAGTGTTCAAACTGTTTGCGTGATGCAGTAATGTTGACACAATGTGGGGGATCAGTTGTTTATTGTCTAGTTACAGTGTTCAAACTGTTTGCGTGATGCAGTAATGTTGACACAATGTGGGGGATCAGTTGTTTATTGTCTAGTTACAGTGTTCAAACTGTTTGCGTGATGCAGTAATGTTGACACAATGTGGGGGATCAGTTGTTTATTGTCTAGTTACAGTGTTCAAACTGTTTGCGTGATGCAGTAATGTTGACACAATGTGGGGGATCAGTTGTTTATTGTCTAGTTACAGTGTTCAAACTGTTTGCGTGATGCAGTAATGTTGACACAATGTGGGGGATCAGTTGTTTATTGTCTAGTTACAGTGTTCAAACTGTTTGCGTGTTGCAGTAATGTTGACACAATGTGGGGGATCAGTTGTTTATTGTCTAGTTACAGTGTTCAAACTGTTTGCGTGATGCAGTAATGTTGACACAATGTGGGGGATCAGTTGTTTATTGTCTAGTTACAGTGTTCAAACTGTTTGCGTGATGCAGTAATGTTGACACAATGTGGGGGATCAGTTGTTTATTGTCTAGTTACAGTGTTCAAACTGTTTGCGTGATGCAGTAATGTTGACACAATGTGGGGGATCAGTTGTTTATTGTCTAGTTACAGTGTTCAAACTGTTTGCGTGATGCAGTAATGTTGACACAATGTGGGGGATCAGTTGTTTATTGTCTAGTTACAGTGTTCAAACTGTTTGCGTGATGCAGTAATGTTGACACAATGTGGGGGATCAGTTGTTTATTGTCTAGTTACAGTGTTCAAACTGTTTGCGTGATGCAGTAATGTTGACACAATGTGGGGGATCAGTTGTTTATTGTCTAGTTACAGTGTTCAAACTGTTTGCGTGTTGCAGTAATGTTGACACAATGTGGGGGATCAGTTGTTTATTGTCTAGTTACAGTGTTCAAACTGTTTGCGTGTTGCAGTAATGTTGACACAATGTGGGGGATCAGTTGTTTATTGTCTAGTTACAGTGTTCCAGTTATGCCTTTTCCCAAGGGTGCTGTGCCCTGCCTTCATGTAGATGCGCCCTGTGCCTTTTTTCTTGCGCCCTGTGCCTTTTATTAGCGCCCTGTCCTTTAGCAGTAGTCTGGTGGCCAATTACCAGTTGGGTTGAAGTGTAAGAAAGTTCCAATTAACCACCTCAAAGACTTTGTTGTGGGACAATGCAATAAATTAGGCACCCAGATGCTGCTTGTTCTATTGGCTCTATGACTGGGTGATATAATAAACTGATGTTGTTGACAGAATGAGGTTGTTTAAACATTGTAGCAAGGAAGTCTGCTGCACTTCCAAGTACTGGAAGATCAATTACTATGTAATCCACTTGTACTAGATATGGGGAAACTGTTTCTGTTGTACATGACAAGTGGTTTTGTCATTTATTCAAATGACAGTGCATTTTAACCACCAGACCACCAAGCTGCCTGTATGAGGAGACTCAACCAGACCACCAAGCTGCCTGTACGAGGAGACTCAACCAGACCACCAAGCTGCCTGTATGAGGAGACTCAACCAGACCACCAAGCTGCCTGTATGAGGAGACTCAACCAGACCACCAAGCTGCCTGTATGAGGAGACTCAACCAGACCACCAAGCTGCCTGTATGAGGAGACTCAACCAGACCACCAAGCTGCCTGTATGAGGAGACTCAACCAGACCACCGAGCTGTCTGTATGAGGAGACTCAACCAGACCACCCAGCTGTCTGTATGAGGAGACTCAACCAGACCACCAAGCTGCCTGTATGAGGAGACTCAACCAGACCACCGAGCTGCCTGTATGAGGAGACTCAACCAGACCACCAAGCTGCCTGTACGAGGAGACTCAACCAGACCACCAAGCTGCCTGTATGAGGAGACTCAACCAGACCACCAAGCTGTCTGTATGAGGAGACTCAACCAGACCACCAAGCTGCCTGTATGAGGAGACTCAACCAGACCACCAAGCTGCCTGTACGAGGAGACTCAACCAGACCACCAAGCTGCCTGTATGAGGAGACTCAACCAGACCACCAAGCTGCCTGTACGAGGAGACTCAACCAGACCACCAAGCTGCCTGTATGAGGAGACTCAACCAGACCACCAAGCTGCCTGTACGAGGAGACTCAACCAGACCACCAAGCTGCCTGTATGAGGAGACTCAACCAGACCACCGAGCTGTCTGTATGAGGAGACTCAACCAGACCACCCAGCTGTCTGTATGAGGAGACTCAACCAGACCACCAAGCTGCCTGTATGAGGAGACTCAACCAGACCACCGAGCTGCCTGTATGAGGAGACTCAACCAGACCACCAAGCTGCCTGTATGAGGAGACTCAACCAGACCACCCAGCTGTCTGTATGAGGAGACTCAACCAGACCACCAAGCTGCCTGTACGAGGAGACTCAACCAGACCACCAAGCTGCCTGTATGAGGAGACTCAACCAGACCACCCAGCTGTCTGTATGAGGAGACTCAACCAGACCACCGAGCTGCCTGTATGAGGAGACTCAACCAGACCACCAAGCTGCCTGTATGAGGAGACTCAACCAGACCACCAAGCTGCCTGTATGAGGAGACTCAACCAGACCACCAAGCTGCCTGTATGAGGAGACTCAACCAGACCACCAAGCTGCCTGTATGAGGAGACTCAACCAGACCACCAAGCTGCCTGTATGAGGAGACTCAACCAGACCACCAAGCTGCCTGTATGAGGAGACTCAACCAGACCACCAAGCTGCCTGTATGAGGAGACTCAACCAGACCACCAAGCTGCCTGTATGAGGAGACTCAACCAGACCACCAGCTGCTGTATGAGGAGACTCAACCAGACCACCAAGCTGCCTGTATGAGGAGACTCAACCAGACCACCCAAGCTGCCTGTATGAGGAGACTCAACCAGACCACCAGCTGCCTGTATGAGGAGACTCAACCAGACCACCAAGCTGCCTGTATGAGGAGACTCAACCAGACCACCACAGCTGCCTGTATGAGGAGACTCAACCAGACCACCAGCTGCCTGTATGAGGAGACTCAACCAGACCACCAAGCTGCCTGTATGAGGAGACTCAACCAGACCACCAGCTGCCTGTATGAGGAGACTCAACCAGACCACCAAGCTGCCTGTATGAGGAGACTCAACCAGACCACCGAGCTGCCTGTATGAGGAGACTCAACCAGACCACCAAGCTGCCTGTATGAGGAGACTCAACCAGACCACCAAGCTGCCTGTATGAGGAGACTACAGACCCAAGCTGCCTGTATGAGGAGACTACCAGCCAAGCTGGGGCCTGTATGAGGAGACTGACCTGCCTGTATGAGGAGACTAACCAGCCACGCGCCTGTATGAGGAGACTAACAGACCACAAGGGGGGCCTGTGTATGAGGAGACTCGTACCATCCAAGGCGGCCTGTATGAGGAGACTACCAGACCACAGGTGGGGCCCTTTTATGAGGAACTGACTTACCAAGGGCCACCGTGCCTGTATGAGTGAGACTGTACTGAAGGAGCCATGTAATGAGGATGTACTCAGCCAGAGTACCAGGCCTGTGTATGAGTAAGACTTACACAAGACCATAGCTGCTATGAGGACGACTTACCAATTGGCACAGTTGGTAGAAGGGCTGATGTAATCAGTGAGAACTGTACTTGCGTCAGGCAGTGGGTCCTGATGTATGATAACGACTTACAACGCCGTAAATCAGACTACCTTGGTCAAGGTGCACCTTGTTGATGAGACTGACCATTAGGCAAGGTGGGGCCTGTGTAATGAGTGAGAATGTACCTTAGCAAGTGGGGCCTGTGTATATGAGTGAGACGACCTTGCAAGGGGGGGCCTGTGTAATGAGTGAGACTGTACCTTAGCAAGGGTGGGGCCTGTGTAATGAGTGAGACTGTACCTTCGGCCTTAAGAACTGCAGCAAGGGGGGGCCTGTGTTAATGTATTGAAGCAACTGTACCTTAGCAAGGGTGGGGCCTGTGTAATGAGAGACTGTACCTTCGCAAGGGCGAGGCCTGTGTAATGAGTGAGACTGTACCTTAGCAAGGGCAGGGCCTATGTAATGAGAGACTGTACCTTCGCAAGGGCGGGGCCTGTGTAATGGGTGAGACTGTACCTTCGCAAGGGCGGGGCCTGTGTAAGTGACACTGTACCTTGCAAGGGCGGGGCTTGTGTAATGAGTGAGACTGTACCTTGGCAAGGGCGGGGCCTGTGTAATGAGTGAGACTGTACCTTCGCAAGGGCGGGGCCTGTGTAATGACACTGTACCTTAGCAAGGGCGGGGCCTGTGTAATGAGTGAGACTGTACCTTGGCAAGGGCAGGGCCTGTGTAATGAGAGACTGTACCCTAGCAAGGGTGGGGCCTGTGTAATGAGTGAGACTGTACCTTAGCAAGGGCGGGGCCTGTGTAATGAGTGAGACTGTACCTTGGCAAGGGCGGGGCCTGTGTAATGAGTGAGACTGTACCTTGGCAAGGGCGGGGCCTGTGTAATGAGTGAGACTGTACCTTGGCAAGGGCGGGGCCTGTGTAATGAGTGAGACTGTACCTTAGCAAGGGCGGGGCCTGTGTAATGAGTGAGACTGTACCTTCGCAAGGGCGGGGCCTGTGTAATGACACTGTACCTTAGCAAGGGGGGGCCTGTGTAATGACTGAGACTGTACCTTGGCAAGGCGGGGCCTGTGTAATGAGAGACTGTACCCTAGCAAGGGTGGGGCCTGTGTAATGAGTGAGACTGTACCTTAGCAAGGGGGGGCCTGTGTAATGAGTGAGACTGTACCTTGGCAAGGGCGGGGCCTGTGTAATGACTGTACCTTGCAAGGGGGGGCCTGTGTAATGAGTGAGACTGTACCTTGGCAAGGGCGGGGCCTGTGTAATGAGTGAGACTGTACCTTGGCAATGGCGGGGCCTGTGTAATGAGTGAGACTGTACCTTGGCAAGGGCGGGGCCTGTGTAATGAGTGAGACTGTACCTTGGCAAGGGCGGGGCCTGTGTAATGA
Source organism: Ridgeia piscesae (assembly GCA_025642075.2). Classification (NCBI taxonomy): domain Eukaryota; kingdom Metazoa; phylum Annelida; class Polychaeta; order Sabellida; family Siboglinidae; genus Ridgeia; species Ridgeia piscesae. The sequence continues at coordinate 146,149 of JAODUO010000708.1, forward strand.
GTGAGACTGTACCTTAGCAAGGGCGGGGCCTGTGTAATGAGTGAGACTGTACCTTGGCAATGGCGGGGCCTGTGTAATGAGTGAGACTGTACCTTAGCAAGGGCGGGGCCTGTGTAATGACACTGTACCTTAGCAAGGGTGGGGCCTGTGTAATGAGTGAGACTGTACCTTGGCAATGGCGGGGCCTGTGTAATGAGTGAGACTGTACCTTAGCAAGGGCGGGGCCTGTGTAATGAGTGAGACTGTACCTTAGCAAGGGCGGGGCCTGTGTAATGACACTGTACCTTAGCAAGGGTGGTGCCTGTGTAATGAGTGAGACTATACCTTGGCAAGGGCGGGCCTGTGTAAAGAGTGAGACTGTACCTTGGCAAGGGCGGGGCCTGTGTAATGACACTGTACCTTAGCAAGGGTGGGCCTGTGTAATGAGTGAGACTGTACCTTGGCAATGGCGGGGCCTGTGTAATGAGTGAGACTGTACCTTAGCAAGGGCGGGGCCTGTGTAATGAGTGAGACTGTACCTTAGCAAGGGCGGGGCCTGTGTAATGAGTGAGACTGTACCTTAGCAAGGGCGGGGCCTGTGTAATGACACTGTACCTTAGCAAGGGTGGGGCCTGTGTAATGAGTGAGACTGTACCTTGGCAATGGCGGGGCCTGTGTAATGAGTGAGACTGTACCTTAGCAAGGGCGGGGCCTGTGTAATGAGTGAGACTGTACCTTAGCAAGGGTGGGGCCTGTGTAATGAGTGAGACTGTACCTTAGCAAGGGCGGGGCCTGTGTAATGACCCTGTACCTTAGCAAGGGTGGGGCCTGTGTAATGAGTGAGACTGTACCTTGGCAAGGGCGGGGCCTGTGTAATGAGTGAGACTGTACCTTAGCAAGGGCGGGGCCTGTGTAATGAGTGAGACTGTACCTTGGCAAGGGCGGGGCCTGTGTAATGAGTGAGACTGTACCTTGGCAATGGCGGGGCCTGTGTAATGAGTGAGACTGTACCTTAGCAATGGCGGGGCCTGTGTAATGAGTGAGACTGTACCTTAGCAAGGGTGGGGCCTGTGTAATGAGTGAGACTGTACCTTGGCAATGGCGGGGCCTGTGTAATGAGTGAGACTGTACCTTAGCAAGGGCGGGGCCTGTGTAATGAGTGAGACTGTACCTTAGCAAGGGCGGGGCCTGTGTAATGAGTGAGACTGTACCTTGGCAATGGCGGGGCCTGTGTAATGAGTGAGACAGTACTTTGGCAAGGGCGGGGCCTGTGTAATGAGTGAGACTGTACCTTGTCAAGGGTGGGGTTTGTGTAATGAGTGAGACAGTACCTTGGCAATGGCGGGGCCTGTGTAATGAGTGAGACAGTACTTTGGCAAGGGCGGGGCCTGTGTAATGAGTGAGACTGTACCTTGTCAAGGGTGGGGTTTGTGTAATGAGTGAGACTGTACCTTGGCAAGGGCGGGGCCTGTGTAATGAGTGAGACTGTACCTTGGCAAGGGCAGGGCCTGTGTTGTGTTCCCGGGCCTTGCGCAGGTCTGACAGAAACTTTTCCTTCACGTGAGTCCTACAACACAGCAACTGAATTGGCTGGAGACAGAAACAGGGACACAGAGAGACAAGGGGGACACAGAGAGGGGGACAGGGACAGAGAGAGAGCGTGGTGCAAGGTGACAGGAGTGAAGTGACATGGAGCAAGTTGACATGGAAAGAGTTGACAAGGTATGAGGTAACATGGAGCGAGGTGACATGGAATGAGGTGACATTGAATGAGGTGAGATGGAGATAGGTGACATGGTATGAGGTGAGTGACACGGAATGAGGCGACACAGAATGAGGTAACATGGATTGAGGTAATTTGAAATGGGAAGATGACCACAGCCTTAGCTGTGGAAAAGCACCATTAGATGAAGACATGAACTCACCTGTTGCTCATCTCCACCTCCTTGAGGATACGTTTGAGTTTGTTGAAGAGGGGCATTGTCTTGTCCACCAAGCCATCACTGGACATGAGGGCCCCAGGCACATCCGTAATCACACAGTGGCCTTCCGTGTCAAGCACATATGGCACAAAGTCTGTGTTACCACACGACAACTACAACAAGGACAGGTGAGTGTGACTACAACACAGTGACAACTACAACAAGGACAGGTGAGTGTGACTACAACACAGTGACAACTACAACCCACACAGGTGAGTGTGACTACAACACAGTGACAACTACAAAACAGACAGGTGAGTGTGACTTCAACACAGTGACAACTACAAAACAGACAGGTGAGTGTGACTACAACACAGTGACAACTACAACACAGACAGGTGAGTGTGACTACAACACAGTGACAACTACAACACTGACAGGTGAGTGTGACTACAACACAGTGACAACTACAACACTGACAGGTGAGTGTGACTACAACACAGTGACAACTACAACACAGACAGGTGAGTGTGACTACAACACAGTGACAACTACAACACTGACAGGTGAGTGTGACTTCAACACAGTGACAACTACAAAACAGACAGGTGAGTGTGACTACAACACAGTGACAACTACAACACAGACAGGTGAGTGTGACTACAACACAGTGACAACTACAACACTGACAGGTGAGTGTGACTACAACACAGTGACAACTACAACACTGACAGGTGAGTGTGACTACAACACAGTGACAACTACAACACAGACAGGTGAGTGTGACTTCAACACAGTGACAACTACAACACAGACAGGTGAGTGTGACTACAACACAGTGACAACTACAACACAGACAGGTGAGTGTGACTACAACACAGTGACAACTACAACACTGACAGGTGAGTGTGACTACAACACAGTGACAACTACAACACAGACAGGTGAGTGTGACTACAACACAGTGACAACTACAACACTGACAGGTGAGTGTGACTACAACACAGTGACAACTACAACACAGACAGGTGAGTGTGACTACAACACAGTGACAACTACAACACAGACAGGTGAGTGTGACTTCAACACAGTGACAACTACAACACTGACAGGTGAGTGTGACTACAACACAGTGACAACTACAACACTGACAGGTGAGTGTGACTACAACACAGTGACAACTACAACACAGACAGGTGAGTGTGACTACAACACAGTGACAACTACAACACAGACAGGTGAGTGTGACTACAACACAGTGACAACTACAACACAGACAGGTGAGTGTGACTACAACACAGTGACAACTACAACACAGACAGGTGAGTGTGACTACAACACAGTGACAACTACAACACTGACAGGTGAGTGTGACTACAACACAGTGACAACTACAACAAGGACAGGTGAGTGTGACTACAACACAGTGACAACTACAACACAGACAGGTGAGTGTGACTACAACACAGTGACAACTACAACACAGACAGGTGAGTGTGACTACAACACAGTGACAACTACAACACAGACAGGTGAGTGTGACTACAACACAGTGACAACTACAACACAGACAGGTGAGTGTGACTACAACACAGTGACAACTACAACACTGACAGGTGAGTGTGACTACAACACAGTGACAACTACAACAAGGACAGGTGAGTGTGACTACAACACAGTGACAACTACAACACAGACAGGTGAGTGTGACTACAACGCAGTGACAACTACAACACTGACAGGTGAGTGTGACTACAACACAGTGACAACTACAACACTGACAGGTGAGTGTGACTACAACACAGTGACAACTACAACACAGACAGGTGAGTGTGACTACAACACAGTGACAGTGTAATGTATGGAATACCGGTCCGATTGAAACAAATAATGACATAAAAATACTGATGCATTAGATACAAGTGACCTTAACCCCTAAGAACTGACCTTGACTGAGAGGGTGAACTCGGGGTCGGTGTCATGGAGGGTGATGATGGTCTGTGGCATTCCCATGCTTTCCCGCACCCCGATGTGGTAGACGAGGGCTGACTGTTGGACATGCACTGACATGTCAACGATGGCCACGTCCGCATTGTAGAACTTATCTAGGACGTCTGTTTCACCAAAGTCCAGCTTCTCAAAAGCGATGTGGGTTGGCTCAACGTTGACGCTGCAACAACGACAAACAAGTGTAACAAATCATATTTAGACTCCACACTGACACTGCAGTAACAACAACCACAACAATAACAAGTGTAACAAATCATATTTAGTCTCCACACTGACACTGCAGTAACAACAACCACAACAATAACAAGTGTAACAAATCATATTTAGTCTCCACACTGACACTGCAGTAACAACAACCACAACAATAACAAGTGTAACAAATCATATTTTGTCTCCACACTGACACTGCAGTAACAACAACCACAACAATAACAAGTGTAACAAATCATATTTAGTCTCCACACTGACACTGCAGTAACAACAACCACAACAATAACAAGTGTAACAAATCATATTTAGTCTCCACACTGACACTGCAGTAACAACAACCACAACAATAACAAGTGTAATAAATCATATTTAGTCTCCACACTGACACTGCAGTAACAACAACCACAACAATAACAAGTGTAACAAATCATATTTAGTCTCCACACTGACACTGCAGTAACAACAACCACAACAATAACAAGTGTAATAAATCATATTTAGTCTCCACACTGACACTGCAGTAACAACAACCACAACAATAACAAGTGTAATAAATCATATTTAGTCTCCACACTGACACTGCAGTAACAACAACCACAACAATAACAAGTGTAACAAATCATATTTAGTCTCCACACTGACACTGCAGTAACAACAACCACAACAATAACAAGTGTAACAAATCATATTTAGACTCCACACTGACACTGCAGTAACAACAACCACAACAATAACAAGTGTAATAAATCATATTTAGTCTCCACACTGACACTGCAGTAACAACAACCACAACAATAACAAGTGTAACAAATCATATTTAGTCTCCACACTGACACTGTAACAACAACAAGTGTAACAAATCATATTTAGTCTCCACACTGACACTGCAGTAACAACAACCACAACAATAACAAGTGTAATAAATCATATTTAGTCTCCACACTGACACTGCTGTAACAACAACCACAACAATAACAAGTGTAACAAATCATATTTAGTCTCCACACTGACACTGCTGTAACAACAACCACAACAATAACAAGTGTAATAAATCATATTTAGTCTCCACACTGACACTGCAGTAACAACAACCACAACAATAACAAGTGTAATAAATCATATTTAGTCTCCACACTGACACTGCAGTAACAACAACCACAACAATAACAAGTGTAACAAATCATATTTAGTCTCCACACTGACACTGCAGTAACAACAACCACAACAATAACAAGTGTAACAAATCATATTTAGTCTCCACACTGACACTGCAGTAACAACAACCACAACAATAACAAGTGTAATAAATCATATTTAGTCTCCACACTGACACTGCAGTAACAACAACCACAACAATAACAAGTGTAACAAATCATATTTAGTCTCCACACTGACACTGTAACAACAACAAGTGTAACAAATCATATTTAGTCTCCACACTGACACTGCAGTAACAACAACCACAACAATAACAAGTGTAATAAATCATATTTAGTCTCCACACTGACACTGCTGTAACAACAACCACAACAATAACAAGTGTAACAAATCATATTTAGTCTCCACACTGACACTGCTGTAACAACAACCACAACAATAACAAGTGTAATAAATCATATTTAGTCTCCACACTGACACTGCAGTAACAACAACCACAACAATAACAAGTGTAATAAATCATATTTAGTCTCCACACTGACACTGCAGTAACAACAACCACAACAATAACAAGTGTAACAAATCATATTTAGACTCCACACTGACACTGCAGTAACAACAACCACAACAATAACAAGTGTAACAAATCATATTTAGTCTCCACACTGACACTGCAGTAACAACAACCACAACAATAACAAGTGTAATAAATCATATTTAGACTCCACACTGACACTGCAGTAACAACAACCACAACAATAACAAGTGTAATAAATCATATTTAGACTCCACACTGACACTGTAACAACAACAAGTGTAACAAATCATATTTAGATTTGCTTTCTGAAAACGAAAATACAATAAAACAACACTAGTAGAACAAAGAAGATGTTTGTAATACTGCATTAATTGGTGGAAGATTTCCTACTTGCTGCTAACTGATATTTAATTAATACATCCTACATGGTTTGCAATTTTAAGACTGTACCTTTGAAAACACAAATTATTCAACTGTCAGCCACAGAGTGGAACAGAATGGAACAGAAAGACTGTTTTAAATAGTCAGATGAGTTGGTGACTGTGAAGGAAAAGGACACAGACCTCCCGCAAGCCTTCTCTATCTCAGCGTAGGCAAGCTTGCGGGCAGCCACTGGACTCTCCTGGCCTCCATCTTTGTTCTTGCTGTCCTTGCCCCGGATCAGGTCGATGACACACACCACGTGCATCTGAATGCTGTCAGTCATTGCGTCACGCTTCGATGGCGTTCCCGTAGCTTGCTACAACACATCAGCAACATCACCAGTGTCAACTCATGCGTGTCAGACACAAGACATACAACTGGAGCACAGAATACAAGACAAACTATGTCATCAACTGTGCATGTGACAACTTGTTGACAATACGACACACAGACACAAACAAACTATTTGACAAACAGTTGTATATGATTAATACATAGCACAAAACAAAATATGCCACCAAGATGACATTCAGAACACAAGACAAGCTGTGTTATAAGCAACACACAAACACAAAACAAACAATGTCACAGTGAGTCAATATACATGTACCAAGCATACTGACTTATGACAAACCGTATTAAAATCAATCTACATGTAAGACAAATTATGTCACAATACCTAATAATATTAATAATATATATCTTATACAGTCACCATATTAAACACAAGAGTTGAAGAAAAATCATAATATAAAGGCAAGTTGTTAATATAGTGGGGGACTGATGAAGACACTTTGCACCACAGCAATTACTGTGTGAGGACTATTCGTACACCAATATCCACCACCAGTCAGGTACTCTTTGTATACAGTTGAGTGAACTGGGGCAACACAGGATGAATTGTAACAAAAGGTGAACAAAGTTACCCAAGGTTCAACACGGCAGCACAGGATTCAAACCCGGGTTCTCCTAGTCGAGGGTCTAAAGTTCTAGCTACTGCACCACTGCACTACAGTGTACTACCACCTAGGGCACTCAGTCTACACTCAGTCAGTGAGTAGCAATACAAAATGATGTTACCAACAATCAACACACCAAACATATAAGACCATTTCACAAACAGTCAACACAGAGTACACAACACAAACACCTCCAATAGCACTTCCTGTTTTCAACTTCCCCTCCTGTTTAACATTCCTACCTTTGCAACTGGTGTCTAAGCATTCCCCACACCCACATAATATGTTCCCATTATCCACAAACACTTGTTCTTGCAGTCCTGGTACATTCCTGGCGTGCACACAGCCGTAGACGCCACATAAAAATAACCAGAATTCTCTCTATAAAAATGCTTAGCCATGCTGGAGCTGTAAGTATGTAACTCACACGTGCAGACGCCAGACATCAGCTGGGCACCATGGCAGCCCACCAGCCAGTCCACTCTCTCACTTCTGTGTCTGCTCAACAACTGCTAGTGCTAGCAGGTCCTCAAGGGACACCTTTGTGGTTATTCTAGCTACCATATAGTATAACTAGTTTACTTCTTCCTATTTGGTGCACGTCTCCAGTGCTCACGTAGTGTTGTGTTATATTTGAGCTGTCACAGTGGCTTAGTTGAATGGTGTGAGTGGTTACAGAAACTTATATAAAACATTATGTAAAACATGTCTAGTATCTACTGTGGTTTGTTGTAATGTCATTGTTACTTCTCTTTCAGGAATAATATTTAATAACCACCTTATTTATAAATTATCTTTCATGCACTGAATTCAATAATTTAATAACTTAGTTCCACTTGTAAACATGGTTCGTGTTGTCCATTCAGCCACACCACTAGAGTGCAGTGACAAAATCAGTTTGTTTTTGTCGGGTAATCTGCACTGGAAAAGGTCAAATCATGTGTATGTGTTTGGAGATTATTTTATCGCATTGTATGATGTGTATCACACATAGTTATCACCCATACATGTGTAGAAATGTACACAAACACTTGATGAAAGCACACACCTGGGCTGAGTGAACATCACAGCAGAAAGTTGGCATGCTTTCAACTAAGGTTAAGCAGGTTTGGACCGACACATGCAAAACCAGCAGCAACACGACCAACACAACCACAAGGCTGGGTGAACCAATTAACACACTTACTACACACTCACTATATACCTACTACACACTCACTATATACTTACTACACACTCACTATATACCTACTACACACTTCTCCATACCAGTCTCATTACTGCATTTTTGTATAACCATCACTACATCATCTGGATGTCTTTTACATAACATTCAAAACGTAAACAAACACATAGCCCTGAGCATTAATACCAGAGGCTGATTTGAACACATTTCATAAAGTATCACTGATCATCGGCTCTCTGCATTAGACAAAATTAGACAAAAAGTTAGTTCCCATTTTTTAAACCAAGCAAACAGAAAATGCACCAGTTTATTTTAGCACTTGAAAGTCCTAGGGTACTGTTATTTAGCCCTTGAAAGCCTTAGGGTACCGTGTTTTTTGCCTTGAAAGCCCTAGGGTACTGTTTTTTTAGCCCTTGAAGGCCCTATGGTACCTTTAGAACCATCCAATCAAATATAAATTTCTCAGGTACAGTGGCAGTGCCCTAATATAATGTATATCCCAAATTAGAAATACAAATCCTAAACAGTGTCTGAGATATGGGAAGTAACAGTGGACAGGTGCACTAAAAACCCAGTTGTCAAGTGAACAAGGACGCTATGGACTTACTGATTCCTACAACTACCATTTTGTTATATCATATGATAAGATTCATACATTAGTAGAATGAATCAAAGCTGTTATTGAATGAAAAATGTGATGGAACAAATATGACAGTGTTGTATTACTTGCACTGTTATGTTGACAGGCCTGTGCTGCCACCTGCTCTACCTGTACACAAAGAACACCTCACTCTGTGGGCTGTCACTTGTATACACTGACTACACAACAAACACCAACCTGAGCCCTCTGTCACGGCTGAATAAGAGACATGTACTTTACATTCTTGTTTAGTAATCTGGTAAGAAGGAAGTAATTCACAGAGTGAGCCTATTTATACTTCACATAAACATACTTAGGTTGTCACAGTATGTATTGTAACAATATATATTTACAAACATTTACAATAATAATAACAATTTCAGGTATAAGTTATAGTGCTGCTTCAGTCTAGTGATCTGCTTAAAGTACTGTACATACACGACATATACTCAGCATTATCAGCAATCCCTAAATCTGTAAACTCACAAGTTTTAAAATGTATTACAACAGCTCCTGACACTATTGAAGACTTACCTAAACTACTTCAACTGTGAGTCTGTGAATTGTACGATTACGTTCTGTTTCTGACTTTATATATAATATCTGAGTGACTGTACTGATGTGCTGAAATCATATTTAGGCTTGTTGTTCACTCAACAATACTATTGTAAGTCTATTTTAGGAGTTTCTATTATGTAAGATTAAGTTTGTAACCTGACATCTGCCTTACTCACCTAAGTAACCACCAGCAGAAGCTAACACAATTACTCCATTTATGATGTTTATGTAGAGAAACTGCACTCAGTGCCCAGCTTGGCCTGGCTGTGACAGTCATCACATATGCACGTAAACAAACCTTCATGACACAGTCAATCTCAGCCATTGCAGACCAGTGGGTTTTTACACAGTACAGCCATGTAGTAAACACTGCATTTTACTCTTACATGAAGACTTGTACTGGCAGGATGAATGTTCTTAACACAAATGTCACATGTTATATACGACCAACGACTGTTAGAGTCATCTTAGAGTGGTGTCAAATCCTGTTAGTGCCTGGCATCAAAAATTAAAAAACTTGTCACATCACTTAATTTTACAACAATGACAACAGTGTACTCTATACATGTTTTTGTTGCACTTCTGCAGAAGCAAAGAAATGTTTTTAATCTGTTTATTTTTCCAAGTTAGTGATTATTTGTACCACATGGCTGTGTTTACAACTGAATAATTCATGAGGTAAACATTATTTTTTTAAACTTCAATCAATCAGTAAATAACTACTTAATAAAAAGTCACATGGTATGGTATACAATCATGAAGAAATATGCTTTGAAAAGGAGTAGACATGAAGTTATACATTTATAAGTGTTTATCCATGTGAAAAATTTAGCAAATTACAAATTAGTGGCCATACTTAAGTATTAATTATAATCATACAGTTACACTGAGAATAAACATGTATACATAACAAAGATTCACTTGCAGTATTCACTTGTATTTCTATGTTTACATAATATATTTACTTAAGAGTAACATAATGATGTTTAAATATATATTTTGACATTATGCTAACAAGCAATGTACATGTATTTAGCGAGTTCCACAAGTTCCCGCCAAGGACATTGCTCTCATATTTGTATGCACATTTTCTCTCATAAATGTATGTGTTCTGCGTGCAGAGCATGATGGAATAGACTTCACAAATAACTGTTGAAGGGGTCGTTTGGTAAAACATTGCTATAGGCATCATATTGCGTTCTGTAAAATAATTTTTTTCTCAACTATATCATTGAATTTTAGAATACGATCATTGTAGAACAAATTATTTGTTTGATCCATCGATTTGCACCTTGGATCAATATAATCACTCTTTTGTGTATTAATATAATACATTGTAAGTTTGTCACATGTATGTGTTTCCCCATATTTCAGGACAATACATCAAGTGAGGTCAAAACAAGGGACAATACAGAGTACACCTGCTGGGGTGGTCAACACAATGACTAATTCTGTACACAACAGATGCTACTTTTAATAGCTAGTATTTTACCATGTTAATAAAATTATGGTTCTTCCAGTTTAACGATTCATTAATTAAGACACCAAGAAATTAACTTTCTGTGATAACATTATTGATAATAATAGCAACATGTTGTTGATGATTATATCTGCCAAATAATATATTATAATTAGTTTTAGCAATATTTAATGACAGTTTGTTTATGCCAAATCACTTGTAGATCTTATTATTAAGTTCCATATTTAGTTCACTGACTGAATCTGGTGACTAGATATGAGAAAGAAATATATTTGTGTCATCGGCGAATAAAATAAACTTCAGTAGCTTCACCACATTACACATATCATTAACATAAATTATATTGTAAACAATAGCGGACCTAAGATAGAACCTTGAGGAACACCACATAGTACTGGTAAAAGCTTAGACGTATGTCCTTCGTAACTAACATATTGCGTTCTGTTTGATAAATAACTTCTTTTCCATTGATAGGCAACTCCGCAAATACCACAGAATCCAAGTTTCTTATATAAAAGTTGGTGGTCTACTGTGTCAAAACAATTCCATAGGTCGCTGAATACACAAACAGAATGAATATAAAAGATTCACACCTTTTCACTACTGACTGTTTTTTATCCAGGATATTGGAATGGAATATTGGTAAATATTAAAACAATTATAATTTTATAAGTCATAGTTTATAATTAAATGTAACTTGGCAACAAGACATATGAACAAGAGTACATAAAACGTGCATATTTTACAGCCAGTTTGTTTTGGCAGTCCCTCTTCTGTGGGTGTGAGTAAAGCTGCTTCCTTCCACATAGAAAAATACAATACGGACCCTGTTCCCATTATAAAGAATGCAATATTTATCTCAAAAATACAGAATATTCTGTATTTTAGGGGATGGAGAGCAACTCTAACTATGAGAATATTACATTTTACCAACCTTTTAGTTATTTCAAGCTTACCAGATGAACTATGATTTCACCTACAGCACTATATACTGCTTGAAGCTGTCCGAGCTGAGGGAATGATTAGATCACATATCAAGACGTCATCAAGTACACAAAAACCTATGCATGTATGTCAGAGATGGAGTGAGTACAATACAAATGTACTCGAGTACGAGTACGATTACTTTGAACATGCATGAGTACGAGTACGAGTACGAGTACGAGTACTCAGAAAACAAATGTACTCGAGTACGAGTACGATTACTTTACAATATACTCGAGTACGAGTACGATTACTTTACAATGTAATCATGATTACTTTCATAATTACTTTAATGAATATCCTGTTTCTAACATAAAGGCGACTTTCATGGAATCCCTAGGTGTCATTCTTGTTCTGTTGTTGTGTCACTAATGTTCTAACTGATTACTGCTATCCACTATCCAGGTGTTATTATTATTAATAATTAGACGACTTTCTCAGGTATTGGATGAATCATTTAATGCTGGATTAATAATTTAATTTATGGTTTCTGAATCAAATACAAATAGGAGGCATTTAAAAATTTCAAATACACATGATCAAATACATTACAATAACAACACTTCAAAACCAGGGGGTCATATTCAAGAATAGTATATCAGATGGGTCCAGATATGGGGTCAAATACAAATGTATTTGAAAGTATTTAAATACTTTTTAAAGTATTTGTATTTGATGTTTAGGAATTAAAAGTATTTGTATTTATATACTTTCCTAAAGTATTTGAGTTGTTCAAATATTTTTTGGAAATACATTGTCAGTATCAACATTTCTTTTTCACTGTCACATGTAATGCCTGCCAAACTGATTACCTTAATGCACTGCAACTTCACCCAACAATGCTAATTACTGATGAAGACACTTAACAGCAGGCTTCCTTCCCCCTGGCCCTGCAGTGACCACAACTTGTGTTTGCTCACAACCAGAGGATGGACCTAGCAGTGACCATAGGTCAATATCCCCTTTTGTTCTTTAGTCAGGCTTCAATTTGGCACCAGGTTATTCTGGTTTCCTAGCTGACTTTGAAGTTGAGCCTTCCTCACAACATGGTAGCAATGATTAGCAGTGTCTCTTCTGATGGCAACATAGGCGTTATATTATTATGGACCTCCTGGCTTAACATACAAACAATATATTTTGGCCTTTAACTCTTTCAGTCAGTGGTCACTGTGATGCAGTTAGCAATAACAATACTCCCTAGCACTGGTCTGCCTGTCATCATATGAGCAAAACACTAATTATGCCTATAAACTAGATGTCTCAATATATGTTGCTTTTCTTTTACCTACATAGTAATACAAAATGAAAAGTATTTGAAAAATATATGAAAAAGTATTTGAAATACTTTTCAATGTATTCGTATTATAGACAGGGCTTTAGCAGCTAACCGCCCAGACCCAGTCAGGATTCTGGATGTTGGAAATATGACCAGTCATTCACACCATACTGACAGAGCAAACAGTACAGGTGGGGCTGTGGCCTGGCTTCTAAAATTACAAAGCAACATGTTAGGGGATGCTTATATCCTGCAGTGCTTCCCAGGGACTGTCACAATATAACTTGTACTTTGTACTAAGCAGGAGGGTGAGGAGATGTTGCTTCTCTGGGAAGACAAGGTATTAATTAGGGCAATCTGACTGAATATTTATTTAACTGAAATGCTCAACAGTAATAGAAAATGAATACCTTGATTATTATTATTACATTTATTAGATTACTTCTATTATTGCCATTTTTATCTGTCTAATATATTTGCTTGCAACTGATCATATGAAAAAAATGTAATCGTGAGAAGTAATCGTGAGTACGATTACTTTGGTAATGTACTCGAGTACGAGTACGATTACTTTCCCTCCGTACTCGAGTACGAGTACTCAAAAAGTACTCGTACTCGAGTACGAGTACAAGTACACGAGTACGATTACTCCATCTCTGATGTATGTCACTGTTAGACCTCATTGTTGGGTATCGCACCCAACAGTGAGGTCTAACAGTGACATTTTTGTGTACTTGGTGACGTCTTGATATGTGATCTAATTATTCCCATCAAGCAGTATATAGTGCTGTAGGTGAAATTAGTTTGTGTTTAGTCAGATGTCCTTTCTAACTAAACCTGCACTAGTAATTAACACCAAAGACAATGTGTAGGGCTTTACTTTAAAAGGTTATATCTGGCTATACCTGCTGTGGATGGTAGTTTAAGGACAGGTTACCTGTATACTAGAACATGCACTGGCCTCATTTCAATGCAAGGCCACGCTCATGTGTCATTACGTACTTTGTGTTATTGAGGTTATAGTGGTATCCTGACTAATAAACTACATATTTACTGAAGATGACCTAAGCCATTTAAAAATTACCTGTTTTTTTCTCAGGACTCAACTTTAACACTTGTCTGCAAATAATTACCACACAAACACACACACGATCATGCACTGTTGCCACATCACGAGGCAGCATAGTCACCAGATGGTGCCAGTAATACTTAAGTACATTTAATTCTAAGAGGCTCAGTGACCTCAGGTTAAACACAAGTTTAAAACAAGTTATATGCATTGTTGTTGTTTTTTTTATTAAAACAAAACATTTACTGGCAAATCTTGGTATGTATCCATTTTATTATTTAAAAAATTAATTTCATTCTACATTGGAATGTAATAAATGGAAATATAATTTGTCCACATGAGACACAGATCAGTCGTAATAAACCCTGTTATTAATGTTGGCGTTGCACCTGGAAAGTTACATCGACAGTGATTCAACAGACAGGTTGAAGTGATAATACTGTTGTTTTATGTCGAACACGATGTAACTGTTTTGTGCCAGGACAAGTAAAATTGTTTGGTTGAGGTAAATGTGAATTGGCAATTGTCCTGCCAGACAAGTGCTTTCTACGAGTTAATTGTCCAGCCATGAATTCTTAAGAAGTAAACTTACCCAAGCACAACTTAGGTACATAACTATTACATCTGCTAACAATTATTCCTGCTGAAAATTGTTTTAAAGATGTAACTACACTACTGTTCAAACTAGCTGGAATACTTTAATTTTTACTGAAATACACGTGACATCCTTACACAAACCGTATTTTTAACTGATACACAATGTATTTTAACTTTTTCATTATATTTCTAAAACATGTTTACCAAGTCCTAGTACAACTCTAACTATTACTACTGTAGTACAAGACATCACATTTAGTTTACAATGTTCACATCGTCTATACAGAAGTGACAGAACATTTACATAATGATCAATTCGCAATGTGCCCATATGACTACAGAGCACAAGTAATATCTGGTCATTTTATCTTGTTGTTGATATCGTTTTGTGAGCTTCTAATCTATTCAATTTGCATTTAAACTAGATTGTGTCATTGTGTCACACATAAAAGGCCAGCACTGTCTCATAACCTTCAAGTCTGTTTTATGAGGGTGCTTGCTTGTCTTCATTCTGGCTTCTCATTTCTATTCACTCCCTCTAAGTGTGTTCTATTGACACTGACATGCCTCATAAAGGTGCCAGTACCAGCCCTAATAAACTGCTTATTCTATGGTCACACCAAAATGTGATGACCACTTATATAACAACAGTAACTACTTGTGTCACATCAACTTCTACACTAACTGTTGCACAGACCTAGATGTTTATCTACAGACCTGTCCACCTGTAATTTGGATGGGTAGTTTGTGGATGGATACAAATTTGAGCAAAAAAGCTTACTGGTTTGGCAAGTTCACACGCACACCCACATATGTGCACATTTTTACCAGGACATTTTTGGAATGGCAATTTTTTTATTATGCATAATGATAAAAACTTGAGGATATAAGTTTTATAACTAGGGATGATAACTGGGTGGTTTCCAAACTGGTATCACTATCACTGTACAACTGAATGGTGCATGTCATCATTTACTATACATTGCCATATAATATGCCCATAAAATGTAAGATATTAGGGGGTGTATGGGCATTGGGCAACTAGAATACCACCTGGGCAAGATGTCAACACTGAGACCATCAAACTGGACCTAACTGAACCACACTGCTGACACACTGCTGACACACTGCTGACACACTGCTGACACACTGCTCAAGGTATATTCTAACCTATCTTAATCAAGCTATGAACTCATTCCTTCTTTGCATCTGACAGCAATTTGATGACAGTCTTCATGTGCCAAATCTTGACCTCAGAGGCTATTTTATGTTATGGTCCCAATTTGGCTTAAATTGTCCAAGTTACACAACTTATTGTGCCATGGACTCATAGCAACATGAACAATTATTGGACCCTGCATGTGTCAATCTCAGCCCCTCTACCTACTTGCCAGATGCTAAACAAGTCATTGCTGTTAGTAAAGCTTCTTCTTAACTGAATACTTAGGCGCTAGTTCACCTCAGCACAACCAAAGCATTGTGAGCCATCGAGCGTATACTGTCTGTCTGAACTAGAAATGAGAGAGATAGAAAAGGATAAAGAAAGAAAATGTCAATGGTTCATGCATGCTGTGAGTGTGAAGTCTCACCCCACCCATGGCTTTATGCACGACTAAAATAATTATTGCCAGTCACACATGTTTTGGTGGACACATGGATGTTAACTGTTAAGCCAGTTTACAAACTTTACAATGTGTCTTGATGACCTGAAAATGACCATAAACACACATGTGACACCACTTACACTAACTTCTAAGACATAACTGACAATATCTATGATTTTGGAACACCTTTTTTTACTCGTCCACCCATATTTCTACCTGTCCACAACGGTTTTTACCTGTCCAAATGATGGGTGGACGGGTCTCTGCATAAAGCTAAGACCCCACCAGGTCCTCACACAGTCCCGGGGCCTGGGGTGATTCATGTACATAAACACACACACACACACACACACACACACACACACACACACACACAAAACACAAACACACAACACACACACACACACACACACACACACACACACACACACACACACCCGCACACACAACTACTGCTTCTGCCCAGTGGAACTAATGAAACACCACTCACTTGATATGTGCACACAGCTAAATACACACATGTGTACACAGCCACATACACACGTGCACACATAGCTACAAACACACATGTGTACACATAGCTACAAACACACATATGTACACATAGCTACAAATACACATGTGTATACATAGCTACAAACACACGTGTACACATAGCTACAAACACACATGTGTACACATAGCTACAAACACACATGTGTACACATAGCTACTTACACAGATGTGCATACATAGCTACAAACACACATGTGTACACATAGCTATAAATACACATGTGTACACATAGCTACAAACACACATGTGTACACATAGCTACAAACACACATGTGTACACATAGCTACAAACACACATGTGCACAAATAGCTATAAACACACATGTGCACCCATAGCTACAAACACACATGTGTACACATAGCTACTTACACAGATGTGCATACATAGCTACAAACACACATGTGTACACATAGCTATAAATACACATGTGTACACATAGCTACAAACACACATGTGTACACATAGCTACAAACACACATGTGTACACATAGCTACAAACACACATGTGCACAAATAGCTATAAACACACATGTGCACCCATAGCTACAAACACACATGTGTACACATAGCTACAAACACACATGTGTACACATGGCTACTTGCACACATAGCTACTTAAACACGTGCACACATAGCTACTTATACACATGTGCCCAGTACTGCACACATGCTCACACAGCTACTGTCCAGTGAGGCTGCTATGACACCATTCATGAGTACACATATAAGGGTATTTCAAGATTAAATAAAAGTAGCCAACCAAGAACTGTGTGTCACTGACAAGTTTATCCAGGAATATATATTTTCACAAGAACTGTCCAGATGTGTCCCACATATAATGCCTTTAACTATATTATCTTTGAAGGACAAGTAAACATTAAACCTGCATTAACATATTACAAAATTATGACTTTTGGAGCAATTTTGCTAATCATAAAAACATAAAACAAACATTGAGTAAATTATTTACCTCTCAGGATTTGTTTTTGTGTTTTCTATATATATTGGCTGCATCTCACAACCTTCTTTAGTGGACTGATTTTCACAGAAAAAATTTCTTGAGAGATAAATAGTTTACTAAATAACATTAGAAATATTAAGCCATAACGTAACCTTACTGAACGTGTAAATGATGATGTTGCAAATGACTCAGTTGCTTTAAAATTCTGTTTTGGTTGAATCATCAAATATTGGACTCGTCATTCACATAACAAATCTATTTAATTACACTGTATACTTGAAATTTTTACTTCCTGGTTTTCAAAAATGTCATGTAATCTTAAAACACCCCATATTGCTACTATCATGTGGAGTTGATGAAACACCACTGCACACTACCAGTCTACCACCCATGTAGCTGCTGTCCATGCACACTTGTATACATCCCATGTAGCTACTGCCCAGTGGAACTGCTGAATCACCAGTCATGCACACAACACACATTATAGCTAAGTAATGCTACATTATGTGGTTGATGCGACACCATGTACATATATGCAGCTATGCATGGTTGCACACACTATAGCCAGACCTGGGGTTGCTTCCACATCAGATTCTGATTCAAAATAACTTTTTATAGCAATTCTCAATCAACCCATACTACAGAGATTCTGATTCTTAACTAAATTTGTTTATTCCAATTCCACCCACACTTTGGAAATTCTGATTTCAACTTTAAAACAATATTGGCTGTAAAATAAAAAAATTATTCCAGTATGCATTTCAAGTTCTAATTTTTATTCCACTGAAAGCAATTCCAATTCCACTGCTTTCATATCAACCAATTCTGATTCACCTCAAGCTGATTCCAATTCCATTTCGTCTATTTTCATATCAACCTAGTCTAATATTGGAGTTGGAATCAGCCTTTAATTCCAATTCCAAAATCTCCCCTGGTCTGATCAAAGCTACTGCCTAACTGTGGCTATGAAACACCACTACCTGGGTAGTGCGCATACTTGCGCACTCATGCGCATTCACACACTTCCAGGTACTCACAGTGAGGGTAGAGGCAAAATATGTGTCATTTAAAGACTTTGTGAGACAGTGCTGCTGTTGCAGCAGTAGAATGCTGGCATCATCCAGCTGCTGCTGCTGCTGTTGCCTAGCAACAAGGCAGCAGTGTCGAGAATGGAGAAGAGGCAACGGCTCAGAGTGGGACTGCCACATGTTCATTCTGTGGCAGCCAAGAAGAAATCAGACAGACTCTACAAGAATACACGCTCAGGGGTTAGTCTACAACTATGTGGATATACAGTATATAGTATACCCATTGCAACAAATCCCAGCAATCAAACAAAATTATTCCAAACACCCTTAGAAATGGTTGTTTGTTAAGACAAAAAGCCACTAAGCAGTAAGTGCTGTAAGGTCAACAACAAGTGACCAACCGTCTGTATCCATTCAACACTGCTCAGACAACAAACTTGTGTAACTGGTGTTCTTCATTCCAATTACAATGACTTCAAGACATAATTTATTATCAATTACAAGTAAAGCGACCTTATTATTGTGGAAAATATGACTGTTCTCATTTTACAGATTGTTCATGGTGTGGATTTTGGTAGGAATACAGATAACGTTGTTCTTATACATTAAGCAGCATGACTATATTTCAAATTGAAAATGGTAATAAAATATTATTTTTCTTTGTGGTCATTACTATTTAATATTAACTAGTTATTCTGGTAGTAACATCAAATTACAAACCATTTTTATGCAGATTCCTTAGGCACTGAATATCTTGTTGCACGATACATGGTGATTTTGAATCAGAAATGGAATGCTACACTGGTTTTTTTTTTGGTTTATAGTGCTATGAAATTACAAGAATAATATAATTACCATATATATATATATATATATATATATATATATATATATATATATAGGACATAAAGAAATGTTTCCAAATATCTGCTCTATTGTAGGAAAACAATTTATTTTAGAAAATTTCTTGAAATTTTTATTCCAAAGGATAACACTCCAAAATGAATGGAAACTTGAATTCCAAAAAAAGTAAAACAGAACCAAAGCTACAAATGGTAGAAATCCATTAATGCTCTTTTAATATGAAAATCAAGTGTAATGGAAAAGAAAAATATCACAAAGTGTTGCTTTTCATTCAGTAGCTTTGCATACTGCTGTACATGATGAGATGACTGAGAAAAGACAGTACTTTTCAGAGGTACCTTTCCAGCTGAATCAAATAACTCCCATAGTTCAAGGTGACATTCATCTTCTAAATTTATCTTTAACCTCTACTACTGATTAACCCACATTCCCTGCTAGTATGGCACATTCCCAGGACAGCTGTTTATAAAGCAGCCCTTTGCCCCTGGTAGTATAGTTGTTCACACATTATCATATATAATCATATTCTGGTGTAAGTGATGATGGAATGAAGATAAGTATATTTGCTAATTCACTTCAATTAATATGGCAGCTGGGATTATAAATAGTAAGTTTATTTGCATTGTTCTCTAATCACCATTGAATTTATATGGCAGCATTGAGTATATATATATATATATATATATATATATATATATATATATATATATATATATATATATAATATTATATATATATATATAATATATATATTGATCAGTAGCTATATATGGTGATTAGCCCATTTTATCCGGAATACGATTCTAGTCGTAGTTACCCTTTTTATCCGGAATACGATTCTGGTCGTAGTTTGCACTTGACACGGCTTCCCTGCACTCTGATGTTTTGGAATCCCATTGGCTGGTTAACACCGAATGACGTCAGTATATCGGGATCACTAGGAAACTCATATTTTTCAACCAATCAGCGCCGTTCTTTGGGTATTTGCAGTTCAATGCGGGTACCCCCAAGCTAAAGTGAAATCAAAGATGGCGTCGAGTCGCAAAGATGGTTAAATGTTGACGTATTTTGAAGGATAACTCCGCTAATTTACTTCATACTGGTGATGACAAGAAGGCAGATAAGTGGATAGACGATATAAGATGGACGGTTATGGTATCTGATGCAACATTTGGCCGTGAAGACATACTTTGAAGCCATCGAAGTGGGTCAACCGACAACGGCATCCATTTTCGCCCACCTCGCTCCACGCTGTATTTTTGGTACCAAACAAAGTTAAGAATATTTCCAACGACGGTAACTACTTCATAATTAAAGTGATGTTGAAATGTTGAGCAAAGTTGTTACTTTAGAGTACTTCTTTATTAGTTATAAGAAATGAGCCACAGAATTAGACATCGTTGACAGAAAATATTTCAAAAATTTGCATAATTCGGCTCAGCGGCGCCACACGTTGGCGATTCAGTCGACTGACGTGGAGGTATTACAAACAATTTTACATTATGAGATTATTATCCAAGATGTGTGGACAAGTTGTATACCTTTATTTCCAGCAGAGATTAATGCGTAAAATAAACTCAACTTGCTCATTGACATGTTGCTTCCTTCATGGCGAAAATGTCGGGTGAAAAGTAATGTGACAAACCTCAACATAGGTTTGAATTTATTAGGCATGTTTTGTCATATGCCACATATAATATATATGATAAAACTATGAGTTTATCGATGCGACTGTATAGTTTATTTTATCTACTTTCTAAAGGTAAATCACATTTAAAAATTGATTGAGAAATAATAAAGTTATGTCCATTTTAAACGAAGGCCTGTCATTTTTTAATGCTGACAGATTGGTTTGAGGAAATGATCAGGAACTGGCTGCAACTCGTCTGCACTAGCTTCAGGATAAAATGGGTTAGAGAACAATGCAAATAAACTTACTATTTATAATCCCAACTGCCATATTAATTGAAGTGAATTAGCAAATATACTTATTTTCATTCCATCATCACTTACACCAATATGATATATATATATATATATATATATATATATATATATATATATATATATATATATATATATATATATATATATATATATATATATATATAATATAATATATGATAATATAAATCCAAAAATGTTTGAACAGTTTTCAAACTGGCTGTTCCAATCCTATCAGATAATGACACTGTATGCAAGTTATAAGAAAATGCTAAAAGGGGCATACTACAATCCAAATTAACCTTGATTATTAGTAGTAATACTTTACTGTGTACAGACATAAGGCATAGTCCGATACACCAAGAACCAAGAGCAGGGTGCACGATACTTTTCGCGAGCTGGTAGTCCGTTGGACTTATAGATGAGTAGTCCTGAATTGATTTTACTAGTCCTCAGACATTATTACATATTAATTAAACATATTATATATATATATATATATTTTTTTACTAGTCCTCAGACATTATTACATATTAATTAAACATATTATATATATATATATATATATATATATAATATGTTTAATTAATATGTAATAATGTCTGAGGACTAGTAAAATCAATTCAGGACTACTCATCTATAAGTCCAACGGACTACCAGCTCGCGAAAAGTATCGTGCATATATATTGTAGTGTATGCTCTATCATCTTGGTCTATTGTTTTACTAAAAGTAATACTGCCATTTTCAAGTCATAGCTAGTCCGACCGGACTACTCTACTAAAACTGTACTAGTCTGAGTTCTAAAACTACTCATCCCAGACGATCGCACCGGACTTATTTCGCACCCTGCAAGAGTGAACAGAATCAAAAGCAATTTAACCAAATGATTCATAAAATAAATTATACATTTATAAAAACAATACATGCAAATTGATAATTAATGTAAACTAATACAACTTGATTATTAGCTATCGCAACAACAGGCTGTGCTAAGTATTTAATAATTAACTACATGATGAGTGATGATGTTAACAATTTGATAGTTCATTTGTATTCTTTATTGGTCTCAAACACAGAACTTTTATTACCAGTCCAGAAAACCTGGTAATTCTTGGACTCCATCAGTTTTATTTTCTGTTCATCATGTTTCATATTATTAATTTCATGAAAAGGAAAACCTTTTGGTCAAATATCATGCTAGGTTATCTGTGCATATTTTTATTTTGTTTTTGTGAAATTACCAGAGAAACCATAATGTTCTAAATGACGAGCCGCCTGCTCCATAATTAGTCAGAGACTGAGTACTTGATTTAGGCAAGCCTGTGGCACCTCTCTCATCAAAGTTCAACCAGAATCAAACTCACTAAAGTTTACTAAAACGTTTACATGACATCTTACAATGATTTGAGAAAGGCTATGGTGCAATGGACAAAAGTAAAGCACATGTTGTGTTCCATAAATTGTGATCTCTTGACAGGCAAGTTAAATGGTTTACCATTACAAATTTATAACTTTTGACAAGGCAATTGGCTTTCTCAAGTTATAGATAATTAGATATAACAACCAAAATAAGCTCATTAGATCATTAATTCTAATTATACATTTTAACGAATAGTACATAAAATTATTACTTTTTTTTAAATTTACATGCTACAAATCTCGACTTAAAAGATAAAGGCTCATTATGGGCAAGAACTGAGGAAACAGTTTTGCCTTTAGCCATGACTGCAAATCATCATACATCTGTTAAAATCACAGTAAGAGCATGGTGAGCAACTTTCATTATGTACCCAAAACTAAAAAGTGTAATAGGATCTAGATATAACTCTGATGGTGTAGGTCAAAGTATTTTTTAAGAAAACATTATTAATTAATGTTATTCATATTATATGTTTAATTAGTTTAATTGGTTTATAAATATATCGTTTTCACTTACTGCAGTGGTGTTGACCCTAAGGGCATATGGCATAATGTTTTTATTTGGGGATGTTTTGGGATGTCCAGATGTATGCCACGCCCCTCCCCCTCCACGCCCACTGTCAAATAGCAGCTGGCACTTGACAACAGCCCGACGCCAAAGCCTAGACTTACAGGCAAGAGTAAATGTATACTTTTCTGTTCCGGTGGCTTCTTAATGCCAGGCTCGAATCAACATGAATTTTTTAAAAACAAAAATGAATAATCACTCAAAAAGACAATCAATGCACGCCAATAACTGGTAGTGATACAAAGTGCTAGTATTGCGTGACCCGCATATCGACCGTAATCCAGGGTTTTGGCAATTATCGTGTCGCACTTTGCTTTTGCACAAGTTTCGTTTGCTTCTGATCTTAGATGCAACTGGATTTTTAATACAGGAACTGTCACAAAGCGAACATATGCAAAACATTCACTGTGCATGTTCACTTCACACAGATATAGAAGTGCTCGATCAAGTAAACAGACAAAACGGGAAATTCGCCCTCCGCTGCCAAATTCACTGTTACGAAAATTAACCGTTGACCTTAAAACATTTAGGTGAACACCTGTCCACTTCAAAAGTACAAATAACTCACCTGTGTCAACGTCAACTGGAAATTCGCAGTTCCGCAAAATATATTATAACCACAATTTGTGCATGTTTATCCACCGAAATACGTGAAATTCCGATAGAATTCTCTTGCAAACCTACCCCTCGCCATTCTGGAGTAGTGTGCCTCCCGCGACAGATGCTTTCGCGTTTTCTCAACTCACTACCACCACCGCCGCGGCTGAAAGAGTTGGTTCGTGAATCAGGCATCGTCAGCAGTTAAATGAGATCCTGGTTTTCGTGCGACTGAAAATACATTTTACGAAGCAGAAATCACCATGAGTGATCCGTTTTGTCGGTCCATCGTTTCATTTTGAAAAGCAGCACAGTTTCATCGAGTACGTTGGGAAGATTGAAGTACGGCGTTTCCGCGTTGCTGCTAGCTACCGTCCTCGACGTAGCGTAAGCTGTCAGTTCCGCACCCTGTAGCACGGGCCGCGGCGCGGTCGTGCGCCGTTTACTACGCCGAAAGATGATGTCATCGCGGGCTGAATTTAGACTGGAAGTTTAAAGGATTGGCACTGAAAAGAATCTAGCCTGCGTAGCAACTACTCGGATAAGTGAAATTCATCGACAGCTGTGTGGACGTCTAGATAGTGATAGGCGGGTTAATAAACACGCGAAGTGCAAAACGAACACCGTGGTTAGAATGCCCCACCCCCTAACTTTCTTGGCTTAAATGACTTCGCACCCTCGATCGGCTTCACCCGTTTGGCGTTAATAAAAGTATCGCTATCAGCTATACGTATACGCATTGTTGAAATTAGTTACTGTGAGCTTATAAATTGTCAACGTGGGTGGAGTAGGAGAGTCCCCCTTCCCCCATTCGTAGAAGAATTCCCTTCTGTTGTTCATATGCGAGATTCCACATATATGCGACGATAATGTTTATTTTCATAAAAATATCGGTTTTATTTCTCGATGGCACATTCCACGCCACGTGTAATCATCACAGTTTGAACTCCGTTTTAACGATTTTACTCATCGACGCTAGTGAATGTTACATTAATCAAGCCTTCATTAAGTACTGATGTTGGTTATTAATAATTTTTAGAATACAATTACTTCATTATATAACTCCCTGACACACAGTTCGTTAAACACAACTCAGGGCCGGGTGGGTGGGGGGAGTTTTACCTTACATATAACCGTACACTTGATAGTTTACTTGTCATATAATTGTTTTTAAATGTATAAATCTGGAAGTGTTTGTATTGAGCTGTATATGCCTATAGTGTGTATTGTGAAAGAAACTAATTATAGTCTAATAACTCTATAGTTAATAGTGATGAGGCCGTTTAATTTGTACCCCTCGGTATAGGGGGTCGTACTTTTACTTTAAGTGGCGAATTAGACGTACGTCCCTCAATGACGACACGTTAATATTATATACCCCCACCTTCCCATACATTAAATTGACAAGAAGGGCAAAACGTACACTGAAAATATATTATTGTTTTCTCATTTCATTCTCCTAATTTAATAAAACAGGGTTTGGTTTTCGATATATATTTATTAATATTTTAACCTGTATGATTAGAAAATAATGTCAAATCAATCGGGTAAACCTGGCACGTATAGTTGTGCTTGTCCTATAATGTACATATTATAGGACACAGTATGAACTGCCAATTACATCGCTATACGTGTGTCTCTTATTTTTTAAATGTTCACATTTATTAAAAGTCGATGTCGGACTTGTCGGTTTGCTGCATCCACACGCACGTTGTCGTGTCTAGCTCCGGGGTGTGTGGTGGGTGGTAAACGGGACATTCTCTAGCTGTGTGATATGTTGTCCATCGTTTGGGTTGCTCGAGCTGGACCAGACCCTACATAGGGCAGCGCGGTAGTGCCGACCCCTCTAGCGCCCTCTCTAGTCGGCCTAAGGGAGGGGAGAGATAGATATGGAAGGAGGGAGCGAGAGGTAGGGCAAGGGGGAGAGCAGGCGGACGAGATGTAGGGCAAGGGAGGGAGGGAGAGCGGACGGACGGACGATGTGGTGTTCTGATGGGAGGTGTATAATTTTTTTTATATACGTTACATCGCTCGCTTTGGATGGTAGTGCCTCGCAGCTAGCTATTATATTTTGTATAGATCACTACAAGTAATATGGGTCAGGGGTCCACTCTATATACCTGGCACCTATACTGGTCTGAGTTGTTCCTTGTTTGAGGAGAATACGGTACATTGTGCAACATCACTACTGTGCAGAAAATTCCGCCTGGCCATAAACCAGTGCAAGAATATTCTAAATGTAAATTGCGCGGGCTTTCTCAAGCAAAAAAGACGTGTCGTGTTACTTTTTTATGAATCCGACGAGAGACATGTATAATCAACTCAGCGTTATGAACTTATGATATTCTATTGTCGTACGTAAAATTACAAGTATAGACGTCTGAATGTTAACATATTGGATAGTACACGTAGATGGGTCCGCTCTTATATGTTTACGCACAACTTAAGTAAAGTTAAATTACATCCGTAGTAGGCCTATATGGCAGGACGACATTTTTCATAGGCAGCCATGCATTATAACGTTTATTTATTTTCTATCGAATTAAAACAGACCAGTTATCGAAAATTTCATAGCACCTTTATCTGGTTGACGTGCCGTCGGAAATTAATGAAATTCTAAGTTCTCAGAGTCCAACAAACCACGTTTAAACCCGACACCCCTTCATTCCTTGCTAGAATCAGACAGTGACCTATCCAGGGTAATGGCGGACGAGCACGTTATTGCTTATATATGTCAATGCATGCTTGTATATATATAATAATTCCTAAAATAAGCTATTGTAACATCACAGTAATGCAATGTTTAAGAACGCAACTGTATTCAATGTAACGCACGAACGCAACTAATCCACTCTATAGTGCCGGGAAGAAATTAACATAGGATGGTCTAGAAAACGGTGTCACTCTCCACACATTTTGTCACATCTCCACAAATAAAATCATTCTGACCAAATTAACGCATCCCACATCTAGCTCACTAAAAAACACCAGACTGCACTCTCTAATTTGTGTAGTTGTTTTTTAGGACTTGGCAATGTTGTCTTTGCCAAAACATTGGGGTACCCCAATAACCCCACCAAAATGTCTGAGGGTTTATTATAATTAGTGCTTCCGACGGAGATATCAATGGTTTACCTAGAGATAATAAAATGCAGGAATTTCCAAAGAACATACACACGTCATACAATCCTCTCCATTTTGGACTATTCGTACTTCGTCGTTTTCCTAGTACTGTTTCATAATCAAGTGCCAATTAACTCTAAGTGCTAAATTGGTGTTAATTGGCAATTAGTGGAGTCGCGTGTCCTATCAGATGCTGTTTATTCTCGTTGTGGTGCCACCTAGTGGGAATTGGTCGAATTACACTATTTTCATGGGTAAATTATTTGATGTTACACTTGACGCATCTGAAATTTAGGCAAATTCCAAGGCTTGGATTTGTTTACCAGGTCTGGCACTTCGCGAACTTGATTTGTGCCACTTTAAAAATTCAGTTTTCAATTGCTGTTGAATGATACATGTACTTTTTGACATACCCAAGTATTGCAGAGATTTGCAGTGCGTGTGGTCTGATAGATATCTAACGCGAACTTCCGATTCGGATTTTTTGTAGTGCAAAACCCCTACTATAGTAGCGAGCTCAAGGCCATGCAAGCAGTGCCACTGGCACTGCGGATTTGCCCATTTCAACATTTGCCGCACAAACACACGCCACTCGCAAACTGTACACGAAATGCTGCATAAAGAAAACTAAAAACAACGACAACCTGTTGGTAAATTAAATTCTCCTAAAAGCCATGTCTGCACAGCCCACAGGAGTCTTGTTTATACACCTACAACGAAACCACCAAGATTATAACTATAAGACTGGAATTTGTCAACCCAAGGCCAAACATGAGTGCATTTTTTACTGTGTGTCCAAATGCCATGTAGATTGCATTGCATCTTTGTCAGTCAAAATTTTTGTGTATGCGTGAAATGTAAGGCCTAACTGTTTGACATATTCTATGGAACACCTATAACCTATAGACATAGTAATTACTAGCTATATCCATATTCTAAAGTGTTCCACTGCATGACTGGCGAGTGTATTAAACTGGCAGCTTCTTGATTTTGTGAGAAGATTGGTCGGCTTTTATCTATACTTCTCTATGACATATTAGGATACATTTATTTTCCCACAACATTAAGACAAGTACAGATATAATGTGTATTTGTGTGTGTGTATGGAGTGTACATGTAAGTGGATGGCGGGCTTCGTGATATCTGGAAGTGGAATAAGAATGTTTGTGCTTGGGAATATGGGATTAGGGTAGGGCGGATGGGGAAAAGTATAGGTCAGTGATGGGGGAGGGTGGGGGTGTGGTAGGGGTCCCGTGGTAGGGACAGGGTGTGGAGGGGGACAGGGGTGGTGGTGTGTGTTGTCTATTGGAGGTGCCTGAACTGGTCAGATCAGTTAGACTTCCTGGTGTGACCCATACACATGTAGTACCTTAATAATTGTGTCATATGAGATTTAGAAACATTATTTATGTGAAATGAGTATAGAAGGGCAGGCATACTATTAGATTCAGTGCTATGATGTATGTGCAATGTAATGATGCGTGTTAGGCAGAGTGTAGTTGGCATAGTGATTTTTAGCCATTTTTTTCTTACATGACTGCGGATGCATACAAATTGGTGCAAGCATGCAGTGCACATGCATGCATTTTAAAAGAGCCAGAGATATGCAATTTTGAATTTTTTTATCCGTGACATGACTGCAGTGACTGTGTAGAACAAAATTCTCAGGTACAGTTTCCTTATAATCTGACAAAATGTTAACATGGCCGCCAATGGGAAACTAACAGTGCTCCGTGCCCTAAAGGGTGCAATTGTCAAGTTAATATCCTGGGGCCAGTTTCATAAAGCCTGCTTACGACGTCGCAGCATGCGATAACTCGTTGAAAACCTAAAACATCATAAAGTTATGCTAGTTGCATTTCATGAGTCTGCTCCATAGTTGCACTTAGGCTGCGCCATGTATTTAGCAGGGGTAATTTTATGCTAGTTGAAATATTTATGTGATGCTGCCCAAGTTCGTTGATGCTCCCGACACGCCCACTTTCAACTTATTATTTTATGTTTATACTGGATATCCTTTACATTCATCATAGCTTGTCATTTGCTATACGAACGACAAAGGCGGCAGCAAAAGTGAAAAAGGGTGTCTACAGACACCACAATTACAGTGATTCCCCACCACGACCTAATTAGGTCAATTCTACATTGATTTGTTTACGTGAATACTAAATTGGTCTCATGAAACTGGCTGTAAGCTACACTGAATAGTCTCTGTTGGCTGCGACCAGTAGACCCCGTAATTGCTCGTAAAGTTATGCAGCTTTATAACTGGCCCCTGCAATGCACCGTTGAAGGCATCGAGGTTGTTGGGGATAAATGCATTAAATAGAAACCTGTTCCACTGTGCTATTGTTCAGGGAAAGAAGCTGTATTTGTAGTACCCGGTAGTTGTGGGAGGTGGATATTTGTGTGGGTGGTCGGATCTTGTTTGACTGTGTCCAGGCTTGAGGTATTGGTTGGGATCGATGTCTAGGAGATTGTTTGTAATTTTGTACATAGTGGAGAGTCTGGCCAGCTATCCATATATTGTGTTTTCCATTTTGGCTAATTCTGCTGATGGGGTTCCATAGATGGGTAAGTCCTGTCTTGTCAGTTGGTGGTCGATAGAAGCTGCAAATATAAAGATCTGGGTTTTTTTTTATAAAATGTTTGCCCAAATAAGTTCTAGCTATACATATTTATTACAAAATGACTGGCAATTAGAGAATGAATAATGGATGTTGTGTCTGCTTGTGCCTTATGACATTGTGTCTAATCATGCAAATGGCACAACCATAAATTAGACGCTAGTCGGTCTGGAAGACTAATCTCTTATTTCACACAAATTTGACAGGCCAACTTCCAATAATTGTCTCGACCAACATGTATTAGTAATATTTGACATGCTAAATATAATTTGTAATCATCAACAAAGTTATTATTGTTAAAGTGTAAAGGTTTATTTCAAATCTTTGTCTATACAAATATATATTTTAGCCTGTACAGTAAGAGGGCACAGCCAGAAATTCAGTATAAGTAATATACATTATATTGAAATTTGTGGCTTGTGAGGGTCACCTGAATGAAGATTAAATACATGTACATCAGTATAAAATAAGTCAAATATAAAACATGTTAATAAAAAATACAAATTATTACAAAATAATTTCTGCAGTGCGGACATTATAGAGTCATCAACCTTCATCAACTAGCATGTGTGTGAGTGTGCATCTCAGCATGTATGCATTCATGTGTTGCTCTGTGTGAAAATCTGCTTGCATATAATGCATCTTAGTGTACATACACAATAATCAACATTACCCATAATAAACAAAGAAACTTAATTTATATATTTCGATAAATCTGCCTGTTCCTCTCA
This sequence comes from Ridgeia piscesae, assembly GCA_025642075.2. Taxonomy (NCBI): domain Eukaryota; kingdom Metazoa; phylum Annelida; class Polychaeta; order Sabellida; family Siboglinidae; genus Ridgeia; species Ridgeia piscesae. The sequence continues at coordinate 177,161 of JAODUO010000708.1, forward strand.
AGTATTGTCACCACTGAGATCACCCACACTGGTCCCATGACCATCCAAGTTGGCCCCTTGACCATCCATGTCGGCCCCGTGACTGTCAACGTTTGCCTCCCAACCTTCTACTTTGGCCTCATGGAGCACGGAGTGTGCGTAGACAGCGAAGGATATGGAGGCAAGGCAGATGAAGATGAAGGAGAGGATGATGAGGTAGCCGAAGGTCTCGATGTATGGCAGTATGATGACAAGTGTGAACTTGAGCACGTCCATGAGCATGTTGAGTGAGTGCTGCACGCCGCTTACAATACCGCGCTCCCTCTCTCGCACAGTCTCCTGCAATAGCTGGGTGACCACCAGGTCCGCCATCCACAGACCTACACATGCGATCACATCAGTTACACATTCCCCTACATATGCAATCAAGTCAGTTACACACTCCCCTACATATGTAGTCATGTTAATTACTTCCTGCATCACATCAATTACACACTTTCTCAACACATGCAATCACATCACTTACTTCCCTGCGCACCAGTTACACACTTTCTGCAGCAGCTGGGTGACCAACCCATCCACATACAGATGCCATCACATCACTTGCACGCATTCACATGAATTACACACTCTAGTAGATGATATGCCAACCACAGACATACACATCATATAAATTACATACTTACACACTTCTTACACACATGATCATGTCAATTACACACTTCCCTACACATGTATAGATCTATTTTATGGAATAGTTGGGTTATTTAGTACAATTATCTGCCTAAATTTAAATGCTCTTGGGCACTCTACATAAAACAGCATTACATATGCCAGGGTTTTCAATTGTAATAAAGATAAACAGCAGAATAACTTGCAAAAACAGTAAACAACATATACAACTTGACAATTATGATAAATCAACATACACAGACCGCAAAATAATATGCATAATTGTATGACTGAAATTCAAACTAGGTGTAAAGAACTTGACACTGACCAACACGTGAAGTGACGATTCCAACAAGGAACAAGACGATTGAGATGGAGACTGCTCTGTCTCCGCACCACTGTGATGACACAAAATAGTCAGATGTTGATGTGTTGTTTGCCCCAAGAGAACAGTTCTGGACAGTTTGGTGGGGTTGGAAGAGACTGGAGGGTTGAAAGAGACTCCCGGGGGTCCAGATGGACACGACACAGAGGGTGAGGCAGGTGATCTCCAGGTTGAAGGCGAGTAGACCAGTCCATTCAAGGCCAATGCGACGCCGGAACCACGTGAATGCATACGAACCCAGGGCACCTGTGAGGCCACCCAGAGACATCGCCAGGCCTACCATCAACTCGCTCAGTCCATTCGCATAGATGTAACCTGAGAGCAGGTCATGATGGAGGTCAGTTCTTATACTGAGCAATATCCAGTCATTAAAACAGTTAAAACCCACTTAATTCACTGGCTGACGTTTTCATTCAAACTGGAACTGTTCTAGAAGGCTCTACTCTTCCATCTACCACTGTCTACATCCAGATACTTATCCAAATACTTATAAAATATATATATATATATATATATATATATATATATATATATATATATATATATATATAATGATACAAAGACATCTACAGGTTGTGATGATGTCACTAATATAATGACACCCCTACAAGTTTTATTGTTACTAGTAACACTCACATGCTGTAATGATGTCTTAAGTAACACAACCACATGCAGTAACACTGTCACTAATGACACATCCACCAGTGACACTACTGACACACATGCACTAGTGACACTGTCACTAGTGACCCACCAGGGCCATCACATGTAACACTGTCACTACAAACACAGTGACACATTCTCCTTTAGCGCTAATGTCACTAATGTCTCACATATAGTGGCACTATCATTTGTGACCTAGCTGTAGTGGCACTGTCACACATGACACATGTGGTGACACTGTTATTAGTGACACATATGTTTGACAGTCACCCACATGTGATGACACCCATAAATGACCCACAAGTGGTGACTGACACTAGTGATACACACACCCCCACACACCCACACACCCACACACCCACACAAACACCCACCCACTCACTGGTGACACCCAGCTGTGGTGACACTCACTGGTGACACCCACCTGTGGTGATGCTGTCAAAGCCAAGTACTGTCATGTAGAGCATGGAGAGTGCGAGGCCAGCAAAGACGACCCTCTGACGTGCGTAGGTTCTCCAGCCCGTGTATAACACAATGAATGGGTCAAAGAGAACAGTCAGCACAGACTTCTTCTCCTTCTTCTTCCCCTCTGCCCTGTCTCCCCGCAGAGGGGATGTTGACTCATCAGTGGGGTTCGTCTCTGCTCCCAGGTCCTCCTCATTTGTTGGTGTCATTTCGACTGTCTGGTCACCTTCTGCAAGTGGACAACACAAATAATAAACTGGAGAAAACCATACTGAAGACACAATTTTAAGGGAAACACAATACATTGTTTTGGGGTTATATGTAGTTTACTCAGAATGTGTTCCCAAAGTGAAAGAAAAGCTTTGCATATTGCTCATGACAGACCCTAGACCAGTAACTGGGGCATGGTGGTTGAGTGGTCGGGGTGCTGCACTGTCAGTCAGAGGAACCAGGGTTTGAACCCTTGTTCCATTCATCTCTCTGAATCCCTCCTAATATCTCCTTACACAATCCTCCTAGAGCAGTTTAGATCATCCTTTTCCTGTTCACTCTCTGGGCACCTGCTGTCTGTGCCAACTGTTTTCTCCCACTCATGTGACAATATATAATTGAGTGAGACAAAAACACTGAGAGGAGGTGCTCCGAGTCAGTCACACGTAACAATGTCACACATAGATATGTAGTTTTGTAAATACTGTAAATAATAGGAGCAAGGAGAAAAGTGGCATGGAAAAAAGTGTAGAATTTCTGCACTGACCATTGTCCGAGGCGTCCAGCTTGACCGCCAGCTGCGGCACGAGCCTGTACACTTGGGCCAGTAGGCCATACTCGACAAAGACAGAGAAGAAGTTCCACAGTGCAATGAAGATGGCTGCCGTTCTGAGGGACGTAACGGTCATCACAAGTCCAGTGACCACAGGGGCAACGCCCTTGCACATCTGGTCAATTGTTCGAGTGATTGCATTTAGATCTATGTGGATAGCGAATATGACAGTATGTTAATATTATTTATTTTACATAGCATTAATTCCATTAATGTCTGCTGCACAGAACATAAAACAACATAATTAAAAAACAATATAAAGAAACAACATTTATAATACAAGACTAAACAATGTATAACTTATGATAAGAAATGTCAGTGGATTAAAGCAAATTAGTTTTGTTTGTATATTGTTTACAAAATTAAGACAAATATCAATACCAAACTGTATTGAAAGATTCATGAGATGTTTGTGTTGTGATGTTAGTTCCACTACTGTAGTAGCTAGATGATGTTACTAGCAAATAACTGATACAACAAAAAAGAAACTCGAGGGACCTGAAGTGCTTGAACAACCATTTCCCAAACATAGGAACATACCATTTAGAGGACATGTGACCATGATCTGATGACCGCGGAGCCACAGCATATTTTAAAGACATTTGAAGCTGGTCGCTGCAATTACTCTCAAGCTGCATTTGGTTTGACTTGCTCCTATCTAATCAATGGACATTTTTGAATTTCTCCAAATAACTTCATTAACATGTATTTCTGTCTGTATTATATCTGGTAGGCATAATATATATTGACAAATCATATATATACACTTATTATGTCGAATATTCACACAAATGATACGTATATATGTATCATTTGTGTGAATGTTCAACATAAAAAGTGAAATTAAATTACAACGATTTATAGCTAATGAAAGAATTCCAAATGTGACAGCACTCAGCTCCATAGGTGAAATATTTTCAAATAAAATTCTAATAAACAACGTTTCGTTTATATGTACAATCACTTCCAATGAATTTTGTCATGTGGCTTCAAGCAAATTGAACTGCATAGAGAATGGAAACATAACCGCACCGGAATCGGTTAGGAAATCCTTGGTAATTCTCCTTTCGGTGTACCGCAGCGAGCCAATTAAAATGTTTTGTTGGTTATAAATCGTTTATGTAATTCAACTTTTTATTTCGAACATGCACACAAATGATCTGTTGATATGTATCATGCCTACCAGTAACTGATATAATTGGGTACTGTATTTTTCTTGTCATACAGAAATGTTTACTAATGAAGTTATTTGGAACAATATGAATATTTATATTGATTAGTTATGAGCAAGTGATGGCAGATGTTTTAAAAATAATTTTAAATATAACGTGGCTCCATGCTCATCAAATCATGGTCATATATCCTGTAAATGATATGTTCCTATGCTTGGGCAGTGGTGGTTCAATTGCTTCAGCACCCTTTGTGAACACATCTGGAGAGTGGTATTTGGAAAGTTAGCCAACAATTAAAAATAAGTATGTATGTAATACAACTTTCCATCAGTGCTTATCACAATACGTAGCATTTACAAGTTATTGAAGAAAAATCTCTGTCAATAATTGAGTTCATTTTAATAAGTTTATATCATCACCTAAATGGAATAAAAGCAAAACTCGGTATTATTAACCTTTGAACTAACCAAAGTCAATGTCATTTATATATACATGTATATTGGTCTAAAGAAAACATCTTAAAAAAGTAGCTAGAAATGAACTTACTGGCAAGTTTTGCTTTGTCCCCCGCAGCTACGACAACAATCCAGTCTTTCTCAATGGCAATCTTGTAGGCAACACTTGACAGTTGTGCTACGACTGCGAAGACTATAATGACACCTTCACTGATTCGAGGCAAGAGGCCACCAAACAGCATCGCAAACCGCTCCTGGTAGACGAGTGTCAAGTAGACAGAGACAGCGCACAGCATCACTGAGAAGTTCTGGATGAATAGTGATACCCTCACCACTGGAACACATAAGACAGACACAGCATCACTGAGAAGTCATGGATGAATAGTGATACCCTCACCACTGGAACACACAAGACAGACACACAGCATCACTGAGAAGTCATGGATGAATAGTGATACCCTCACCACTGGAACACATACGACAGACACACAGCATCACTGAGAAGTTCTGGATGAATAGTGATACCCTCACCACTGGAACACACAAGACAGACACACAGCATCACTGAGAAGTCATGGATGAATAGTGATACCCTCACCACTGGAACACACAAGACAGACACACAGCATCACTGAGAAGTCATGGATGAATAGTGATACCCTCACCACTGGAACACATAAGACAGACACACAGTATCACTGAGAAGTTCTGGATGAACAGTGATACCCTCAACACTGGAACACACAAGACAGACACACAGCATCACTGAGAAGTCATGGATTAATAGTGATACCCTCACCACTGGAACACATAAGACAGACACACAGCATCACTGAGAAGTTCTGGATGAATAGTGATACCCTCACCACTGGAACACATAAGACAGACACAGCATCACTGAGAAGTTCTGGATGAATAGTGATACCCTCACCACTGGAACACACAAGACAGACACAGCATCACAGAGAAGTTCTGGATGAATAGTGATACCCTCACCACTGGAACACACAAGACAGACACAGCATCACAGAGAAGTTCTGGATGAATAGTGATACCCTCACCACTGGAACACATAAGACAGACACACAGCATCACTGAGAAGTCATGGATGAATAGTGATACCCTCACCACTGGAACACACAAGACAGACACAGCATCACAGAGAAGTTCTGGATGAATAGTGATACCCTCACCACTGGAACACATAAGACAGACACACAGCATCACTGAGAAGTCATGGATGAATAGTGATACCCTCACCACTGGAACACATAAGACAGACACAGCATCATTGAGAAGTTCTGGATGAATAGTGATACCCTCACCACTGGAACACATAAGACAGACACAGCATCACAGAGAAGTTCTGGATTAATAGTGATACCCTCACCACTGGAACACATAAGACAGACACACAGCATCACTGAGAAGGTCTGAATTAATAGTGATACCCTCACCACTGGAACACATAAGACAGACACACAGCATCACTGAGAAGTTCTGGATGAATAGTGATACCCTCACCACTGGAACACATAAGACAGACACACAGCATCACTGAGAAGTTCTGGATGAATAGTGATACCCTCACCACTGGAACACATAAGACAGACACACAGCATCACTGAGAAGGTCTGGATGAATAGTGATACCCTCACCACTGGAACACATAAGACAGACACAGCATCATTGAGAAGTTATGGATGAATAGTGATACCCTCACCACAGGAACACATAAGAGAGACACACAGCATCACTGAGAAGTTCTGGATTAATAGTGATACCCTCACCACTGGAACACATAAGACAGACACACAGCATCACTGAGAAGTTCTGGATGAATAGTGATACCCTCACCACTGGAACACATAAGACAGACACACAGCATCACTGAGAAGTTCTGGATGAATAGTGATACCCTCACCACTGGAACACATAAGACAGACACACAGCATCACTGAGAAGTTCTGGATGAATAGTGATACCCTCACCACTGGAACACATAAGACAGACACAGCATCACTGAGAAGTTCTGGATGAATAGTGATACCCTCACCACTGGAACACATAAGACAGACACAGCATCACTGAGAAGTTATGGATGAATAGTGATACCCTCACCACAGGAACACATAAAGGAAAACACACACTGAGAAGTTCTGGATTAATAGTGATACCCTCACCACTAGAACACACAAGAGAGACACAGCATCACTGAGAAGTTCTGGATTAATAGTGATACCCTCACCACAGGAACACACAAGAGACACACAGCATCACAGAGAAGTTCTGGATGAATAGTGATACCCTCACCACTGGAACACATAAGACAGAACACAGCATCACTGAGAAGTTCTGGATTAATAGTGATACCCTCACCACTGGAACACACAAGACAGACACACAGCATCACTGAGAAGTTCTGGATGAATAGTGATACCCTCACCACTGGAACACATAAGACAGACACACAGCATCACTGAGAAGTTCTGGATCAATAGTGATACCCTCACCACTGGAACACATAAGACAGACACAGCATCACAGAGAAGTTCTGGATGAATAGTGATACCCTCACCACTGGAACACATAAGACAGACACAACATCACTGAGAAGTTCTGGATGAATAGTGATACCCTCACCACTGGAACACATAAGACAGACACAACATCACTGAGAAGTTCTGGATGAATAGTGATACCCTCACCACTAGAACACATAAGACAGACACAGCATCACTGAGAAGTTCTGGATGAATAGTGATACCCTCACCACTAGAACATATAAGACAGACACAACATCACAGAGAAGTTCTGGGTGAATAGTGATACCCTCACCACTGGAACACATAAGACAGACACAGCATCACTGAGAAGTTCTGGATTAATAGTGATACCCTCACCACTGGATCACATAAGACAGACACAACATCACTGAGAAGTTCTGGATTAATAGTGATACCCTCACCACTGGAACACACAAGACAGACACAGCATCACTGAGAAGTTCTGGATGAATAGTGATACCCTCACCAACTGGAACACATAAGACAGAACACAGCATCACTGAGAAGTTCTGGATGAATAGTGATACCCTCACAACTAGAACACATAAGACAGACACACAGCATCACAGAGAAGTTCTGGATGAATAGTGATACCCTCACCACTGGAACACATAAGACAGACACAAACATCAAAATGAGAAGTTCTGGATGAATAGTGATACCCTCACCACTGGGAAAACATAAGACAGACACAACATCACTGAGAAGTTCTGGATGAATAGTGATACCCTCACCACTGGAACACATAAGACAGACACAACATCACAGAGAAGTTCTGGATGAATAGTGATACCCTCACCACTGGAACACATAAGACAGACACAACATCACAGAGAAGTTCTGGATGAATAGTGATACCCTCACCACTGGAACACATAAGAGAGACACAACATCACAGAGAAGTTCTGGATGAATAGTGATACCCTCACCACTGGAACACATAAGAGAGACACACACATCACAGAGAAGTTCTGGATTAATAGTGATACCCTCACCACGGAACACATAAGAAGACACAACATCACTGAGAAGTTCTGGGTGAATAGTGATACCCTCACCACAGGAACACATAAGAGAGACACAACATCACTGAGAAGTTCTGGATGAATAGTGATACCCTCACCACTGGAACACATAAGAGAGACACAACATCACAGAGAAGTTCTGGATGAATAGTGATACCCTCACCACTGGAACACATAAGAGAGACACAACATCACAGAGAAGTTCTGGATTAATAGTGATACCCTCACCACTGGAACACATAAGACAGACACAGCATCACTGAGAAGTTCTGGATGAATAGTGATACCCTCACCACTGGAACACATAAGACAGAAAACAGCATCACTGAGAAGTTCTGGATGAATAGTGATACCCTCACCACTGGAACACATAAGACAGACACAGCATCACGAGAAGTTCTGGATGAATAGTGATACCCTCACCACTGGAACACATAAGAAGACACAGCATCACTGAGAAGTTCTGGATGAAAGTGATACCCTCACCACTGGAACACATAAGAAAAACACAACATCACAGAGAAGTTCTGGATGAAAGTGATACCCTCACCACTGGAACACATAAGACAGACACACAACATCACGAGAAGTTCTGGATGAATAGTGATACCCTCACCACTGGAACACATAAGACAGAAAACAGCATCACGAGAAGTTCTGGGTGAATAGTGATACCCTCACCACTGGAACACATAAGAAGAAAACAGCATCACGAGAAGTTCTGGGTGAATAGTGATACCCTCACCACGGAACACATAAGAAGACACACAGCATCACGAGAAGTTCTGGGTAATAGTGATACCCTCACCACGGAACACATAAGACAGACACAACATCACGAGAAGTTCTGGATTAATAGTGATACCCTCACCACTGGAACACATAAGACAGACACACAGCATCACTGAGAAGTTCTGGATGAATAGTGATACCCTCACCACTGGAACACATAAGACAGACACACATCACTGAGAAGTTTTGGATGAATAGTGATACCCTCACCACTGGGAAAACATAAGACAGACACAGCATCACTGAGAAGTTCTGGATTAATAGTGATACCCTCACCACTGGAACACAAAGACAGAAAACAGCATCACTGAGAAGTTCTGGATTAATAGTGATACCCTCACCACTGGAACACAAAGACAGACACAGCATCACTGAGAAGTTCTGGATGAATAGTGATACCCTCACCACTGGAACACATAAGACAGACACAGCATCACTGAGAAGTTTGGATGAATAGTGATACCCTCACCACTGGAACACAAAGACAGAAAACAGCATCACTGAGAAGTTTGGATTAATAGTGATACCCTCACCACTGGAACACAAAGACAGACACACAGCATCACTGAGAAGTTCTGGATTAATAGTGATACCCTCACCACTGGAACACATAAGACAGACACAACATCACAGAGAAGTTCTGGATGAATAGTGATACCCTCACCACTGGAACACATAAGACAGACACAAGCATCACAGAGAAGTTTGGATGAATAGTGCTACCCTCACCACTAGAACACAAAGAGACACACAGCATCACAGATAAGTTATGGATGAATAGTGCTACCCTCACCACTAGAACACACAAGAGACACACAGCATCACTGAGAAGTTCTGGATAATAGTGATACCCTCACCACTAGAACACACAAGAGACACACAGCATCACAGAGAAGTTCTGGATGAATAGTGATACCCTCACCACAGGAACACATAAGACAGACACACAGCATCACTGAGAAGTTCTGGATGAATAGTGATACCCTCACCACTGGAACACATAAGACAGACACAACATCACAGAGAAGTTCTGGATGAATAGTGATACCCTCACCACAGGAACACATAAGACAGACACACAGCATCACTGAGAAGTTCTGGATGAATAGTGATACCCTCACCACTGGAACACACAAGACAGACACAGCATCACTGAGAAGTTCTGGATTAATAGTGATACCCTCACCACTGGAACACATAAGACAGACACAGCATCACTGAGAAGTTCTGGATTAATAGTGATACCCTCACCACTGGAACACATAAGACAGACACAGCATCACTGAGAAGTTCTGGATGAATAGTGATACCCTCACAACTAGAACACATAAGACAGACACACAGCATCACTGAGAAGTTCTGGATGAATAGTGATACCCTCACCACTAGAACACAAAGACAGAAAACAGCATCACTGAGAAGTTCTGGATTAATAGTGATACCCTTCAAAACCCCTAGAACAAACAAAAAAGGAAAAAGGAAAAACAGAAAACATCACTGAGAAGTTCTGGATTAATAGTGATACCCTCACCACTGGAACACATAAGACAGACACACAGCATCACTGAGAAGTTCTGGATTAATAGTGATACCCTCACCACTGGAACACATAAGACAGACACACAGCATCACTGAGAAGTTCTGGATTAATAGTGATACCCTCACCACTGGAACACATAAGACAGAACACAGCATCACTGAGAAGTTCTGGATTAATAGTGATACCCTCACCACTGGAACACACAAGACAGACACACAGCATCACTGAGAAGTTCTGGATGAATAGTGATACCCTCACCACTGGAACACATAAGACAGACACACAGCATCACTGAGAAGTTCTGGATGAATAGTGATACCCTCACCACTGGAACACATAAGACAGACACAACATCACTGAGAAGTTCTGGATGAATAGTGATACCCTCACCACTGGAACACATAAGACAGACACAAGCATCACAGAGAAGTTCTGGATTAATAGTGATACCCTCACCACTGGAACACATAAGACAGACACAACATCACAGAGAAGTTCTGGATGAATAGTGATACCCTCACCACTGGAACACATAAGACAGACACAACATCACTGAGAAGTTCTGGATGAATAGTGATACCCTCACCACTCACCATCACATACCTATACATCATCACTGAGAAGTTCTGGATGAACATGAACAGTGATACCCTCACCACTGGAACACATAAGAGAGACACAACATCACTGAGAAGTCAAGGATGAACAGTGAACAGAGATATCCTCATCACTGGAACATTCCAAACAGACACACATCACAGAGATGTTCTTGGTGCGTAGCAACACTTTCACCACTGGAACACATAAGAAAGACACACACCATCAAAGAGAAGTTCTGAATGAATAGAGACACTCCCATCTTTGGAACACATGAAAACATCTGTCTGTCAGTCTGTCATTATTTACTTATTTGTACAAAAGGTCTGCAAACTATTCATGTCATTACTAAACCGCTGGTGTAAAGTATGACAAAACACCCACTTATCTGTCTAAAAGTACACCGACATAATCTGTATTGATTAGCAAGATCTGAAACGCTGGATAATGCAAATATAGTAGTCATAAAAAGATTGCAGAGTGATAAGCACCTTGATCAGTCCAGAGTACTGGACACTGCATTATATAAAAACATAGCTTTTTTGCAGAATAACTATTGATAAAAGGAAGTGCACAATTCCACTGAAGTCATTACATCACACTGCATGATCACGTTAACCATCCCCACTGATTCCTTAATATGAAGAGTTAAAATTAAAGCATAACAAATAGTCTACAATACAATACACGTAAAAATATTCCTATATGATATATGGAACATTAACCTTTCAACCTGGAGTTTATATCCACCCAGTTGCCGATGATTCCACCAAAGAGCATGATGGCCCCACCCGCAGTGAACCCAAACACAGCAGCCAGTTGCAGCTCTCCACCAGCGAGATAGACCAGGTAGAGTCCTGCAGCAAACCTCCACATCCGGTCTCCCTGCAACAACAGCAACCTCACTGTTAATGTTACCATTAGGACTGCAGCAAACCTCCACATCCGGTCTCCCTGCAACAACAGCAACCTCACTGTTAATGTTACCATTAGGACTGCAGCAAACCTCCACATCCGGTCTCCCTGCAACAACAGCAACCTCACTGTTAATGATACCATTAGGACTGCAGCAAACCTCCACATCCGGTCTCCCTGCAACAACAGCAACCTCACTGTTAATGTTACCATTAGGACTGCAGCAAACCTCCACATCCAGTCTCCATGCAACAACAACTTTATTGCCAAGGTTTACTTGTAAATGTGTCATATTCCATCACATAAACAGTAATGTCTTGGCATTCAAAGTTTCTTTACATTTGCCTATTCTATATATTTTTCTTCCTATTCTAGAAAACTGAGTGAGAATAACTGCATTTAATGTTCTAATAACTGGAGAGCTTGTAGGTTACAGACTGCACAGTTTGTGAGGTGAACTCTGATGTGTTCAGTTTGAAATCATAATTAGATTATGGTGCTATATAAAACTGAGAGATTAACAATAATTAATGTTGTTTTAATTAGTGTGATTGTGGGTCATAAACCCAAATTTTAGGTGTGTTTTCTATATTGAGCTGGAATATTTTAAATGCTAAAAACTTTTGGAAAGTTATTGTTAAAATTCTTTGCTTGCATCTAAACCCGTAAAAATAAAAAATTACTTTTCTCATAATGATCTGATGAAATTATTGACGATAACAACAACATTATGAACAAACTACTCAATTATTGAGAACTGTAAGAGGATATAACTGGAAACATAAATATTTTTTCTGTAAATATTATCCTTACAACAAATTTGACGTTCATGTGATAAATACTAGCCAGGAAATATTTTTTAAACATATCAAACAAACATACTAATTACAACAAAGAGGTGATTACATAGTACATACCCATGATGACAGACAGAAACTGACGTAGACCAAGGTAGATGGTAACTTTATCCATGTGCCCCAGGGCACTACAATAAAACACAACCAGATATAAACTATTTCATTTATACCGTGATCTTCCATTTGTCACTCAGAGCACTTTACACAATCAGCCACACTCTCATTACTGCACAAAAGTGCACTCAGCTGTATGGAGAACTAAGACATACAGGGTGAACACGGTCATATTACGTAGGTTGGACTGATGGTTAAAATGGGGTGCATTCTTATTATGGTATGTCATGTGGTGAATAATGCATGCTGAGTCACTATTGACCTACCATGTCTACTGGAGCTGGTCAGCGTGTCCTGCTGGTCAGACTCTTTTGTTGCCATAGTGTTAATCACTCTGTCTGTATGTGTATAGGGTAAACCAACTGGAAAAAAAATATAGATGTAATACAGTATTTAGTATCATAGTTTTCACTTCACTTCACTTCACTTCACTTCACTTCACTTCACTTCACTTCACTTCACTTCACTTCACATCTCTCTCTCTCTCTCTCTCTCTCTCTCTCTCTTCTGCAGTTACCATTCACTCTGTTGATTTTGCAACATTGGTGGCTATCAACTACTCAACAGGTCCTTTGAACAAATATGCACACTTTTCTTTCAAATATTGGTCATTGAAATTTATTTAATTTTTTTGTAAACCAGTTTCACTGACATTGTGAATATTGTGTATGGTATTAATAAAATTACTATGATGTTAAAATTAATATCAGGGAATAATTGTGTCCTTTGGGCACACAGGAGGAAAACTTACGTGCCTTTTTGAAATGTTATGTGGCCCAAATCCGTTGAGTAATATATAAGTATCAATTTCAACAACGTGCTCAGAAATGTCCACTGATTTATTTCAAGCCCCTGAAGAAATGTTCATTATCCAAGCTCCATCGGTCTTCGCGGTTCCCGTGTCCTGCTCCCTGTGCCACCCATGACAATGCCAACTGCCACTGCTGTCTCATTTAGTTTCCTCTACTGTGGCCTTGAAGGTTACCCTGTTTAGCCCACACAAGCAACTCTGGTTGCTTGGGCAGTGGAATCGGCCTGTTTTAGGCGACCTTGATAAATCATTGGCAATGCATTGAACGATAACACACGTACCATGGCTGTGATGCACCCATGTGGACAACAGGTGTACCGCATCCCTAGTGGCAACATTATAAAATAACTAACACAAATATCACCAGCATGTTTGTGGTCATGCAAAATAGGACCAATTTTGTGTCACATCAACATGCTATTTTGGTATGTGGTATTCGGACACACGCTGCAAGAAAGAGTGCAGCTTTTCTACTATGGATGCCAGATTTCCGCCATCCCGCATGCTGAGGGAATCCCTAAATAAATTAACATTTTAATTAATCTACTATATATATATATATATATATATATATATATATATATATATATAATATATATATATATATATATATATATATATATATATATATATATATATATATATATATACACCAAAACACACACCTGGTCAGTCTGTGTCTCATGAATAAATTATAAAAACCACACACCATCTTAGAATTGGCTGATGTTTTATGTGCACAATATGCATAAAATATGGCTCATCCTGAAAATCTGAGCTTCATTGGATGATTTTCCTAATTTTGGCAGATATGACATATCTACAGATTTTTGTTGTGATAAGCTATAAAACTCCTTCCAAACCGCACTGGCCAGCGTAGAAGGGTAGGCCAACAACACCAGTATGCAAAGCACTACAAAGCTATGGACCCCAGTCCCTAGTGGCACTGAAAGGGTCCCTGATCAAGGAGGCGGCTCTGGTCAACTACGACTATGTGCAGAGGGTGCTAAGAATATCTGGGTCAAAAAGAGCATCCGAAAGAGGATAAGTAGACTAAAGACCTACGACATCAGAACTCTACTAAGAGATGGACACATACAAGAACTCTAAGAAGAACTTAGGGAAACCAGGTTGGTATGGGATGTAATTGGGATCAGCGAAGTGAGAGGACGAGAGGAATGTTTCACTACCTTACAAACCGGCCACCTACTATACCATTCTAAGGCAAACAACAGCCAAGCAGGAGTAGGCTTTCTCATAAATAGGAAATGGAAAGACCATAATTATAGTGAGGGTAAACAGCATCAGCCCCAGAGTAGCAGAACATGTTATCTGCATAACAAAGCACTTCAAACTAAAGATAGTGCAAGTATATACACCAACAACATCATACTCAGAAGACAGAAATAGCTTCTACAACGACATTGATGAGACTTTAGAGGAACCAGACCACTACATGATATTGACTTCAATGCACAAATAGGGAAAAGAAAAAGGCAGTGGCTACGCGTGAGTCGTACGTTTAGGCCGCCAGTCTAAAAGTACAGCCCTTCCATGCATACTTTTATTTTCGGTTAAGTGAGCTGTATTTTAGCATCGTTTATCTAATGTACAGCATTCGATAAGCGCATGCGCATGCTTTCTATATGTGAGCCTTAATTGTCTTTAGTAGCTGTCAGTTCCAAAAGTTTCTCCGCACATGCATGTTTATATACATATAAGCTCTATTTTGTAGTATCTTTAGCACTCAGATCTAAAAGTAGGCCTAGGTGAGTTTTTTTGCACGTGCATGCCGTATCTTTAGCAAACAAATATAAAAGTTGATATACGTACGAACGGAAGCTCTTTTATTTTTTCGCAAATTGACATATATATATATATAACCCTGTGGCAGTCAGTAAATCTACAATGTTGAAAAAAATTGCTCCCTCGTGTAATTCTGCCGTACCGATGCGACGAGACGAACGCAGCATGCTTGCGCAGAACTGAAAAACACTATACGCGCGCATACTCACGTACGGTTAGGCCATGGGTCTAAAGATACGGCTCACGTACGTGTAGACACTTCAAAAGAAAAAAAACCTATGGAAACGGCAATGGGCCGGCAATGGAACTAGATGACTATACTGGAAGGGTACCATCTGGCAGAGGATATATAGCGCAAGATAGGCAGATGTGGCAGCAGCATGCTGAGGCCTTCGTCCAACCACGGGACACTATATGCCTATGGCTGCACAATGGTGATGATGGAGCTAGCTAATGTACTATTTTAGGATATACAATAAAAAAATATATACTAATTATCCTACATAACTTTTGACACTCACGTTTTTTAACATGCTAACATGAGAGGTACGTGGGATGATAACTTCAATGTCAATGATGAATGACACATGTGGGAAATATATGAATTACGAAAGAGGGTATATGCTACTTGTAACAGACATAATTTATTGACCCAACATTCAAGCATTTTTTAAGCAGTGTCAGTGAGGATGTTGAAATGTAAACAACTTGAAGTTCGATCTCCACCCCTCGGAAGAATTTCGAAAAATTTCAGAATCTATAAACTGTAAAGCTAGATGTCAATTTAAATGCCAGCCCGATATCAAATGTCAGCCCGATACATGCAAAACTGACGGAGACAACACATTTACAAGAGAACGAACGAACACGGAAACAGCACGAGCGATAATACGCACCTTGTGGATTGATTACTTCAGTTGATAGGCTACCAGTTCACGTAATATTGCTTGGTTTCTGGTATGCTTAGTAACTTATTATTTGTAACTAAGTGCAACAGTTACCAAGAAGATACTACAATATTGGTGTCATGACGGTGTGTGTTAGGTGCTAATGTCCCTCTCTTTAATATGCTTCAGTATTCTTGGATGAATGAAATTTACGTGACCATCGAGTTTTAAAACAATGTTCCAAGAAAAAGTGGCAGCATTCACATATTTCATAATTCAATCGAGTTCCGCTAGGTGGCGCCACTATTTGTCATTCTTACCGTCTGGCACGAAAGGCTTCTACGACGATTTAGGCCTATCTAGAAAATAGATGGCGATTTTGTTCATTTGGTCGTACACGTATAGCCTGTAACACTAACAGTGTACTGTAGGTAGCAAGTCAACAGTTGCGTGTTTTATTGTTCGGTAATCATGCAAAATACAATAATTTTTATTAATTTGGTTTGCTGCTATAATTCAATAAAGCAATATACTTATATATACATATATATTAGTTAGAAGTTTATAGAAACACGTATCTTGCCCAAATGTGTCTTTAGATAATGTTTATAACATGTTATTTGTATCTTATAATTGTATTGAATGAAATCTGTACACATTATGCATAGCGGAATGTCAAGGTCGTGGTAAACTTTTCTGATTGGTCAAACCGTGAAGTCAGCTGACTTCTGTATGTCGCTGTCATAAACTCGATAGAAATTCATGAACGCTTATGGGTATGTTGACAAGTACTTTACTCTATACAGACACGGTGGATCTTATGCATACCACGGAAATAAAGGTACGGAGTATAGTTATCTTGATTTTTTCAGCTCAGAAACCATAACTGTGATAACAATGCTATGATCTTTATCACATTCACACTCGGTATAGCTGAGTTCTAAGAGTTTCTCCTGTTGCTAGCCGGGGTCTGTACACGGATCGTTGGCAAGATAAAAAGGCGCAAACAACACCAGGCGGAACAAACACTGCATGCATAATATACTACATTGTATATAACGACAGCGGTGATTCTAATCAAAACGTTTATATTAATTTATTATAAAACGTAAATTACAAGAAAATAGTGTTGGCACAAAACAGAAAACAGCCAAGCGTGTTCATGTGTTGCGAGCGGGTCATCAATCATGAAATCAATCATCATCTTCGTAATCCGATCCCACCTCGACTTGCCCCCCCCCGCCACATGGGGCCCATAATGCCAAACTCCCCGGGTTCGTATAATTGTCTGTGATAACAGGGTAACATTCCTTGTTTGTTTGGGATGGTAGCAATCCACAATTTACTATCATTATTCAGGTGTGTGTTTAGTACTGTTACTGTGTATTGCTTATTAATTTTGTCAAGCCATTTCCTGGCAAAATATGTTTCATATGGCAACAAATGATCACTTTTAAAAGTTATTTGACACTCATAATCTAAAAAATTATGTATTGAAAATCATGACAAACAACATAATTTGTTAATTTTATTGTGAACTGACAAAATACCAGAAAAAATCATGACAAAATGGTTGTTCATCAGATTTTTTATAAGCTTTTTATTGATAAACATTTTGAACTTGTCTTATATATTGTTTGATGGCATGCCAAAAGTTACTTTAATTAACAGTATTAAATTCTTCTTTGTTTTAGGTCAAATATTGGGTTTCACAAGTTAGGTTTGACCTCTCCGTGATTTCGATATTTGTGAATAGAACATGACTTAAAAGACGGGTGGCAGCACTTCACATTTATTGAGCCACCATGAGTGAGAGACAACCCTTTGTGTTCCGCATGAATGACCATTATGGACAGGGTCCAGAGTTGGTGCGCCAAGTGTTTCTCGAGCGAGGTTGGCAGGAGTATGATGAACTTGAGCAACCGATGTGTGACTGGAACCTGTGGTGGCGTTGCTCGCAGTTCCGTGTGTCCGAGTATGATAATATCAAACGATGGCAGTGGCTCAACCACTGCCCCAAGTCAATGTTGATCACTCGTAAGGATAGCCTTGGTCGCAATCTAAGTCGCATGAAGGCTGTGTATGGGCCTGCGGTCTTCAACTTCAGTCCAGTGTCATTCAATCTACCAAACGACTACACCAAGTTTGTCGCTGACTACACCCGTCTGAAAGAGAAACATCCAGATAAAACATTCTACTGGATCTGCAAGCCAGTTGATTTGTCTCGTGGGCGTGGGATCTTTATATTCCGCGATCTGTCGGAGCTCCAGTATGACTGCAGTGCAGTTATCCAACAGTACATCACCAACCCACTCCTCATATCTGGCTACAAGTTTGATTTACGTCTGTACGTGCTCATTCCAAGCTTCCACCCACTTACCATATATGTATACCAGGAGGGACTTGCTCGCTTCTCAACGCAGAAATATGATCTTGACTGCCTTGACAACAACTATGCACATCTGACAAACACATCCATCAACAAACACAGTCCAACCTACACGGAAGAAAAAGAGCGAGTTGGTGCAGGGTGTAAGTGGACATTGATGCAGTTGCGTCATTACTTCCACCAGGTGGGAATTGATGACACCATCATCTGGGCGCGGATTATTAACATAATCATCCTTACTGTGGCACTGCAAGCACACCAGGTCCGAATGGTTGATCACACATTTGAGCTATATGGTTTTGACATCATCATAGATGAGAATCTCAAACCTTGGCTACTTGAGGTAAATCTTGACTTTGTATCTCAAAATGTAATATCTCCCTCATTTTCTCTCCACTTGTCTCCCTCCTCCCTAAACTTGTATCCCTCCTTCTCTCTTCATTTGTTTCCCTCCTTCTCTCACCATTTGTCTCTCTTCACTTGTTTCCATCCTTTTCTCTCCATTTGTCTCCCTCGTTTTCTCTCCACTTGTCTCCCTCCTTCTCATCCTACTTGTCTCCCTCATTCTCACCCCACTTATCTCCCTCATTCTTAGTTCAATTATCTCCTTCCACTTGTCTACCCCCTTCTCTGTCCACTTGTCTCCCTCCTCCTTCCACTTGTCTACTTCCTTCTCCCTACATTTGTCTCCATCCTTCTCCCTCCATTTGTCTCCCTCCTTCATTCTCTACTTGTTTCCGTCCATCTGTCTCCTTCCTCCATCCATTGATCTCCCCCCACTTGTCTCCCTCCACTTGCCTCCCTCCTTCCATTTGTCTCCCTCCACTTGTCTCCCTCCACCTGCTTCCACCATTCACCCTCCACTTGCCTCCCTCCTCCCCATTTGTCTCCCTCCCTCTACTTGTCTCCCTTCTGCTCCCTACACTTGTCTCCATCCTTCTCCCTCCATTTGCATCCCTCCTACCTCCACTTGCCTCCTTCCTTCACCTTCCACTTGCCTCCCTCCTACCTCCACTTGCTTCCCTCATTCACCCTCCACTTGTCTCCCTCCTTCTACCCCCACTTGCCTCTTGTGCATACAAGAACTGGTAGTCTATATGTCTTTTGATGTATTGACTTTTTGTGGCCTCTGCTCCCTTTAACTTTAAGACAAAGTAATTAGCTTCTGCTTGCTCCAAACAAGCCTGTGGTCACCTCAGAATGTTGTCTATTTAGTTTTTGTTTGGGTACCTGGGGTAGTTGTACTTTTGTAACCCAAAGTAAAACATGTGGCTACGGTCAACTGAACTTAACAAAAACGTTATTCCTGTGCAAGCAATTCCTATTCTACTGAAAGCAATTCTGATTCCAGTTCCTACATTCACATCATCCAATTCTGAGTCCACCCAAAATAATTCTGTTTTCAGTCCTGTTACGTACACATTGAGTGATTCTGATTCCAATCAAGGAATTGTAATCTGAATTAGCTTTATTGCTGTCCAGTACAAAGGATCAATACCATCATATTGCAGAACTAGCTCGAGCATATTGTTATATAATATTTCTAGGCCTTTGTGTGGTAGAGCAGGGCTATATCAAGTTGAATAAATATGAACGCAGAACGTGTTTCCACATGTACACCATTAGCATTGACATTACTGACAGCTGCAATACAGATGAAGTCATTTATTATTGAAATGATGAAGAATGAGTATAAACAAATAAGATTCCATACTTCAGGAATTGATAAATTACTGAACTTGTAAAATGTTTTACACTGCTACTTACACAGTTGTTACATTGTGTCAACGTTCAACATAGCTTATGAGTGATAACCCAATTGGATATATTTGCACGTTTAGTAAGCATACATAATACCATATGTATGGTAATGACTGTTGTAGAGAGCTATCACAGCTATCATCACTTTTACTGTCTGTAGCTGGGTGGGTGAAGCACTGAAGGACACTGTCTGTAGCTAGGTGGATGTAGCAATGAAGGACACTGTCGGTACTAGGTGGGTGTAGCACTGAAGGACACTGTCGGTAGCTTAGGTGGGTGTAGCATTGAAGGACACTGTCGGTAACTAGGTGGGTGTAGCACTGAAGGACACTGTCGGTAGCTAGGTGGGTGTAGCACTGAAGGACACTGTCGGTACTAGGTGGGTGTAGCATGATAGGACACTGTCGGTAGCTAGGTGGGTGTAGCACTGAAGGACACTGTCGTAGCTAGGTGGGTGTAGCATTGAAGGACATGTCGTAGCTAGGTGGGTGTAGCATGAAGGACACTGTCTGTAGCTAGGTGGGTGTAGCATTGAAGGACACTGTCGTAGCTAGGTGGGTGTAGCATGAAGGACACTGTCGGTACTAGGTGGGTGAGCACTGAAGGACACTGTCTGTAGCTAGGTGGATGTAGCAATGAAGGACACTGTCGGTAGCTAGGTGGGTGTAGCACTGAAGGACACTGTCGGTAGCTAGGTGGGTGTAGCATTGAAGGACACTGTCGGTAGCTAGGTGGGTGTAGCATTGAAGGACACTGTCGGTAGCTAGGTGGGTGTAGCACTGAAGGACACTGTCGGTAGCTAGGTGGGTGTAGCACTGAAGGACAGTGTCAGTAGCTAGGTGGTTGTAGCACTGAAAGCACTGTCGGTAGCTAGGTGGTTGTAGCACTGAAGGACACTGTCGGTAGCTAGGTGGGTGTAGCACTGAAGGACACTGTCGGTAGCTAGGTGGGTGTAGCACTGAAGGACACTGTGGTAGCTAGGTGGGTGTAGCACTGAAGGACACTGTCGGTAGCTAGGTGGGTGTAGCACTGAAGGACACTGTCGGTAGCTAGGTGGGTGTAGCACTGAAGGACACTGTCGGTAGCTAGGTGGGTGTAGCACTGAAGGACACTGTCGGTAGCTAGGTGGGTGTAGCACTGAAGGACACTGTCGGTAGCTAGGTGGGTGTAGCATTGAAGGACACTGTCGGTAGCTAGGTGGGTGTAGCACTGAAGGACACTGTCGGTAGCTAGGTGGGTGTAGCACTGAAGGACACTGTCGGTAGCTAGGTGGGTGTAGCATTGAAGGACACTGTCGGTAGCTAGGTGGGTGTAGCACTGAAGGACACTGTCGGTAGCTAGGTGGGTGTAGCACTGAAGGACACTGTCGGTAGCTAGGTGGGTGTAGCACTGAAGGACACTGTCGGTAGCTAGGTGGGTGTAGCACTGAAGGACACTGTCGGTAGCTAGGTGGGTGTAGCACTGAAGGACACTGTCGGTAGCTAGGTGGGTGTAGCACTGAAGGACACTGTCGGTAGCTAGGTGGGTGTAGCATTGAAGGCACTGTCGGTAGCTAGGTGGGTGTAGCACTGAAGGACACTGTCGGTAGCTAGGTGGGTGACATGAAGACACTGTCGGTAGCTTGGTGGGTGTAGCATTGAAGGAC
This sequence comes from Ridgeia piscesae, assembly GCA_025642075.2. Lineage (NCBI taxonomy): Eukaryota > Metazoa > Annelida > Polychaeta > Sabellida > Siboglinidae > Ridgeia > Ridgeia piscesae. Next base: position 199,481 of record JAODUO010000708.1, read on the forward strand.
ACTGTCGGTAGCTAGGTGGGTGTAGCACTGAAGGACACTGTCGGTAGCTAGGTGGGTGTAGCATTGAAGGACACTGTCAGTAGCTTGGTGGGTGTAGCATTGAAGGACACTGTCAGTAGCTAGGTGGGTGTAGCACTGAAGGACACTGTCGGTAGCTAGGTGGGTGTAGCATTGAAGGACACTGTCGGTAGCTAGGTGGGTGTAGCATTGAAGGACACTGTCGGTAGCTTGGTGGGTGTAGCATTGAAGGACACTGTCGGTAGCTAGGTGGGTGTAGCATTGAAGGACACTGTCGGTAGCTAGGTGGGTGTAGCACTGAAGGACACTGTCGGTAGCTAGGTGGGTGTAGCACTGAAGGACACTGTCGGTAGCTTGGTGGGTGTAGCATTGAAGGACACTGTCGGTAGCTTGGTGGGTGTAGCATTGAAGGACACTGTCGGTAGCTAGGTGGGTGTAGCACTGAAGGACACTGTCGGTAGCTAGGTGGGTGTAGCACTGAAGGACACTGTCGGTAGCTTGGTGGGTGTAGCATTGAAGGACACTGTCGGTAGCTTGGTGGGTGTAGCATTGAAGGACACTGTCGGTAGCTAGGTGGGTGTAGCACTGAAGGACACTGTCGGTAGCTTGGTGGGTGTAGCATTGAAGGACACTGTGGGTAGCTAGGTGGGTGTAGCACTGAAGGACACTGTCGGTAGCTTGGTGGGTGTAGCATTGAAGGACACTGTGGGTAGCTAGGTGGGTGTAGCACTGAAGGACACTGTCGGTAGCTTGGTGGGTGTAGCACTGAAGGACACTGTCGGTAGCTAGGTGGGTGTAGCACTGAAGGACACTGTCGGTAGCTAGGTGGGTGTAGCATTGAAGGACACTGTCGGTAGCTAGGTGGGTGTAGCACTGAAGGACACTGTCGGTAGCTAGGTGGGTGAAAAAGACACTGCTGCTCTCACTTTGTAGGTTTATTTTGGAAGCAACTCTTAAAGTAATTTGTCTCTTCTACATCAATCGAGGAAATGTAAAACTGGTCTGAAACTATTACAAACTCAGTCTGGATTGACAAGTTGTTGATCAGATTTCCTGCCAAAAATGCAAAATGATAAGGGACAAGATTACAAGAACCATGAAAATGTTCCTAGTTTGGGGAAATTATTATATAAATTAAAAAAAAAATATATTCATGTCTTTTTTTAAACCTGACCCATGACAGTTTACAGATTCGTTTCATCCTAATAATATTGCTGCACAGAAAGGCACAAACTGCATGATGCTGGTCATGTTACAGGTGAACTTCAGCCCAGCCCTGGCTGCAGACTGCCAGACTGACATCATAGTGAAGAAGACGATGCTCAACGATCTCATAGACATGTTGAACTATAGTGACGAGGACCGAGAGCGGGGCGGAGAGGATTCACCTGAACGACAGATGCATAAGGTGTACTCAAGCGCATACTCGTCTCACACAGCTGACAGGAGACGACTCGTCCGCGGGGACCAGAGTGCTCGGCTTCACCCCACCAGGTACATCCGCAAGAAACACACGACTGTGATGCTGGCGAACAAGTTACCAAGAATCCCACGGCACACGAAGGCAGGCGAGGAAATGAGTGGTTACTGTGATTATTGTGGTGAGGGTGATGACGATGATGACGATGACATGGATGATGACAATGACAATGTGGAGGTTGTGCCCATAGTTCCTGGCTGTGGCTTGCCGTCCGTCCAGCAGCCCCCTGTACCTTTGATATGTAAATCATCGGCAAATCTGTGCTCTTCAAACTGGAGTTGTAGCCAATGCGAAAACAGAGGGGAAGATGTTGTGAGGAAAAGTAGCAGTTCAGGACATCTTTCTGTGTTGACAGAAGGGATAGCTTGTGAAAGCACCTCGTCCACTCAGGAATACAGAGGCAAGAACTCAATGAAGTCTGACAGTGGTATATCCAGTCACTCGGGGTCAAGCGAGAACCTCGAGGAGTCCAATCACTCACAGCACAAATGTCAAAACAGTAGACAGTTGAGCAAACGCAGACTGCGGTCCCAGACCACAATCCATGCATCACAAACTAGGCAGTCAACGTCGGATGTCAAAGCGGACGTGGATGGTGGAGTGGTCGTGATGCCGAAGAAACCACAGAGTGGAAATCAGAACAAAGTCAGGTCGTCACTTCGGGAGTTGCAGTTGTCAAAGGGTCGCAGCGATGGTGCCCCTAGCACTGCCAGGAACAGTCACAGTCGAAAGACCTCGATCCCCAGGAAGTTTTCTGCCTATGCGACGCCGTGGATTGACATGCAGGTGCCAGGGGTGAACTCTGGCAAGAGTGTGGTCGACGGTGTGGCACCTTCAACAAAGATGTGCAGGTACTTTGAGCCTCGTCGCTACGGGGGCTTTGTGTGTGTGTTCCCGTTCAATGAGGTGACCAAGCGGTGGACGCACAACAATCTGGACATGCGTGTGATGGTTCGTGAGTGTCAGCATCTGTTGAGACGACGCGTGAAACAGGCGAAGTTGAACAAACAGCAGGCCAATGCCCAGCCAAAAGGGGCCTTTGCAGCACAGTCCATGCTCTGGGGCATTATCACAACCCCAGAGACATCTGTCCATCATTGACAAAGGGTGAGTAAAGATGGTTGGCAGACTTCCCAATGTGGTCAAGCTTGTTGAAGGGCCAGCGTTTGTTAATGGACATGGGCATTGATCCAGTTTTAAAGTGGGGGGGGGCAGATCTATATAATATGCTCTGCACATGCCAGTGATGCACATAGCATATGCATATAATATATATATATATATATATATATATTATATGTATGTATATATATATATATATATACAGGTGTATATGTTTGCAACCTTGTGTTGACATACTTTATAAATGTGTGGATATATATACATATATATATATATATATATATATATATCCACACATTTGTAAATATATATATATAAGGCTAAATGCTGCATAGGGAGACCAGTGCATATACAATACAACCGCCTACAGGAGACCGGCCATATATTTTTATGTAACTGATTTTTCCAATTATGTCTAATTGGAACATTGTCTGTAATACAAATACATACCACATACTACAATATTGTTACGATATTGTAATAAATAACATATATACACTAAAATCGGTCACCTTAAAACCTATATGTATAGATGCAGCGTACGGGAGACCAGTGTGTAATCGGAAGTTAGTTATTAGTTATACTTATTTACAGTAGTATATATTTAATGCCGACCTGGTATAGCCAAAACCCAATACAACGATAACAATAACAACGTAAATATATATGCAGATACACAAATAAATTGAAAGCGCTGCATTTAACAAATGTACAACGTAGGGCTATGAGATCCGTCAAATATTTGTTTTATTAATGTGTGTATATATTTATTAAAATTAATACATATCAAACAAGCATATAGTACACTGAGCACAGAATGCTAACTCCTCAATCAATATATATAGCAAAACTTTTAAACTAAGCAATTCTCTGCCAGGGTCCTGTACCTTATGCACATAAATAATTATATACAAGTGTATATAAATAAATGTGCTCAAAACCAATCAAATATAAAATAAAGTTTATACTAATTGCATAAGTTATTTTTTTATCAAACTATCTCCACTAACAATTATAATCATTACATAAAATGCATTAGTTATGCAATCACACATCAAAATTTAAGAGGACCGGCTCCGATCTCCTTAAAACAGCGGTCTCCCGTACGCGGTGCTATACGCATAACTAGTCTCCCGCATGCGGCGTTTAACCTTATATATATATATTAACCTATATATATATATATATATATATATATATACACACACACACACACACACACACACACACACACACACACACACACACACACACACACACACACACACACACACATGTACATATCAATATATCAAGTATTATCAACACAAGGATGTCAATGTCAACTAATAGAGCCTTGACTGGACTAAGATCAAGTTGTGGGATGGGGGCCAACCAAGCAATTTATCTAGTCGATTTTCAACTGTATAGTCGGAACTTTGACCTGGAACTGGTAGTCCTATGTTGAGGCTTTTAAGAAAGAGGTGTGTTCTGTTCTGTTCTCGCATTTTTTTCTGAACTAGGGGACATTTCATATGAAGTCCAATTTATGAACAACCCTTTTACTACCAAAGTATAGATTTGTATGATTTCCTTATGACTGATAGCAGGCCATCTAACACTAACTGAATCATTCCAAATGTTGGTCACAATAACGGCACGCAATATGAAAGCAGTTCATAATAAACGGTCAGGATACACAACCATAAACTCATTCATGTTTTATGGCCTGTAAAACTAATTTAGTTGATCGTAATGAAATCCAAAACTTTATTTAATTAACTTGATAATTTGATGAGAATTTCCACCTGCACATGCACAGTGATCCACCAATATGAACAAACAACACACGCAAATATGTATACACGCATACACACACACGCATGCATGCATGCACGCATACACACACACCATTCATGCACGCACGCATGCGCGCACACACACACACACACACCAGGCTGACTGGGCAGGAAAACAAGCCAAGCAGGTCTGTAACAGTGTAAGCTGCAATTAATTGCTCCTATTGAGAGTATATATGGAGGCCTGGGCAGATGTATTTAGGGAATTTAATTAATCAGCTGGGTGTGAAGTGCTACTTGAGGCTTAGTCAGTGAGTATGCTGACTTTATGACAAGCTACTATATGTAGACATTGCCTGGGACCATGTAATGTTGTTATACATGCTGGTGAAGACATTAGGTGAATACAACAAGAAATGTTCACTTTAGCAATAAAGTAGCAGCTTTAGGGAGGTGTTATTATATATCCTCATAAATATTCCTACCTAAGGTCATTTAAGTCTTTTCGTTACAACTAACTACTGTGACGGTGGCCATGGAATGAGGCATGGCATTTTGTATGATTGCACATATTCAACATTATTTATTATATTATATAAAAGTTTGAATAATGATTAATAACATATCTGCTCATTAACAAAAAGTTAGTAACACAGATAGCAAATGAAAGCAAAATTTTTGTTATTGCCAGCACTGACCAAATATTTTGTCAAAATTCAAGTCTGATCTGAGAAAAGAACAGTTGGCACACAAATTGTGTGGGCAAAACTTCTTACACAGAAATGGGGAACAGCATTTCATTGTTTTGTTACAGTACAAAAACAACAGTGTCAAAATTGTTACCATCAGTTGTTAGAGCTACAGGCAGTACTAGTTTGGTTTTGTATTATCTATATAATTAAGCTTCAACCAGAATAATTCAACCTTACCTTACATTAATTTTTATTAATTTTGCTAATTTCGACATTCAAAATGAGAATGCGAGACCCAATGTTATGAGTAGTACTTGCGCCTTTATCAATACAAAATAAACAGCACAAACATTTCAGGAAACTTTTCAGCCACCTTTATTTAGAATATTTTAACAGATTTTTGACTAATTAATATACTAATTAATAGTCCCTCCTGCACACACTGAGGTCATTAACCTCTTAGACTGTGTCACAGCTCTTGTCCACTACCTCCAGTAAGCCACAGACCAGTGACAGCCTGACCTCCCACTAGTCTGGTCACTGCAGTCAACAGCATTTATTGTGGACAGAACACACAAAAGTGCATTGTTGGAAGTAATGAGTAACTGCAGCCAAGGATAGCCAGATTAAATTACAATAAACACTTGAGTAGTTGGACCTTCTGCAAGCAGTGCATTCTGCTTAATTTGTGTGGCACATGTTATTGATTGGCTTCAGGTGCGATGTTATGTCTAGACATCAGGTTGTAGGGACTTAATCCAAGCATCTAGCATCATTCTATTGGGACAATCATAGAAATTACTCAGTTATTCAGAATAAAATTAATATACTAATTAATACGTCTGTGGTACTATTTTAAAGTTTGTATGATGTTAGAGCTTTTGCAAAAAAATTAGTTGTGTTATTTCTTCACTCACTTGCGATACTATTTAGTTATATATATATATATATATATATATATATATATATATATATTATATATATATATTATATATATATATTATATATATATATATATTTTATTAATAATTATATATATGTATATATATATATATATATTATAATATATATATTAACATATAATATATAATTATCTATATAAGAAATGTCTTATTGTTATTATATCCTACCCATTTGGGCATATTTCATGTGTCGCCCTGTATTTAGTATTACCTGAATTGGTAACAATGGAGTGTTTTTATTAACTATAAACTCACAAGTTCTGTTGTTCTGTCTTGTCGTTACAGGTTTCCTAGAAAAACGTTCCGAAGAGGTCAGCGAATCAAATCAAGTAGCTCACCAAGCCAATGATTGCTTTCATCTACTTCCATGATAGCAACAACCAAACAGCAGCGTACATTCTCTCTCTCTCTCTCTCTCTCTCTCTTCTATATATATATATAATAGTTTTATTTTATAGGATATATTCAGAGTATAGTAACATGCACTTTTTTGTATATTTAAAACTTTTAGTTTGAGACTTCTAATGTAAACAAATAGGGTTTTCATATGATTTTTTGTCATAATGACAGTTCAGTTTTCATTTGTCTTTATAATGTGGGGAGAGAGAGCAACCTGACTAAACTTGAGTTTCACTCAGTACATTTTATATTTTAGTGACTTGTTGTAAGACAGGTGCTGAAACTGGTATGAAAGCAGAGTGCCAACTTTGTGAGTATTTTTCATGAATAAAGTTGCTATAGTTAATTTAGTATTGGTCTGTTTACATTGCACTGAAGTGTGTTACCAATATTCTAATCAGTATATAAAAGTGGGTCAGATTCCAATCGGAACGGTTGCTGGAAATAAATGGTTGGATTTAAAATTAAATTATTTCCCGTTACTTCTCTCCCACACTCCCTGATAATGACTGCTCTCTTAGAATGTTGTTACTTCTCTGAACCACCCCACACTCCCTGATAATGACTGCTCTCTTAGAATGTTGTTACTTCTCTGAACCACCCCACACTCCCTGATAATGACTGCTCTCTTAGAATGTTGTTACTTCTCTGAACCACCCACACTCCCTGATAATGACTGCTCTCTTAGAATGTTGTTACTTCTCTGAACCACCCCACACTCCCTGATAATGACTGCTCTCTTAGAATGTTGTTACTTCTCTGAACCACCCCACACTCCCTTGATAATGACTGCTCTCTTAGAATGTTGTTACTTCTCTGAACTACCCCACACTCCCTGATAATGACTGCTCTCTTAGAATGTTGTTACTTCTCTGAACCACCCCACACTTCCTGATAATGACTGCTCTCTTAGAATGTTGTTACTTCTCTGAACCATCCCACACTTCCTGATAATGACTGCTCTCTTAGAATGTTGTTACTTCTCTGAACCATCCCACACTCCCTGATAATGACTGCTCTCTTAGAATGTTGTTACTTCTCTGAACCACCCACACTCCCTGATAATGACTGCTCTCTTAGAATGTTGTTACTTCTCTGAACCACCCCACACTCCCTGATAATGACTGCTCTCTTAGAATGTTTTTACTTCTCTGAACCATCCCACACTCTGATAATGACTGCTCTCTTAGAATGTTGTACTTCTCGAACCATCACACGGTTGCCCTGAAATAAATGACTGCTCTCTTAGAATGTTGTTACTTCTCTGAACCACCACACTCCCTGATAATGACTGCTCTCTTAGAATGTTGTTACTTCTCTGAACCACCCACACTCCCTGATAATGACTGCTCTCTTAGAATGTTGTTACTTCTCTGAACCATCCCACACTCCCTGATAATGACTGCTCTCTTAGAATGTTGTTACTTCTCTGAACCACCCCACACTCCCTGATAATGACTGCTCTCTTAGAATGTTGTTACTTCTCTGAACCATCCCACACTCCCTGATAATGACTGCTCTCTTAGAATGTTGTTACTTCTCTGAACCACCCACACTCCCTGATAATGACTGCTCTCTTAGAATGTTGTTACTTCTCTGAACCACCCACACTCCCTGATAATGACTGCTCTCTTAGAATGTTGTTACTTCTCTGAACCACCCACACTCCCTGATAATGACTGCTCTCTTAGAATGTTGTTACTTCTCTGAACCACCCCACGCTCCCTGATAATGACTGCTCTCTTAGAATGTTGTTACTTCTCTGAACCATCCCACACTCCCTGATAATGACTGCTCTCTTAGAATGTTGTTACTTCTCTGAACCACCCACGCTCCCTGATAATGACTGCTCTCTTAGAATGTTGTTACTTCTCTGAACCACCCACACTCCCTGATAATGACTGCTCTCTTAGAATGTTGTTACTTCTCTGAACCACCCCACACTCCCTGATAATGACTGCTCTCTTAGAATGTTGTTACTTCTCTGAACCATCCCACACTCCCTGATAATGACTGCTCTCTTAGAATGTTGTTACTTCTCTGAACCATCCCACACTCCCTGATAATGACTGCTCTCTTAGAATGTTGTTACTTCTCTGAACCATCCCACCTCCCTGATAATGACTGCTCTCTTAGAATGTTGTTACTTCTCTGAACCATCCCACACTCCCTGATAATGACTGCTCTCTTAGAATGTTGTTACTTCTCTGAACCACCCACACTCCCTGATAATGACTGCTCTCTTAGAATGTTGTTACTTCTCTGAACCACCCCACCTCCCTGATAATGACTGCTCTCTTAGAATGTTGTTACTTCTCTGAACCACCCACACTCCCTGATAATGACTGCTCTCTTAGAATGTTGTTACTTCTCTGAACCACCCACGCTCCCTGATAATGACTGCTCTCTTAGAATGTTGTTACTTCTCTGAACCACCGCACACTCCCTGATAATGACTGCTCTCTTAGAATGTTGTTACTTCTCTGAATCATCCCACGCTCCCTGATAATGACTGCTCTCTTAGAATGTTGTTACTTCTCTGAACCACCCCACGCTCCCTGATAATGACTGCTCTCTTAGAATGTTGTTACTTCTCTGAACCATCCCACGCTCCCTGATAATGGCTGCTCTCTTAGAATGTTGTTACTTCTCTGAACCACCCCACGCTCCCTGATAATGACTGCTCTCTTAGAATGTTGTTACTTCTCTGAACCACCCCACGCTCCCTGATAATGACTGCTCTCTTAGAATGTTGTTACTTCTCTGAACCATCCCACTCCCTGATAATGACTGCTCTCTTAGAATGTTGTTACTTCTCTGAACTACCCCACGCTCCCTGATAATGACTGCTCTCTTAGAATGTTGTTACTTCTCTGAACCATCCCACTCCCTGATAATGACTGCTCTCTTAGAATGTTGTTACTTCTCTGAACCATCCCACACTCCCTGATAATGATTGCTCTCTTAGAATGTTACTTCTCTGAACCAACCCACACTCCCTGATAATGACTGCTCTCTTAGAATGTTACTTCTCTGAACCATCCCACACTCCCTGATAATGACTGCTCTCTTAGAATGTTGTTACTTCTCTAAACCACCGCACACTCCCTTGATAATGACTGCTCTCTTAGAATGTTGTTACTTCTCTGAATCATCCCACACTCCCTGATAATGACTGCTCTCTTAGAATGTTGATACTTCTCTGAACCACCGCACACTGCCTGATAATGACTGCTCTCTTAGAATGTTGCTTTGATGTGTTTGTGTAATGTAGGGCTGTCATTAAACAGTAAAGTAGTTATTCATAACATTATTGTCAGTGAAACACAAAACTGTCGATTTCTGGTCAAAGGTTACAAGAAAGTACTGAGTATGTATTAACTACATTACAGATTTTTTTTATTATAACCCGGTATTTTAAACATTCCAAGAAATTATATATGTTCCACATTTCAGGGATATAGACAATCTGCTATGGTTGTGGTTCATTTTGTTTTTTATTTATTTATTTTATTTGCTTTTTATGTCAGTTGCACAAAACGTGAGGTAAAGCATGTCAAAGTTTTACACAGATAATCTTATGCTTGTGTGCTTGATATTGTGTCTTCATTAAACAGGCATGATCTCAGTTTAGCCATCTAGATTTGTTGACTTGGAACTTGATAGAACTCAGGTATATTATATGTAAATTGAACATGGATTTGCGGTGTGTACGTTTATTTGTGTATACAATTGTACATTGAAGTAATATATAATTATGTATATATATATATATTATATGTATATTATATATATACAGTCATGTCTCATTTATTTGGTCTTCAATAATTCACTTATTTCATGATCAACATGTTTTATGTGGGATCCATCATGACACTGTATAATAACGTGTGTCACTAATCTGCACATTTCTTTTATCTGACCAAAAAACTTGGGGACTAAAGTGTGCAAATAAATGAGATATAACTGTATGTACATAATTATATGCATAGTCTATTTTATTAAACAAATCATTTGCAGTGAAGTAATATATAACCACACTTCATATACAGACACTGGCAGTATATGTTATAATCATGCAGTGAATTGTCAGACTGAATTAAGGAAATATTTCATAGCACGTAAGTTAGGAAACACAAAATAATAACATATCAGTGTAAACTTAGAAACCTGAATGGCAGGATGCTTGTTTGTCCTTCAGTTTCCTGTTCATACTTCAAGAGTAGATTATGCATGGTGAAAATAAATTAACTGGGGCATTGATCATTCTACAAAGATGTCAGTTGAGATTCTTGTTGCCTATTCTGATAGTTGCAACCAATTCAACTAAATCGACTATTTGTTTCAGAACAATCTATGGTGCTTTGTGTCTACAATAGTGCATTGTTTTTTGACAATTTTATTATCCAGGAGAATAGGAAATTATTATTGCTCTGCGATTTCTAGTGTGTACGAAAATACAATAAAAGATATGGAACCTATATGGCTGTGTTTGAAAGACAATATAAGGTTTAGAAATGGATTTGAAAGAAAGTACAATGTTGGGGAAGTAGTGTGTGTGTGTGTGTGTGTGTGTGTGTGTGTGTGTGTGTGTGTGTGTGTGTGTGTGTGTGTGTGTGTGTGTGTGTGTGTGTGTGTGTGTGTGTGTGTGTGTGTGTGTGTGTGTGTGTGTGTGTGTGTGTGTGTGTGTGTGTGTGTGTGTGTGTGTGTGTGTGTGTGTGTGTGTGTGTGTGTGTGTGTGTGTGTGTGTGTGTGTGTGTGTTGTGTGTTAATATATATATATATATATATATACATGTATATAAACTATATATATATATATATATATATATGTTATATGTCTACATGCATACTTTGCTTAGAACATTAATTTTAGTTGGCTTGTCATTCTGGTGATAAGATTATTTTGTTAAGGTGTGGTAGCATACAAGTGACTAAAGCTCTTATAGGTCAGACAATGCTTGCAGCAGTGTCATAAGGAATTTGACATGGGCACAGTATATACTTAAAGCACTGTATTCAGTTCTAAGAATATACCACCACTGTGTATATACCTCTATGACAGATATGATCAGTGGCATTCATTTCACAATGAACAAATGTATATTATTTGAATACAGACCTGTAATAATGTACTGTAATACTGTGTGGAACTGAATATAACGGCAATGTATTGTAAGTGGTTTGTTATAGAATGTCACCAGTGTTTTAGGTAGCATACACTACCAAAGTATACAAGCTTTGAATAACCACAATGGTAGTCTATACATAAAACATTTTTCTTCCAATGTGGCTGTTACCATGACGCCATTCGGTGGGTTGTTCTTTGGCCTGTAAGCTCTAGTCTTAAGAGTTCATCCGATGTTAATTATGCAATTCACCAATTGTTAAATTTCATTTCAGTCTGTCACATATTTCTGTGCTTGTCCACGTATAGGTTGCTCATTCTTAGTTTTAGTTTGATACAACATTACATGGGAATTAGGCATACGAATAATGAAATAAATGTGTTTAAGTTGGACCTCTAAAGCAAACAAACCAAGGAAACATACCACAAAACTCCACTGTGACCACAGCAAGACAATTTCACACAAATATACATACACACATATATATATATATATACAAATAAATGCATGTATATATATATTTATATATATACATGCATTTATTTGACCATTCATTGTGAACCTTTGCATAGCATTGCAATCATGCTAATCTAGCAACTAAGTTACCAATCTATGTGGTGTTAGCATAATTCACTACCGTCAGATTGTTTAATCATGATTATACAAAAAAACATATACAGTGTTTTGTATCAAATGTTATACTGTTAATATTTTAACTGACTCAGGGTTTAAATGTATTTGTGTTAATTAATATTAATAAGGCTATCAGAGCAGTTAATTAATATACATTGATGTTATTGGCCGTTGTGTTTTAAAAATAAATAGGTTAATATAACATTTAAATATTGAATAAATGTGTTTTATTTTAACATAAATTCTGTAATCTATGTATTATTAGTGTATTATTGTACATGTACAACATTAGTTTGTCTGAGGCACAGCGTAGCCGTAGGCATTAAAGGCAGTGCGCTAAAATGGCTGAAGTAATATATCAAGCGATACGCAACATGCAGAACGCTGATAATATCAGGTCTCCCACAAGGGTCTGTGTTGAGACTTGAGCCGAATCCTCTTCTCCATGATTGATAGTTAGTGTTAGCAGTATGTTAGTGTTAGACACTGTCAAGTAATGTTCATTAATGATTAGCCTATTTTTATTTTATATTTACAATAATTATTACTAACTTTGTATTAAATTATACATTTAACAACAGGCGGCTGTTATGTTAATATAATTATGATAAAGTCACAACGAGAATCTCCCTGACCATCAATTCCGTTACGCTGTATATGATACGTATTTTATGGTCGAAATAATTATCGGATTCAGTTGATTCATGTGCCCAAGGCCGAAGGCCAAGGTCAAGCGTCGTAGCCGTAGGTACGTCTTCAAACTCAGATTTGTCATTTCATGCCAAAGCCTAATCGTCCATTCCACACAACTGGTCATCAGTAACATTTGCATGTTCTGACATTTTGTAAGGTTTCCCAAAACCATAAATCTAGTAGATGGCCACTCAAATCGCCAAGGTATCCATTCAGTTAGCGAGATCAATCAGATTCGTCTGCGCTATGTCTACAAGGACGCCTGTACACGTAGCGCCATCTCGTGAACAGTTAAAACACTAAAACTAATTCTTTGACAGCCTCGATTATCCAGGCGCCGCGAGATGGAGCTAGCATCGTACATAGTGCAGAGCCATAGCTAAAATAAATGTGTGGCCCTGACATAGTGGCTTAACCTAGTCCATAGAGTACGGTAGGTAAATATGCCTCCGTTTAAAAAATATAAATGTGATGATGAAGGTGAACTGGGCACTATGCAAGTTTTGTGTTGTAAAGGCCTATCGAAATCCATTTAAACTCGTTTTTAAACGACAATATTTTTAAGGTCCAACTGTGGCACAGCATCCTTTAAGTTAAATGGATAAAATTACTAACAATAGCAAAATACTTCAGAATCCAATGTTATACATCAACAATGCCGTACGTTCGATGTTGTCACACTTTAATTCAAAACGACTGCCGTTTGACACGAGATAATTAATCTAAGAGAGGGCCAACGATGCACCACGTCCACGATGACGATTGCGTGTGTTGACTTTTTCGGTTTCCTCCATCGTGAAGTTGTTGGGCGGAATAGTGCACTTTGCAGCTTTGTTGCGCACGCGGTTTTGAAACAAGTATCTAGGATTTATTTATATTTCCGAATGTTGAAATTACACTACGACTTTACCCCTAACCTGCTTGGAGGTGTGTAACTACACTGCAGGTCGATCAATAAATGGGGCAGAAAATAATGAAATGCCTTTCATATCAGTAATGTGCAACGTTCAAATACAAGTTAACTGTATATGATCATTCTTAAAACGTGTTGTTTGATTAGAAAAAATGCTGGAACTGTCATGCAATACGTCTACCTGGAGTTTTCGGTGTTTGACAAGAGATGCAGCGACAAGGCGAACAGCAGCCAAACGGAAGGCTGCGCTGTCAACTACCCGGGCAGGTTTCTTTCGACGACCGCGAACTCGCGGCGTCACCGGTCACATGTCTTCTTCTGATGAGTCTGATTGTATATATATATATATATATATATATATATATATATATATATATATATATATATATATATATATATATATATATATATATATATAGCAGTAGTTTGTACTAAGCACAATGTGGGCATTTAAGGCAGTGCGTTCAAATAGCTTGAGTCACCAAAGCAGACTCAAGCGATGTGCATCGGGAATTACAATTCACGCAGAATGCTGATCATATCAGGTGTCCCACAAGGGTCTGTGTTGAGCCGAATCCTCTTCTTCATCTATACACGCTGCCTTTGGGTGCTATCTTCACAAAGCATCAGACAAAACACATATTTATGCAGACGTCGCCCAACTGTGTCAGTGTGATCTAATTCGAGCGCGGAATGGGGAAGATGTCGCCTGCTGGGTTATAACAAGACGGAAAATGTCATCACACATCAAATCGCGAACACCTGCAAAACGTATCACGTGTTACTACAGATATGACATTATGCCATCACCGACCATCCGCAACCTCTAAATTACGCTCATCTGCGGACTGACAGCGGCATCCCCGCTACGTCGTAACAAGTGTCGTGCATGTGAAAGTCTGCGTACTATCATTTCTACAGTCTTAAAGATAAGACATTTCCTTACTACTGATGCGTGTAATACACTAATTAATCCACGGCCCAGTAATGTCGCGGCTGGACTACGGTATAGCGATGTTGTATGGCATTGTGGAGGCATTCATGAACAAGTTGCACATGGTACAGAATTCGGCAGAGAGACTCATCGCAAAACAACGAAAATAACAGCATATTAAAAAATTACGCCTGTTTTGGTCAAGTTCCACTAGCTTCCGGTTCGCTGGTGTGTCCAGTAGAAATTGCTGTTCATTGTGTTCACCACCTTGCATGGACTTTCACCGGGATACATTCAAGATCTCGTCACACCTTTTTCGTCTAACCGTAACTTTATTTCCGATTGACGTTTCTGCGCATACGCGATAAATGTAAAATCATCAATGTGCAGCAAAACTACAAAGTATTTTTGGTATAAATGCCACGAGCTATTCGTTAACCCCCTATGATGATTATTGTGAAGAGTTGCTTAAAATGTCGTTCAATATAACAAATATTACGTTTGTTTAAATCATTATCACGGATTATGGCGCTCTACAGTCACGTGATTTACTTTTTTTACATTTATTGTGCATGCGCAGGAACGTCAATCGGAACATTTATAACGCTGGAAAAATGTAAGCGCTACAGCGCCATCCCTGGCAGGGTTTATAAGGTTAGGGTTAAGCGCCGCGTACGGGAGACCAGTTATGCATATAGCAACGCGTACGGGAGACCGCTGTTTTGATGTGTGATTGCATAACTAATGCATTTTATTTAATGATTATCCATATTAGTGGAGATTGTTTAGATATAAAGGAATTAACTTATGCAATTTTTATAACTTTATTTTATATTTTGATTGGTTTTGAGCACATTTATTGCAAACACTTGTATATTTTTGTGCATAAGGCGTGGCGTAATGGGATCATCCCGTTGTGCATGTTATGCATGTTATCATTGAAAGACATTTAAAATGCAATTTACTTCGACAATATGCCTGTTTCTGTAGATCGCTTAATTTAACTAGTAGCTCACTGAGTTACAGAATGATGTAAGGTCAATGGATTACATAATTATACAGGAATAGTAATCCGCCCGCTTATACGATCTTACAGACTTACTATATCGCATATATTGGCTATTCTTATTGTAGTTTACTAGTTCTAATACATCAGTTACTTAAAATAACTATTCTGAATATGTAGAACCACGTCATATTAGCCAATGACACAACTAAATTTGCATCCCATATTTCCCGGATCAAAATCCCATTTTACCTGTATATGCGGGTAAAATGGGAATTTAGCGGGTAAAACGGGATAGCCGTATTTATCAAAAATAATAATGTCAAAAAAAACAATACCATGCCCTGTTGTGTTTTTGTGTGTTTGGCCGATACGCAACAAACTGTTACCCTAATGCGCAAAATGTGGGTGCGACGAACAGCGGAAGGTTAACTCTCCCATATTGCCCGGTTTTCACACACACACGCACGCACGCACGCACGCACGCACGCACGCACGCACGCACGCACGCACACGCACGCACGCACGCACACACACAACACACACACACACACACACACGCACACGCACACACACACACATATAATTATTATTATATAACATCGCAAGTATGCTCTACCTTTGTCATGATGCCACGTAATTGTGACGTCATCATCTAACAAGTGATAGCGTCATAGCGACTTATGTTTTTGTTTACATGACAACCAGTTGTGTGCATGATCGTCGAACTGATATACTTCTTGTAGTTGTAGTAGTTCTAGCAGTTGAATTCATGACAACTACAATGCGACCAACATGAAGGACTGTTGCTGAACTTCCACGGGAAGAATCAAATTAGACATTTGATGTTCAAACTGATGAATGTGTGGTTTATATAGACTGTAATTATATTATTCATATGCAAAGGGAGCAGAGGTGGAACGACGCGAATGGCACTTGCAAGAGACGGGAAAGCTAAAACGACCACTGAGACGACTGCGTTGAGAGGTACATGTGACGATCGATGGAATTTGAGAGATGGGGAGAGGCCGCTGCTGATAGGAAAGAAACAGCAAAACAAGTGGTTCCATAACATTGCGTCTACTTCTCACCCTTGACAGGGAATACAGGTGAAGATCATAATATTCGAAATGAAATTCGTTCATGGTCAAAGTTATATGAACGACTTGAGATCGCTGTATTTTCTGTTTAGCCAACATTAGACCAGGAAAAGAAATTTGACGGCGGCTATTGGCGCCTTAGACTCTAGTTGCATTAGTAAGATATTGGACATCAAATGGAGTGACTTCATTATCAACAAGGTAGTTAGGCATCGCTCGGAGCAAACTCCAGTGACCAGTACGATCTGCTAGCGGCGCCTAAACTGGCTGTGGCATGTTTCACGGCCCCCCACAATATTTTTTACTACCAGGTGTTATGGTGGACGCCTGGAGGAAAAAGGAGAGGCCGGCCCAAAATTACCTGGCCACAGACCATTCAGTGAGATCTCCAAAGAGAAAACAGAAGGTGGGGTAACATCAGGATGTTGACTGCTGACCGACCCAACTGGAGAACGTTGACTGCATCATGCGTCGGACGCCGCTGCAGTTCCTAAGTCTAAGTAAAGGAGCTGGCTATTTACTTAGGGCGATGGCTATTTGCTACACCTCCACGTCTAAATGCATGTAAACGCCTGATGTCAATCTTGTCAAAAGTAGTAGTTGTTATGATGATGACGATACTCGTGTCAGTGTTTGACGGTGTCCCGAACACCCTACAAACCACCCTCAATGATCGATTTCCTGACTTCGCTGCTTCTTTGCGTTTATCGCTCAGCCTGTCCTGGCGTTGCTGAAATTGTCGCAGTCAATGGAAAATTGTGCTCAGCTTTCAAGGGAATATCGGTAAGATTGTATCACGCATTTGTTACAAGTAAACTCGATATTAGCAATGCACTGCTCTATAGGCTGCCTCTGAAGCAAAGGTCAACGGCTTCAGAAAGAGCAGAACGGGGCAGCACGCTTGACTCGGCTGCGCTAAGAAATTTAGCCAAGCGTTACCGCTGCTGATCAAGTTGCACTGGCTGTCGATAGCAGTGCGAATTGAGTTCAAGATTCTTCTACTCACACATCGAGCATTGACTGGCCATGCACCTGAACACATCGAGCAGTTCGTAAGCCGACGCCAGCCGGCTAGGTCGCTGCGCACCAGCGAACACAAATTAGTGTGTGTACCACGCACAAGGCGTCACAGGGGAGACAGCTTTCAGCGTGGCAGCCCCAAGTCTGTGGTGCGCGCTACCGCAGCACCTGATCTAGGATCACTGCTGCTTTTTAAAATAAAAACTAAAGACCTATTAAAAAAATTTAAAAATAGCGCGGTGAGCAATGAAAATTGGAACAGCGCTATATAAATGTCACAATTACGATTATGATTATTATCATTAGAGGTGTAAGGGGTTTAAATACGAACGTTTTAGTACGAAACACAACCTCCTGAAGTAGGTAATTATCGTTAGTTTTTGAACAATTATTATGAGTTGTGTGAGCGTTACAATTGGTGATTTTCACTATTGCTCACGAAACGGTATGAATGATCGATCGTCCATACCGTTTCGTAGGTGCTTGTAAGGTTTGGCCCGCATTGATATAATCTGACAAACTGTGGCGGAAACTGCCGTAGATCAAGACGATACTCGGAATTAAGTCGAAATAAAATTGTCTTTGAAAGAATAATATCCGTAGACTTACGTAAAGCATTGTATATGCAATCTTTGGTGGCAAGAAGGTGGTGGTTTCAGTGTTAACTGGTCAGTCCCGTCCCTCCGTCATAGGATTCCTAGTCAGGGGATTTATGTGTTGCTCTATCGAATCTTGAACGAGTTTGTTCACTCTACATCGCTCCGCACGTTCACTCTACATTGCTTCGCACGTTCACTCAACATTGCTCCGCACGGTCACTCTACATTGCTCCGCACGTTCACTCTACATCGCTCCGCACATTCACTCTACATTGCTCCACATGTTCACCCTACATTGCTCCGCAAGTTCATTCTACCTTGGTCCATACGTTCACTCTAAGTTGCTACCATTCACCTAGCTTAATGAATGAGTACTTGTCTATAGACATTAATTGGTTGGCATTTTAGTTATGAATATATTCGCGCATTAATTCCAGCGTGGCTGATTGTTTCCCGTATAAGGTGTTCGATGGACCAAATCACACCGGGAGTAAAATGTAAAGTTATAGTTTCTCCTGTTCTTTTTGGGATATCAGGCGACGAGCTTTCTCCATCTAAAACGATACTTCGCAGTTTATGTGGCTAACTCTGCCATGGACGGTCCCAAGCCCGGCTGAGAAAAAAGGAGGGTTGGGCAAAGGGCTAACAACCCTTTCCCGTAAAAAACAGATTGTTACGAAAACATCGACCAAAGGAACTCTACTGAACTTGGGAGAGGGAGGGCCTCCTGGGGAGAGTATGACGCCATGCAGTGAAAGCCGTAAGGAAGCTACATCGCCGATACCCTTCTTGTCTTCCAAGAAAATATCAAAAATCGGAACATGGAACGTGAGAACCATGTTCGAAGCAAACAAAGCAGCCCAAATAGCAAGGGAACGACGGGCCTACAACATCACAGTATTAGGGCTATGTGAAACGAGGTGGACACAGTCGGGGCAAGTCAGACTGAATACGGGAGAAATGATACTGTACTCGGGGCATGAAGAGGAAGACGCACATCACACAGAAGGCGTGGCCTTCATGTTGTCACATGAGGCACAGAATGCTCTCATTAGCTGGGAAGCGGCGGGACCAAGGATCATCTATGCATCGTTCAAAACAAAGAAAGAAAACATCAAGCTCAACATCATCCAGTGCTACGCACCCACAAACGACAAGGATGAGGAAACAAAGGAGGACTTTTACAACAAACTGCAAACATTGTGTGACAAACTGAAAGAGAAGGACATGACAATACTCATGGGAGATTTGAACGCCAAAATTGGATCAGACAACAGCGGGTACGAAGAAGTCATGGGCAGACAGGGACTTGGCAAAATGAATGAAAATGGCGAGATGTTGGCTGACTTTTGTGCATTTAACAACATGATCATCGGAGGCAGCGTGTTCCCGCATCGCAGGATTCATAAGGCAACCTGGGTATCACCAGACCACAGAACAGAAAATCAAATAGATCATATCTGCATAGGACGGAAGTTCAGAAGATCAATGCAGGATGTGAGAGTGCAGAGAGGGGCAGATGCAGCCTCAGACCACCATCTAGTGTTGGCCAGAATGAAGATGAAGCTAAAGAAGAGAGAAGTCAAGAGGAGCACCAGAACGCAGTACAATGTGGACAGGCTGACAACAGAGACCTTCCGACTTACAGTCAGAAACAAATATGAAGCCCTACAAGATCTTCTTGACGAAGGAAACATGGACATAGACACAATGGCAACAGATCAAGGAGATGTGGACCAGCACATGCAGCGAAGTTCTGGGAAAGAAGAAATACCAACAAAAAGACTGGATTTCTGCAGACACTCTCAACAAAGTGCAAGTGAGGAAGGAAAAGAAAGGTGCAATTAACAACAGCCGAACGAGAGCAGCAAAAGCAACAGCCCAGGAAGAGTACACAGAGGCAAACAGAGCAGTCAAGAACAGCGTAAAAACAGACAAGGCAAACTTCATTGAAGACCTAGCCAAGGAAGCAGAGGATGCATCAGCCCAAGGAAACATGAAACAACTGTATGAAATAACAAGAAAATTAGCAGGAAAGTACAAGCGTACAGACAGACCTATCAAAGATAAGAATGGCAATGTACTTACCAGTGACGAAGACCAGTTGAAGAGATGGAGGGAACATTTTGAAGAACTGCTAAACCGGCCACCACCCCAGAATTCTCCAGACATCACACCAGCTGAAGAAGTACTCCAGATAAACTGCGAAAGACCAAGTAAGGCAGAGATTGAGAAAGCCATCCATCACATGAAGAGAGGGAAAGCTTCAGGCCCAGACAAAATTCCTGCCGAGGCAATCAAGGCTGACATAGAGACCTCCACAGAGATACTGCATGATCTATTGGGGAAGATATGGGAGCAAGAAGAAATACCAACTGAATGGAAAGAAGGATACCTCGTGAAGCTCCCAAAGAAAGGAGATATGCAAGATTGTAATAACTACAGAGGGATAATGCTCCTATCAGTACCCGGAAAGGTCCTCAACAGAGTCATCTTGGACAGACTGAAGACAGGGGTGGATGCCAAGCTCAGAGACCACCAAGCTGGCTTCCGCAAAGACAGATCATGCACCGACCAAATAGCAACACTGCGAATCATTGTTGAACAATCCATGGAATGGGACTCATCCCTGTACATAAACTTTGTAGACTACGAGAAGGCATTTGATAGCCTCGACAGAGATACACTGTGGAAGCTTCTACAGCACTACGGGATACCGAATAAACTTATATCTCTGATAAGAAATAGTTACGAAGATATGGCATGCAGGGTCATTCATGCAGGACAACTTACAGACTCCTTCATGGTGAAGACAGGAGTGAGGCAAGGATGTCTTCTGTCACCATTCTTATTCCTGCTCGCCATAGACTGGATCATGAAAAAGACTACAAAATATAGAAGAAATGGGATCCAGTGGACACCTTGGAGCCAGTTGGAGGACCTGGACTTTGCGGATGACCTCGCTCTCCTCTCACACAGCCATCAACAAATGCAGGAAAAAACAGAGCTACTAAACACAGTGTCAACACAGCTAGGACTCAACATCAACAGAAGCAAGACAAGGATTATGAAAGCCAACACAAAGAACAACAACCCCATTACAATGAACGGAGAGCCACTGGAAGAGACAGACTCATTCACATACCTGGGCAGTACAATCAACAAACATGGAGGCACAGCAGAAGACGTCAAAGCAAGGATACAGAAAGCAAGAGTTGCATTCATCATGTTGAGAAAAATTTGGAGAGCAAACCAAATTAAAACTAACACCAAACTGAGAATATTCAATTCAAATGTCAAGGCAGTTTTACTCTGTGGATCGGAGACATGGCGAAGTACACAGAAGACACTAAAAAGAATACAGACCTTCATCAACAAATGCCTGCGTAGAATCCTACACCTGAAGTGGACAGACAAGATATCCAACACTACACTCTGGAAAATTACCAAGCAACTACCCATAGAAAATGAAATAAAGAAGAGAAAATGGAGGTGGATAGGACATACACTCAGGAAACCACCAAACACCATCACCCGTCAAGCCATCACATGGAACCCCCCAGGGAAGAGACGAAGAGGTAGGCCACGAAACACCTGGCAAAGAGACACGGAAAAAGAAACGCAGGAGATGGGATACACCAGGAGAGAAATGGAGAAGATGGCCACGGACAGAAAACGGTGTAGTTTTGTAGTTAATCGATGATTTTCAAACGATCCCCTTTTCATTTAATTTATCTAACACGATCCCCCAAACGCATTCATTGACATATTCTTATAGGATCTACGTACTACATATTAGATATGACATTGACAAGCCTCTGCATCCTGGGCTGTGTAGAGTCTATATTGTTTCTAAATGTTGTTTTATGTACAACGGATTGAAGCTACTGAAGGCCAGATCACAGTGGTTTGTTTGGGTGGCTCCAATCGTTGTATAGAAAGTGATGACTTTAGTGTCGGGACAGGGACAGGGACAGGGACAGGGACAGGGACAGGGACAGGGACAGGGACAGGGACAGGGACAGGGACAGGGACAGGGACAGGGACAGGGACAGGGAGAGGCGTCAGTGGGACAGGGAGAGGCGTCAGTGGGACAGGGACAGGCGTCAGTGGGACAGGGACAGGCGTCAGTGGGACAGGGACAGGCGTCAATAGGACAGGGGCAGGCGTCAGTGGGACAAAGACAGGCGTCAATGGGACAGATACATGTATCAGTTTGACAGGGACGGTTGACAGTGGGACAGGAACAGGCGTCAGTGGGACAGGGACAGGCGTCAGTGGGACAGAGACATGTATCAGTTTGACAGGGACAGGCGTCAGTGGGACAGGGACAGGCGTCAGTGGGACAGGAACATGCGTCAGTGGGACAGAGACAGGCGTCAGTGGGACAGGGACACGCGTCAGTGGGACAGGGACAAACGTCAGTGGGACAGAGACAGGCATCAGTGGGACAGGGACAAGCGTCAGTGGGACAAAGACAGACGTCAATGTGACAGGAACAGGCGTCAGTGGGACAGGGACACGCGTCAGTGGGACAGGGACAAACGTCAGTGTGACATGGACAAGCGTCAGTGGGACAGAGACAGGCGTCAGTGGGACAGGAACAGGCGTCAGTTGGATAGAGACAGACGTCAATATGACAGGGACAGGTGTCAGTGGGACAGGGACACGCGTCAGTGTGTGTGTGTGTGTGTGTGTGTGTGTGTGTGTGTTGTGTTCGTGTGTGTGGGTGGGCGTGGGCGTGGGCGTGGGCGTGGGCGTGGGCGTGGGCGTGGGCGTGGGCGTGGGCGTGTGTATGAGTGTTTAAAAAAGAAAAACATTGATACTGACAAACTCTCATGGGTCAAGTTTTTTCACTTCTAGAATAATGCAGTGTCGCATTATAGCATTATATTATTTTGTACTTGTACAGCTGCCTACCAAATCTTATCATAGATTTCGTACGAAGTTCAATTACCTGTCGTTCTTAGGTTATTCGCTACTCCATCCGTCTGTTAATAACTTCCGAATTATGTGCAATTATGAAAATGCTCATTCCTTTGGTTCTGTTGCATCACTGAACTTGATTTTCGAGGATACATTACTTTTATTATCAGTATACATTATTGTTGCTGCTAGTCGTTTTTTTACAATATGGAAAGTTGAAAAACGAAAAGAAACGACGAGGTACTGGTACTATGGAAATTATGTTCCACAGAAGACATTCAATAAAAGAAACTCCTGTAAAACATGAATCTGCGCATCTAAAACGATACTGAGCAATCCTTCGAGTGGAACTCCCCACACTACATCAACTTTGAAACGAAAAGGCGTTTGACAGTATTAACAGGGATACACCATGGAAACTACTACGACATTATGGCATACCAACCAAACTGGTCAACTTGATTAAGAACAGCTACGAAGGAACAGGCTGCAGAGTAATCCACGGAGGGCAACTAGCCAAGCGTTTCGAGGTGAAGACCGGAGGGAGACAAAGTTGTTTGCTGTCCCCGGTCCTCTTCCGTCTGGTCGTCGATTGGACTATGAAGACATACACAAGGCAGAGACGATGTGGAGTCCAGTGAACACTGTGGACGCCGGTTGATGACCTGCACCTTGCCGAAGATCTAGCACTGTTGTCCCACAATCACCAACATAACCAGGAGAAGACCAGTGAACTGGCAGCCATCTCTTAACGAGTGGGCGTAAATGTACACGAAGGTAAGAAAAAGGTCCTCAATGTAAATGCAAGAAGCACGGAGCCAGTCACACTGGAAGCGAAATAAATTCAGGAGGTAGAGACCTTCACGTAACTGGTTAGTATCAATGACAAGCAGTGTGGAACAGATGCAAATGTTAAAGCAAGGATTGGCAAGGCGAGCGGAGCATTTATACCGCTCAAGAACATATGGAGCTCCAAAGTGCTGTCATTATACACGAATATACGCCTGTTTAACTCCAATTAACGTAAAGTCCGTCCTATTGTATGGAGCAGAGACATGGAGGACAGCTGACACCACCATCAAGAAAGTACAGACCTTTATCAATAACTGTCTGAGAAGAATCCTACAGATTCGCTGGCCAGACACCATCAGTAACATTGACTTGTGGGAGAGAACGCACCAACTGACTGCTGGAGATGAGACCACAAGGAGACGATGGGCGTGGATTGGTCACACGCTCCGGTAACCAGCTCCGGTAACCAGCACACACAAGGAAGAAGAAAAGAGATCGTCCAAGGAACTCGTGGAGAAGGGGTCTCCAGACAGACACAAAGATGGCGGGATGCAGCTGGAGGCATATTGAAATAAATGCCCAGGACAGAAGACTCTGGAAGACTGTGCTCAACGACCTATGACCCAGGATGAACGATGGGCCTAAGTAAGTAAGAAAGTGTGTAAGTAAGCAAGTAAGCAAGTAAGGAAGCAAGCACTGTGAATATATAAGAAGACAAACTTACAAAAGCAATAGCTTGATGGAACCAATTCTTATTCAGACTACTCTTCACAAGAGAGACCGATAAAAACGCACGCACTCACGCAGGTACGCACGCAGGTACGCACGCAGGTACGCACGCACGCACGCACGGACGGACGGACGGACGGACGGACGGACGGACGGACGGACGGACGGACGGACGGACGGACGGACGGACGGACGGACGGACGGACGGACGGACGGACGGACGGACGGACGGACGGACGGACGGACGGACGGACGGACGGACGGACGGACGGACGGACGGACGGACGGACGGACGGACGGACGGACGGACGGACGGACGGACGGACATGGACGAATTTATAAGCGACAAAGTGACAAACACGCTTGCTCGAATATATGCAAGCACAAACAAGCATACGCACACACACGTGTGTGTGTGTGTGTGTGTGTGTGCGTGCGTGCGTGCGTGCGTGCGTGCGTGCGTGCGTGCGTGCGTGCGTGCGTGCGTGCGTGCGTGCGTGCGTGCGTGCGTGCGTGCGTGCGTGTGGGTGACTGGTTTGTAATATACGTACATTACAAAAACAAGTATCTTTTTAAAGACGTATGCTTGTTGTCAACTTCATCACACCAATTCAGCATGACCAAACTTGACCGATGCTATTATATAGGGGTGACCAGCGTAAACAATCAAGATCGCGCTTCTTGACCTGATATGAACGACGACCTGATCGATCGAAGGTAAGATTTCATATTTCTTGTGATATAGTAAACGTGGTAGCCGGTTGGTGGCGCTGCAGCATCCACATAGGAAATCCTGAAACCTCGCTCCTGACCGCGACCCAGCGCCATTTTGGAGCATCGAAGTTTGTGGGAAAGACCCTTGAAAGAAATATATTTTGTACTTAATTGAAGCAGCGTCAATTCGTCAAAATTCCGCTACAGACACCGACGATGCCTCTCGCCCCACTAGCGGATCCATGGCAAAAGGTGGACGTGCAGGCAGAACCGGACGTAAGTGTCATGTCGGTATTTAGCGACCTAACTGAACTAACCACCGGCGGAACACTCCGTCTCCTCCGTGTTGACCCACACAAGTAAAAGTTAACACATTTGCAAAAGAACGTCACAAGAACTGTCGTTGTAGTTCAACCATATACCAATGCTTTGATTGTAATGTTATAGTGAACTGATATGGGTATATGTGTTGTTTACAGAGGCCGTCCGTCGATGATATGATCGTGGATGAGCACCGGCCGTCTACTCAGGTACGTTCCCGAGCTGTCACACGACACAAGGCTAGCTGTCAGTCAGTCATGTGTCACACTCATGGTTGTCGCGTTGTGTCTCGATGTCATGAGATACCGGTAATTTGAATTGAATTCAGAACAGCTATCCGTGAATGTACTATTTTCAGTGTTTGTAGCCATAGTAAAAGCATTCGATTGGTCCAGACTCAGTTTGACAGTAGTGTAGTATGGATCTGGGACTCGGGTGACGTAGGCAGGGAATATTTTTTCAGGTTGACATTTCTGATGTCAGTTGCAGGGTGTTGACCCAGATCTATCAAGTACTATGCATTTATTTTAGCTTTTATCTCACGCTATCTGTAAATCTCATGGCAGTACTGCATATAAATTGTAATCTTAGTTATTTAAAAATAACATTACTAAAAAAGATTAATTATTACTTTGTATAGAATAATATTTTTATATTTTTATAGCCAACTAGCCAGCCATTATTAGGGAATGTCCATGTAATCCCGTTAAGTTATTCTTATTATCGGCAGTGATGCAACTAAAAAAAGTATTGACTATAAGTGCTGTCACCTAGTGTCATGTTGGAAAACTGGTTATGCATATTTCTCAACGCATCTGGTCATTTTTGGTTAATGTGCCTAAATTAGTAACCCTAACCTTAAGGTTAATTGCCTAGGCTTGCAGGATAAATAAAATTATTGCTGACAATTATCCAGTGTATCATTATTACGGGAATACACAAAGACATTGGTGGTCTTGTGATTAGCTCATCAGACTCTTGATTGGAGTAACAGTTGTTACATATTTTGAAACTTGTGCAGTTCGTTCACCCCACCTTGCATGTTCATAGGTGGACCCAGGGGGCGTAGGATATACATGCTTCCTGGACCTTTGGAATTTGTCGTTGTCCGTACACTTCTAGAATGTGCACCATTAAGTGCCTCCACAGGAAAAATCTGAGGTTGTACAATGCATGATGCAACTGCAGTAAATTGAGAACATGACCGGCCCTATATTCCAATGTTACTAGTGAAGCCGAGACCGCAGAAAAGCTGACGATCTAGATCTTACATTTTTAGTAGCATCCCCTGACTTCCAATGAGACAGTGTGACGATAGCGCAATGCCACAGCAGCAGAGTCAATAGTTTTGGCAAACCTCGACTTCTTCAAGTGGTGTGATTGGTTTCACTCTTGCTTTCTGTTTTAGAAAAAATAAAAAGCTCTTACACTAGCCTTTGTCTAACATCTAAGTCATCTACTCATCTAAGACACCTAACGGATAGGTAATATCTATCCAAAGCAGTGGAATGGGAACACCTATTATGAACTCAATAGTGTTAGTAATATCTAGCTCAAAAAGTCTAATGTTTATATCAAAATTTAGTCTTCACAATAATATACATTAACAAAATAAAAAATCAACAAAGTATCCTTTTCGATCTACTGGTACTTTTGCTCCTTGGTTCTGTCAATTTGCACACATACACCCAGATCCATTTTAAAGTCACCTTAGGGGTGATTACATACACTTATAAGAGTCCTAAAATGTGTTAAGCATTACATAGAGAAGGAATTAATTGTTACTAAATACCAAGGGGAAATTACAATTCAAATTTTCGTAACTTTTTTGTTGGTCTCTAATTTTTATATATGTACTGCTATAGGATGATCCTATAATTTTTTTATTATATGCAAGCAAAATAAATGCCCTGAACAACCTGTTGATATGTGAGACACTTGTAGAGTTAAAGTAACTTTGGTGAGGTATAAGTTAGAGTGGACTTGTGAATGGGATGGACAGAAATTTAAGAACAGAAGCTTTACGTTGTTCACTCTGTGTATGCTTAAACTAGATTGTGTGCACTGCATACTGCATACACGATAGATACATATCTACCTGGACAGTTTGAACTAGTAAAAATGTGATGCATGGTTTAGAGACCCATTATTTGGACGGTTAAAGTTTGTCTTGGATGGGTACGGTGCCGCCCCGCCCCTACAAATTAGAATGGACAGGTAAATAGTGCAGTAATTTGAGGACTAAAAAACAGTTTTATTTGGCCACTTCAACCTAAGACATTGTGACCTAGACTAAGGTGTAGTGAGTATGAAGTCAAGGGTGTGAGTAGTAATATTCCTACCTGGAGCAGTGTTCCGCTCCATTACACAACAGGTATGTCTGTAGTGTGACCTGTGCACAAAGTGCTCCTGTGTAAAGAGCTGCAACCCACAGGAGACTTGGTTGTGTATGTTCACATGGACCAATAAACCATAGAGGGAGAGTGAACTGCAGTTCACTTTCCTTTATGGTTGTCTTTTCATTCGAGACCTCAAACAGCCAGTCAGAATGTCTTGCTTAGTGTACTGCATTGTTGCCTAGCACTTATCAAGTGCTTTCATGCCATGGGAAGTGTGTAGCTTGGCATTCATTGGTGATAATAACAATTTATTCAGGAATTACCGTAAATGGTCCACACACTAGAAATAACATAATTTATGCATTTCAATGTTTTTTGGTAACAAAAACAGAAATTAAATCCACAATTACCTTAGTTGTAGTGTATAAAGCATGTAGGCTTTATTAATATAAAGATACACTTCAAATACACCATTCCTACCAATAAATACATAAATTTGTAGTAAAATCATGATATTTTTTCTGAAATATACACAGTTTGGTGGTTTGAGATTTGCGTAATATGATTTGCCATAGCAACTGACTGCTAACATGACTAGACTGTAACATTATTTCAATACTGCAGATTAATATAGCCATAAATAATTGTCCATGTCCATCGCAAATCTTGTTCGTGGACAGGAACTGCCTGATGCTATTGATTGTTGAAGTCAACCGCGGAAAGGCTGTGTGCATGTTATAGACAGTCAACTTATCATTTATTGATTAGCAGATGAAGACACATGCTAGCATAGACATTGCCTAGGCTAAATACTTCCTGACTACAATGCAGCCCAGTGGCAGTGCTTGAAGTGCTCCAATGTGTTACCTGTGATGCCTGTGTTGACAAGGAAGAATGTCATTAAGGGATTAACACGTCTTTGTCAGACCTGTGTCTTCTCAGCTTTGACAGGATTTGGGTTATTGATGCTGTATCGCTGACTAAAGAGTGCTCAGTCATTATCATTGAGAGCCTCTGTACAGTGCTGTGACCAAGGTATCAGAACTCGGAAGTAGGACTGACTAAGACAAGGACATCCCTCATTTTTTTATGTACGTAGTACCACAATGAATATTTCGAAGGTGTACAACCAACACTATGACATAGACACTAGTGTGCCTCTAATTAGAACTGTCTGATCAATGTGGTATTGAGGTGCATCAGGCCATCTTGCAGATAACACCCTAAAACCAGTATGTTGTTGAAAACAGCAAGTGTAATTTCTCCCTCACTGTATACAGTTTGTATGCAGTGCGATTCAGTATACCTGAGTGTTCAGTGTTCTACCTATCAATGCTGCATACCTTGCATGCAGGCATCATCCATCACCTGACAATCAGGCCATTAGTTATATCATGGCATATCTTAACATTACAGTACTGACAGTAGTTTGATGGCTATACAAATGTAAAATTTTATT
Organism: Ridgeia piscesae; assembly: GCA_025642075.2. Lineage (NCBI taxonomy): Eukaryota > Metazoa > Annelida > Polychaeta > Sabellida > Siboglinidae > Ridgeia > Ridgeia piscesae. Next base: position 229,239 of record JAODUO010000708.1, read on the forward strand.
TTATAGAACTCACAGCTAACTTTACTTTGTGATATAAACACATATTTCAGACAATTATTTTGAATTTTTTTTAATGCTGGTGGATTTTCAAGTATTTAAAAATGTATGATTTCTTCTCACAGAATAGTTGGTTTAAAGAACATTGCTATTAGGCATATATAATGGCAGGCTTTGTGAAGAAATAACATTAACAGTATAATTGAATAAAGACATAAATGGAACACACAGTTTTGACACCCTCCCCTAAATAAAATGTGATCATCAGATCTTGGCATTTTGCATGTACACATACCTTCAAAGAAGCATTGAATTACTGCATTATGCATGTATTAGGTTTTTTTTTATAAACGAAACAAATTTGCCTAATTGATAAAAAAGGTGTGCTGCGTCTATGGCATGGGCGTATTGATTTCTGAGTAGCAAGATTTAACAAGATTGTCACCCAAAGCGAACAGCTCTAGATGACTAGTGGACAAGGAAACCATTGGTTCATTGAGTGGCCAACCTTTTTAGTGAAGTATGCAATACGGAATTTTTTGGTTTGCTGATGTTGCATTTTCCAATTTGGGACAATTCTCTGTCTTGGCTGACTGCGTTTCTCTTAACTTTTTATGTTAATTGAATTCACACAGGTGACCCTGTCTTGAAAGACCACTTTTGCAGGGCTAAAAGGATGGTCACTCTGACAATATTTTTTTTAATCTTCCCACATATCTCAGAAACCATTCAGACTATTTTTTTAAAGTGGCATAGATGTATATTAGGGCAGCCACTATGCATAAGAAATGTTTATTTGATTGGATCGTTGTAAAGGTACCCTAGGGCCCAAAAACTGGTACATGTTCAGGTTGCCTGTTTTTTCAAACACTTAACTAACTTGTTCTCTACTTTTGCATTGACATATTTTTGTGTAAAAGGTAATTACACAAGCAATTTTTATTTACTTGAACGTTTCTGAGGGCCTCCCACAAAAGTTAAATGTTTGCATTTGTGTGGTGTCTGTGGTCCTACCTAGCATGACTTGTGTAATATTATGAATACGCAGACCTGTGTATTCACCTCCCCTTGGCCTCCAGTTCCAGCTATCTTGTGTTGGTGGACTCTGACCTATGACGGATCTATTATTACTGGATAGCTGATGCTTATGTCAACAACATATTAGATCCATGTTAAACTGAAAATGTATTTATTTAACAATTAATGATCTTATTGATCTATGACTAAGTCATAATATAGTCCAAAGTACTTCCGGACCTCTTGGCCCATCTTCATACCCATTGTCAAATATGTAGCAGATGTTGATTTCTTGTAAATGACTGATAAATAAAAAACTCAGAAAATGATAGTACACAAAAAATGGTCATGGTGTAGGCCTTCATGGTTTCAGTTTGCTGCGAAACAACATGGAAATGAGGGTATCAGTATGCATATATCTGTTGAATAATTAATATGCAGAACTGGCCTTGCGTCACATTTAGATTTATTTATTGCTGGCTCTGCATCACCAGAAACTTGTTGCTATAAAACAGCAGTCCAGACAGCTGCCCACTGTACTTGTGCAAGATGGAATGGATTTTAAGTTATTTGTGATAGAAAACGAACTACATGTTATTTGTAGGTAAACAATTGAGAGTATACTGTCATATGTCCCGGTACACTCATGCCAGGACTGGCAATCATTAGCAGGAAGCTGCTGATTTGGATCTTGACATTTTGAAATATATTTAAACGGTGGTGATGATGGCTAGACCACTGGTATTTGCCATACTCCATGGAAAGGTATAATTTGCAATATTAGTGTTTTTTACCAATCACTGGCAAACAACAGTGTATGGGTGCAATGACTAATTTGAGCATATTAAACACAATTTAATGAGCAATGTACCTTTAACATAATTTTATTTATTCAAATATTACCAAAATTACCGGTATATAAAAAAACTGGAAGAAACAGCCTCAGTTTAATGAATTGTAACAATCTCTAAATAAAAAAATTATATAGTTGTCAGTTGTCTAAATTTTTAAACCAAACTACTGAAGTAACAAAGTGGTGGCATTGTGAAGAAAATGTGATACATGTGTATTGGGTTTCTCTACATGTAATTGTATGGTAATGGTATGTTTATATAATTCCTGCAAACAGGTCACAAACTGGTCTACTTACTATTTATTGTTTTTTGTTCTATTTTGCTTCTAACAAGAATGTCCGACTAAAGGATATGTACCTCTATAAAGACAATGCTGTGGCTGCAGAGTGAGACTGGGGGGGGGGAGATGAGTTATCTTCCTGTGGGAATTGATGGGGGCCAGCTGGGAATAGTGAAGTGGCCATCAATAACTTGGTCTAGCTGCGCCTGCAGACCACAGGTATATTCACCGGGAGCATCACGGGAGAATTTATGTTGGAAACTAGTTTCTCCTAGAAAGGAACTATCTGTCTCATCAGCTCACTGTAACGGTGCCAAGACAATGGTACACTTGAAGGTATGTGTGCATGTGCTGAATTTTAGACTTTGGGGCAAGTTGTTATTTTGTGGAAGCCACTTTAGACAAGTATGGTATGTAGCAAAGGAAATGATATATCATCTTGTCTACTTGTGCATCATCTTGTCTAGTTGTGAATCATCTTGTCTACTCACTGCAAAGTTCAACCTGTTTACAAACAAGTTAACCTTTTTAGGCCTACATTTGAGCTGACCCCTGGGTCCTGTTATCACCTGTCCACCTGTGCTGTTCACCTATTGTTACAGGACCATTGTTACCTGTGGAGCTGTCAGGTGACCATCATTTAAATCAGGTCCACATAACAGCTTAGGAAGTACTTCAATAGCCACAGCTGCTGTCTGACCAGTGCTATTTCAGTGATTGACAATTCACCATGAACCAGTATTTGACAACAATAACTTGTAATATGGAAACAAACTGCTCAAAGGATCTGCTGAGTGTTGACACTCACTGGTACAACTATAAGCTGTCACTCAGCAGCCCTTTCCTACAGTAGTATAACAACAAGATTCTGTGGATGGAGCTAGATTCTTGATGCATGGGTAGTCAGTCTCCAGGTGAGGCCGGTCTCCCTAGTGTCTAGGCTACATTAGGAATATGCATGATTAAACTTATATAATATTTTTATATAGTAACAGACTCCTACAACAACCAGATGGATGGAACCCTAAAACAAGACAGTCAGAGCCTTCAACCAACTATATTGCCAGCTGGACTGTCAGAACCCAAAACAACTGGACTGCAAGAGCCTTCAAACAACTAGAATACCAAAACCCCAAACAATTAGACTATACCAGAACACCCCAAACAATTAGACTGTCAGGGCCACAAACAACTAGACTACCAGACTGATCGCCAAAGCCCCTAGACAACTGGATTGACAGCATCGCCAAACAATTACATTGCCAAAGGAACTAGACAACCAGATCTCAAGCAAGTAGACTGCCCGACCCTCCAATCACCTAGACGGACACCAGTGTCAAGCAAGAGTTATGATGATGGACTAGGCTTTAAAATGCTTGAGCAGTGTGAAAGGCTGTCACACATTGTACAGCTCACTGCCGCTGTAGAACCTGTTCTACTGCATGCACAGTGCATGACCTACAATTTTAGCATAACAAGCTTTGATAAATTGGGTGCTTGACAATGCAAACCAGCATGATCACATGACCGCTGACTAGAAGTAAACAGTGTGACTTTAAAGTGTGACTGAAGCTGAAGCAGACAGACCAGTGACTGTTCTGTACACAGACTGCCTGGCCTGTCATAACACCAAGATACCCAGGTGATAAGGCACACTGACTGGTCATCATTGGTGTCATCATTCAGTCACCAGTGCTACAAGGAACATGTCAGTATTTGGTTGAACTGTCCGTGTTCCACCACAGGACATGAAAAGTGCAGGTCATTTTGGGGAATTAAAAATTTGTATTTTTTGCAGAATGACCAGTTATTCACGTAATGTGTGATCTTACAGTCAAGTCAGTCAATTACAAGATTTCAAAGTCAGTCCTTTTAAACGGAATGACCAGTGGTTCACAGCATGCTCGACCTCAAGGTTGGTTAAGTAAGACAGAAGCAGAAAGAGTGAAATGAAGGACTCTTGTGAAATAGGACATTAATGAAAGTGCCAAGCAAGATGTGACAGTGAGTTCTAGGAAGCACGACAAGGGACCACTGTGACACTAGTTCCTATCACAAGCTTAATCAATCACCACAGACATGATAGAAAATGCACATCCCCTTGAGAACAATTTAAAAAATTTACACCGTAACCATGACAACACGTAGTATGTGGTCTGCACGAAATGGTTGCAACAGCATGTGACTGGATGTTGGCCAAGACAAAGACGGGCCAACAGAAGGCAAGACAACATTGACATTTCAAGACGAACATCAATTTGGCAACCTGAGAAACACAAATGGCATAGGGTTATGTAGACAGATAAGAAGGTCTATATGTGGGTCAGGGTGACACTAATCTGGATTGCTTTTACACTTTTTCAAAAGTGTTGGGGGTCGTATCTCCATATCTAGTCATATAGCCTACATATAACATAGAAATGGTGTATAATTCTAGCTGCTCATCTAAAATGTGCTTTCACAAGCTTCTCCTGCATCAAGTCCTAGAATTCCCTGTACTTGGTGAAAACCAACATATAATCCAGAAACGACACCAGTGTATAAGGTTATCAGTATCAAACCAGTGTGCTGCAGTAACCTGACAGAAGTAGACAGGTATTGAGATAAGGACACACCTGAGGCAACCAGCCTATGGCCGAGAATAAAACTGAAAGTGACCAGTATAGTATGTTGGTGTCATGTGACTTATGTGGCAGACACTCATGGACACAGAGATGACCAGAGCTGAAAAGGCTACAGCATTCCTAGAACTGCTGTCATGTGATGACCACCAACATGATCATGACATTGTAGCTAACAACATTTACCGAGGAAATCAAGAGAGCTCTGTCAAATGTGATAATAAACTCCATGTGGCCTCTCCAATGTCTTTAATATGAACAAATGACACACTTTATCTACTGAGGCCAGTTACCCACCTATGACAGCTAATACCTGTATCTGTTCCGGTGTGCCCTAGTTTGAGGACATCTTATATACAAACTAATATCAATCTAAGTCCACACCACTGGAGGTGGCAGCTCTCCCCTTTCTGGCCCTAGGTCACCCATGTCTAGTGTACTCAGTACTCACAGGCTGCAGTCAATGTCAATGTTACAAGTGCTCAATGCTCTGTGCACCTTATTCCCGGCAGACTTATTCAAACGAACACCATCTAATTTAATGGGGAGTATTCAGATGTATACATCCAGCACCTGTACTGATGTATACGGCATAGCTGAGTGAACTGAAGCAATAGTTACTGAACTAATTTGCCAGAGGTTCCAAACAACAGGATTAAATCCCTGAATCTTTTGACTGGATGTTGTACCAGTTGCATCACAACGCCCTGCTATATGGGTTGGTACCATCTGATGACCTGGCACCTGCTACATGGGTCAGTACCGACTGATGACCTGACACCTGCTACATGGGTCAGTACTGACTGATGACCTGACACCTACTACATGGTTCAGTACCATCTAATGACCTGACACCTACTACATGGTTCAGTACCATCTGATGACCTGACACCTACTACATGGTTCAATACCATCTGATGACCTGACACCTACTACATGGTTCAGTACCATCTGATGACCTGACACCTACTACATGGTTCAGTACCATCTAATGACCTGACACCTACTACATGGTTCAGTACCATCTAATGACCTGACACCTACTACATGGTTCAATACCATCTGATGACCTGACACCTACTACATGGTTCAGTACCATCTGATGACCTGACACCTACTACATGGTTCAGTACCATCTGATGACCTGACACCTGCTTCATGGGTCAGTACCAGCTGATGACCTGACACCTGCTACATGGGTTGGTACCAATGATGATCTGATACCTGCTACATGGGTTGGTACCAATGATGACCTGATACTTGCTACATGGGTTGGTACCAATGATGACCTGACCTGCTATGATGACCTGGGTGACTTGATAATGACACTGCCCTGTAGACAATACTGCACTCGTGTTCAACACTACTTCAGCAACAAAACCATGGTCACTAAAAATTTGTTAACTTAGATCTGGATATGTGTTATAATTCGTCACCACCCTGTCTCTCCCCTTGGCCAGTCTCACATTGCAGCTCGATTCGAAGCAATATTGGCAAGACATCTAGGAGCTAGATTGTGAATTGACAAACTTATTACCTTGTCATACAAAGAACACATTTCGATATGCTACCAGTCTCGGTCATCCAAAAACTGGGGGAGGGAAGATTACTTTTACTGCCACCAGGTAGTGGTGATATGTGTCATTGTCTAGTGCTGACTTGTGTTCCACGTAGGGTATGTAATGTTCCATCACAGAATATCTGACAGTGTAGACCATGTAACCAGATCTTGACTGAAATCATAATTCTGCAGTATTATTTTCATGTATGATTGACAGAATCACACTCGTACCTATCGATTCAGTTTTCTTAATGCAGCAAGCCAGCCCGAGACGCTGCAGACATGAGCTGATGAGCTGATTCAGCCTCAGCTGGAGACTTCCTAGGCCACAAGAATCCACCCCCTCCACCAGAGGTTTTTATACTAGGGAAGGGTTGCCAGACACTGTCTTATAATGGTGGTGTCAACTGTCAGCTTCACAGACCCAAGTTATCTATCCACCTACATAAATAAATGTGTTTCTAGCCGTGCTGTGGTCTTTTAACACCGACTGGCAACATGTTGGCAGTTGCATATTGTGAGGCAAAGTCCATACTGCCAGTGATTAGGGGCTCTAACCCATCAAGGGAAGGGTGCTGGATCCAGGGTGTGTCTTCTAGAGCTTCTTTCCCAGGACCTTATGGATGGTTATTTTGATGTTATGTTTTGTTATAATCAGTTATAGTTTCAAGTATGTGTAAGTTGTCACAGTTGCTAACACAGTTGGGTGACACTGCTGGAGACCTGGTCAGACAGCAGTTGTGGCTGGTAGAACACTTCATAGGTGTTAATGTGAACCTGATTTAAATGAAAGGTCACAGACGTCTTCACAAACAACAATAGGTGAACAGCACAGGTGGGCAAGTGATAACAGGACCCAGGGGTCAGCTCAAATGTAGGCCCAATAAGGTTAACTTGTTTGTAATGTAAGCAGCAACTAATAGACAAGGTTTTACACTAGTAGACAAGATTTTACACTAGTAGACAAGAAGGTGCAAAAGTAGTAAATGAGGGTGCACAAGTAAACAAGAGGGTGCACAAGTAAACAATTGGGTGCACAAGTAGTAGACAAGAGGGTGCACAAGTAGTAGACGAGAGGGTGCACAAGTAGTAGACAAGAGGGTGCACAATTAGTAGACGAGAGGGTGCACAAGTAGTAGACAAGAGGGTGCACAAGTAGTAGACAAGAGGGTGCACAAGTAGTAGACAAGAGGGTGCACAAGTAGTAGACAAGAGGGTGCACAAGTAGTAGACGAGGGTGCACAAGTGACAAGTAGTAAACAAGAGGGTGCACAAGTAGTAGACAAGAGGGTGCACAAGTAGTACACAAGAGGGTGCACAAGTAGTAAACAAGAGGGTGCACAAGTAGTAAACAAGAGGGTGCACAAGTGACAAGTAGTAAACAAGAGGGTGCACAAGTAGTAGACAAGAGGGTGCACAATTAAACAAGAGGATGCACAAGTAGTAGACAAGAGGATGCACAAGTAGTAAACAAGAGGGTGCACAAGTAGTAAACAAGAGGGTGCACAAGTAGTAGACAAGAGGGTGCACAAGTGACAAATAGTAAACAAGAGGGTGCACAAGTAGTAGACGAGGGTGCACAAGTAGTAGACAAGAGGGTGCACAAGTAGTAGACAAGAGGGTGCACAAGTAGTAGACAAGAGGATGCACAAGTAGTAAACAAGAGGGTGCACAAGTAGTAAACAAGAGGGTGCACAAGTAGTAGACAAGAGGATGCACATGTAGTAGACAAGAGGATGCACATGTAGTAGACAAGAGGGTGCACAAGTAGTAAACAAGAGGGTGCTCAAGTAGTAGACAAGAGGGTGCACAAGTAGTAGACAAGAGGGTGCACAAGTAGTAGACAAGAGGGTGCACAAGTAGTAAACAAGAGGGTGCTCAAGTAGTAGACAAGAGGGTGCACAGCATCACAAGTAGACAAGAGGGTGCACAAGTAGACAAGAGGGTGCACAAGTTTATTAGAATTTTAGATGGTGCACAAACAGTAGTGGGTGCAAAGATAGACAAGAAGATAATATGATTATCCAAGTGGTTGTGTATGGCTTTTCAGTCTGGTTGTTGTAAGGCTTTGTCAAACTAGTAGGATTCTTCAGTCTGGTTGTTGTAAGGCTCTCGAACTAGCAGGATTCTTCAGTCTGGTTGTTGTAAGGCTCTGTCGAACTAGCAGGATTCTTCAGTCTGGTTGTTGTAAGGCTCTGTCGAACTAGTAGGATTCTTCAGTCTTGTTCCTGTAAGGCTCTGTCGAACTAGTAGAATTCTTCAGTCTGGTTGTTGTAAGGCTCTGTCGAACTAGCAGGATTCTTCAGTCTGGTTGTTGTAAGGCTCTGTCGAACTAGCAAGATTGTTCAGTCTGGTTGTTGTAAGGCTCTGTCGAACTAGCAGAATTATTCAGCCTGGTTGTAAGCTATGTCGAACTAGTAGGATTCTTCAGTCTGGTTGTTGTAAGGCTCTGTCGAACTAGCAGAATTATTTAGCCTGGTTGTTGTAAGCTATGTCGAACTAGTGGGATTCTTCAGTCTGGTTGTTGTAAGGCTCTGTCGAACTAGCAGGATTCTTCAGTCTGGTTGTTGTAAGCTATATCGAACTAGCAGGATTCTTCAGTCTGGTTGTTGTAAGCTATATCGAACTAGCAGGATTCTTCAGTCTGGTTGTTGTAAGCTATATCGAACTAGCAGGATTCTTCAGTCTGGTTGTTGTAAGGCTCTGTCAAACTAGCAGGATTATTCAGTCTGGTTGTTGTAAGCTATATCGAACTAGCAGGATTCTTCAGTCTGGTTGTTGTAAGCTATGTCGAACTAGCAGGATTCTTCAGTCTGGTTGTTGTAAGGCTCTGTCGAACTAGCAGGATTCTTCAGTCTGGTTGTTGTAAGCTATATCGAACTAGCAGGATTCTTCAGTCTGGTTGTTGTAAGGCTATGTCGAACTAGCAGGATTCTTCAGTCTGGTTGTTGTAAGCTATGTCGAACTAGCAGGATTCTTCAGTCTGGTTGTTGTAAGCTATGTCGAACTAGCAGGATTCTTCAGTCTGGTTGTTGTAAGGCTCTGTCAAACTAGCAGGATTATTCAGTCTGGTTGTTGTAAGCTATATCGAACTAGCAGGATTCTTCAGTCTGGTTGTTGTAAGCTATGTCGAACTAGCAGGATTCTTCAGTCTGGTTGTTGTAAGGCTCTGTCGAACTAGCAGGATTCTTCAGTCTGGTTGTTGTAAGCTATGTCGAACTAGCAGGATTCTTCAGTCTGGTTGTTGTAAGGCTCTGTCGAACTAGCAGGATTCTTCAGTCTGGTTGTTGTACGGCTCTGTCGTACTAGCAGGATTCTTCAGTCTGGTTGTTGTAAGGCACTGCCAAACTAGCAGGATTCTTCAGGCTGGTTGTTGTAAGGCTCTGTCGAACTAGCAGGATTCTTCAGTCTGGTTGTTGTAAGGCTCTGCCGAACTAGCAGGATTGTTCAGTCTGGTTGTTGTAAGGCTCTGCCAAACTAGCAGGATTCTTCAGTCTGGTTGTTGTAAGCTATGTCGAACTAGTAGGATTCTTCAGTCTGGTTGTTGTAAGGTTCTATCAGTCTGGCTGCTGTAGGTTTTGACAGTTGTAGTATTTTATTGATCCTGATTCACACACCTGTTTCATGTAATAATTCATATGGCCTTACTCTCAATCTGTGTTGTCCTGGTCAAGTCTAAATGCAGTTCAGTAGAGTGGCCAGTCTACTAATTGGCTGTGTGGTGATTGAAGTAATCCCAAGTGGTTTACTGATTGCTGTCCTGTCTACCCAGACCTGGCACTCTGTCTCTCTCTGCAAGCAGATAATTGGGGCAAGTAATTAGGTGGATTTGGACAACTACTTGGCTACTTCTAATTTGATTATGTGATTTCCTTTGATGACATGACTAGGATAAGGCAGATGTACATGACACAGCAGTGACAACACTCACCTGTATCAGGTGACATTGCAGACTGTGTACATGTTCAGTATTAGAGTTAAAACGTGAGCAATTACAAATGTCCAGTTTATCTTGTTTTTGCCATTTTCTTCTACTGTGGAAATAGAGGTACAATTTTGATACCAAACTCAAACATATGTACTTGCTGTTCTTAGAATCATGGTTCAACGTACTGAAAAATATCGTTAAATATGCTTGAACTGAAGATTTAATTTAATTATATGGAACGGAAAGGGATTGATTGATGAATATAGTGCATACCTTATGATGGAAGAAGCTGAACAAGATTAGATGGATGCTAATGGAGATAAGTGGGAAAAGGGTATTTTGAATTTTTTTTATTAAACACAAAACAATTTGCAATCTAACAGTAATGGAGCAACTGTATGTATTAGGGTAGCACTAATTTTCTTCTTAGATGGCATGAATATACAGCACTAACATTTCAAGGATTAATCCACAATAGGACATCAAACCTATCATTTTATTTAAAGAATACAACTGTGACTCACATTTCAAGTGTTATTGGTGATTATTAGTTATTGATTTGTTATAAGACTATGTAATGTTATAACCATGAAATGCAAAGATACGACATATAAAATGCCAACTGACAATTTTTTAAACTTCCAACGTTGCTTTCCAAGGGCAAAAAGGCCACTTAAATGTCATTGAGATGGAAACAGTGGAAGAAGAGAGAACACACGTCCAGCACTCTCACCTTAGAGACCTCGGGGACAAGCAACAAACAGGAACATGTATAAATACTTGGGTATAAGGGTGCTGTTTCCTTTGGAGTTGTCAGTATGTGGGTTATATTGGTGTTGCAAGAATAGCTGGACTGGTCAGTGTGGGTCAGTGTTCTATTTGTGTGTGACAGGTGGGCCATCACCTGGCCTGGCCTGGGCCTGTTGTGCTGCTCATGTACAGTGTTGCCTGTCATTTTACCATGTTTATGGTCTACCTAATGCAGGTTGATTGGTGTGCTTGTTCTAAGAACACCTGAGACCAGTCCAGTAGGCACTAGGCAGGGTAGGGTATGTATGGGGTCTCAGTAGGGCTGCCTTAATTCAGTTCAAAAAAATTAAGACAATATCATTACGTATTATGTGTTGATATGTTCACAAAAAGGTTTAGCTTTTTATATAATTGCAAATATATGTATACAATTACAAATTTATAAACTAATTGTGCATGTCATTGTGTTTCAGATAAAATAAATATAACATTAATCATTATTAATATTATGTTGTGGATATTAACATTTAATTAGGTCATCAATGCAAATCAGTTCTTAGATGTTAGTGTTTTATTTTAGTATGTATTGAATTTAAGAAGGGTTCTTGGAAGTTGCAAACTAGACCACAGTGACTGTGGGCCAGTATGGTATTGTCTAGAAAAGGGATTAGTTATAATTAAGGTATGAATTGATTATGGTGTTGCAGCGGGTGTATTAGTCATCATACACATGTATATTAAATTTCATGACATTGTCTAAAAATGATTATAATGACAATAATTGTAAAATTTCTATAGTGCCTATATCCTTAACAATGTCAAACTCAGAGGCGCAACAAACAAAATCATTTGGCAAAAGTTGTCATTGGAGCATGGAACCACCAAACATTTATGGTGGAAAAACAAATTCAAACAAACTTGACTATCCAGGATGGGAAATAATTTTATAAATAAAATAATAATAAAATGTTCTGCATTTTTGCCAAATTGCCAACAAATCCCAAATCTTGTGACATTTAGAACATCCTGGCAGTACCTCACTGTGATGTCTAGAGATCTTGTCATCCTAGTACATACATCAGTTTGGCACATGAATGATTTAGAATATCTTTTGTATACATACATACTCAGTGTGCAAGTGATAATAAGTGTGTACTTGTGTTTTGCTTATGACTGTTGCACTTTAAGATGTGTACATGTTGTGATTACTGTACTTGTGAATGCCATCATTTTCACCTGTGAAGTGGGAGATCAGATGGAAGTATTGTTCCTGCAGTGTGTGGACAGTTAGTTGTTGTATGAATGTATTCTGTCAGTTGTTTCCTGTGTATTCAGGAAGTAACTTGACTGCTGATGCAGTTATCTTGACAAGCATGCAGGGGGCATACAAATGTGTCACACTATCTACTTCTGCGGTTGACACTTATATCAGTTCTCATCTGTATCAGCTAACTGGTTCATTACAATACATTCTTTGTGGTGTTACAATGGATAGACTGGCCAACAAGCTACACCAGTTGATTTTGTTTCTCTTGTGGTGTTATCCAACTAATTGTTGTCTGTGGTACACTTTTTTGATGTTTTGACAATTAGGTTATACATCCTTAGAACGAATACTTGAACACCCTGTGGATGTCAGCTGTCAGGTTTGTGTCAGTGATGACAGGATATTTGCATAGTTACAGTTGTTTCCAGCAAGTGTTAAATTAGTTGCCATGACTGCGGAACAAATTGTCTGGTTTCATCACCAATACATCATCATATGCATGCACGCGAACCAAATATTTGTCAGTCACACATGTTTTGGTTGACACATGGCTGTTAACTGTTAAGCCAGTTTACAAACCTTAAATGTGTCTGATGACCTCAAATAGACTACAAACCCACGTGACACCATTTACAGTAACACTCACTCACTCACTCACTCACTCACTCACTCACTCACTCACTCACTCACTCACTCACTCACTCACTCACTCACTCACTCACTCACTCACTCACTCACTCACTCACTCACTCACTCACTCACTCATTCACTTTTGAGGCATAACTGACAATATCTACGGTTTTGGAAGACCTTTCTTGCTCTTTAATTTGTTTACCCATCCACCCATATTTCTACATCCAAATGACAGGTGGACGGGTCTTTGCCTACAGTTATGCATGTACATATGTATGTAAACATGCATAAACACAAACATGCAAACACACACCAGTTATTTGGGGGAAAATCTACGGGGTCCTTGGTCTGGATGGGAACTACAGTGTGTACGCTACATAAAAGATTATAATATCTTGGCATACAAATAACATTAGCACCCCCCAATACCTCACTTTTATTGCCCCACACCATTTACTGGAAGTGAGGTGAAGATGGCTGGAATCAGTTCTGAACATTTGTTTTGGCAAACTTACAAAATCATCCATTAGCGTCAAACGTACAAGCTTCTGTCATGTCATGTGACAGTCTTGGTGAGCACAGCACATCACATCAGTTGGAGAGAGGTGTTTTTGGCCCAGAATGCTGCAGTGGCAGTCTGGTTGTTGTAGTACACAGTAATGACACACATGAGAATGCTGTAGATTGCTTGTACTGTCTGGGGTAGCACTTCAAGTGCTGGTGACAGAGATTTATGGCTATATTAGCTGTGAATGTCATTTTGTAATGCTTTGGCAAGATTAGCAATTTTAGTGTTTTCGGCTGATTGCTTATCACTGAAGGGAGTGGGCCTGTGTAGCCTGTGGCTTGGCTGTGATGTGACACTGCGACGATGTCACCATGTCTCAGGTCCACACCAGCTGCACCCTGATTAAATCTCCGCAAATTATCATTATTATCTCCTCCCATTCGGAGGTTCTGTCAGCGTCCTCTCACTGTGTCGCTCGTCAGGTTTGGTCGGGTGTAAATCATGAAACAGGTGCTAACAATAAGAACAAGTCATGTGTGATTGGCGTATTTGAGAATGTCTCCGCGAGTAGACTTACACTTGATGTGCTTCACCGAGTCTACAGTTTCACTTGTCCGTGCAGTTGTCACTAGATGTTGACATGCTGTCACAGTTGCACCTGTGTCTGGCCAGGTCAGCCGTTGTGGCATCTTGGTGGAATTGTGATTGAAAAAACTTGGAATCATCCAAAGTATGATTAGTTGTAAACTGATCCGTGCATTTTGGCCACTTGTGTGAGTTCCCTCTGTCCATGGTGTCACTTTCATGTTTGGAATAGACAGATCCAAGCTAACGATTGCCAATACATTTTTGCAGCGCTAGCCCTGGGTGCTGTTAGCCCTTGACAATGCCAGCCCTAGACACTGGCAATGCCACCCTTAGACATTGGCAACCCTGGACATTGGCAGTGCCACCCTTAGACATTGGCAGCCCTGGACACTGGCAGTGCCACCCTTAGACAAAGCCAGTCCTGGACATTAGCAGTGCCACCTTTAGACAGTGCTAGCCCTGGACATTGGCAGTGCCACTTTTAGACAGTGCCAGCCCTGGACATTGGCAGTGCCAGCCCTGGACATTGGCCGTGCCACCTTTAGACAGTGCCCGCCCTGGACATTGGCAATGCCACCTTTAAACACTGCCACTCCTGGACACTGGCAATGCCACCTTTAGACAGAAGGATGCAGTGTCAACCTTGATGTTCAGTGCTAGTGCCACCCCTGGACATGGTCAGTGCCTGCCGTGGACTCTTGCACTGCCAGCTCTGGATCGTACCAGCCCTGGACACTTACAAGATACAAGGTAATTTATTACATTTTGTAAAGGAGAGATCAATGTCTTGTGGTCAGTACAAAATCATAAAAAAGTAATTACATAACCAGTCGCAGTCAAATATTCCATACAATCAGTGGTGACAAGGTTACACAATTTAGTCAGTTATTAAATAAATACATAAATAGGTATTGATTTAAAGTAGATTTAGAAATAAATTTAATTATTAATTAACACTGACACTTGCAGTGCCAGCCTTGGTCAGTGCTAGCCGTGGACAGTGCCAACATGGACAGTGCTAGTCATGGCCAATGCCA
Organism: Ridgeia piscesae; assembly: GCA_025642075.2. Classification (NCBI taxonomy): domain Eukaryota; kingdom Metazoa; phylum Annelida; class Polychaeta; order Sabellida; family Siboglinidae; genus Ridgeia; species Ridgeia piscesae. The sequence continues at coordinate 244,280 of JAODUO010000708.1, forward strand.
ACATGGACTGCCATCCATGGTCAGTGCCACCCATGGACAGTGCCACCCATGTTCAGTGTCACCCGTGGACAGTGCCACACATGGACGGTGCCACTGGTGGACAGTGCCACCAGTGGACAGTGCTTGCAGCTGCCTGTAGTTGTTTATGTGCTGGAGTGCACTGGAGACTGCACTAGAGACTAATGAAGACTGGATGAGCTAGTGCCTGGGGAGATGTGGATCTTCTGGCAGTCTGACATGTCTCACTGGGCAGGCCTGTGTCCTGTGTCATGTCCTGCGGATAGGACATGGACACCTCAGCAGCATTGCCAAATACTTATTTATTTCAATACAATTACAATTTATGTTTTATTTTAAATGGTGAATATAACTCTTCAAGATGACTAAGATGACCTATTCTGCAAATCCAGCAGAAGTTGTTATAATCCTGAATAAACATTACACAGAAATAAATGTTGTCATGACAAAGTATGTTTTATAAAGTGAGTGATAAATGTGTTATATTTTTTCACAGGTAATGTTATGAAACAAACATCTACCCAGGGTATTAATTAATGCCACATTTGTTCAGCAAGCTTTTGCTATATACAATATCAGCAAGATTGGTCTTACATTCCCTCAGAACGGATTACATACAACAGGCCGACTATTGCTGGATTATGTTGTCACGCTTACATTTTTCTAGTCATTATAAACTTTCTGATTGACGTTTCTGCGGATGCACGATAAATGTAAAATCATCAATGAGCAGCGAACTGACAAAGCATTTTTGGTATAAATGCCACGGGCTGTTTGTTAACTCTCCTGTGATGATTACTGTGAAGAATCGCTTAAAATGTCGTTCAATACAATAAAATATTACGTTTGTTTAAATCACTGTCATGGATTATGGCGCACTATAGTCACGTGATTTATGCTTGCTGCTCAAAACTTGTTTGCCTCGTGTTAATTTGCGACAAATAACTTTGCTGAGAGGTTATACATCCTAACGAACAACCCATAATATTTATACAAAAAATGCTTTGTCGGTTCACTGCACATTGATGATTTTACATTTATCGCGCATGCGCAGAAACGTCAATTGGAACGTTTATAACGTCGGAAAAATGTAAGTGCTACAACGTCATGACGTACCATGATCATTCTGTTTTTGATCCAGCTATATTGTAAAATACATAAAATGCATTTACCCTAGATTAAATCAATGGTTGCCCAAATTTATAGTAAATAAGCACTAGGGGTTGGGTGTACTCTTACCCCTTGCAAGGTGAATGTTGCCCTTACAGATTTGTCCAGGTGTTGAAGTGGTGGCTTTCAGTGGATTAGTGAAATGTTAACTACGCAAATGCACCTGTGAGCTGTGTCTTTAGACAGGTGGGAGAGTGACACAGTTGCATTGTTCTTTTGTCATTCAGCCTTGTCTCATACTGGGATGTAATTGTATAGCTTAATATTGAAGAGTAGATAATATACATATTGGATATCGACAATATAAATTATATATTGCATTCTTGTAATCTTCGTTGTGCAAATTTAACAAGAGAAAAAAATGTATTACATTTTATAAGAAGAACAGAAAAGATTTACTGGAGAGAATAGTGGCAGGCCAAGACAATGGTGGATTAGGACATAGCAGATATCTTCAAAATATTGGGTAGAATAACTGGAGAAAAAATTTGAATTAGCAAAAAATAGCAACATCCTGATTAAATTAAATGCAAATTGAGGAAGAATATTGATTAGCTGATCCCTAGCTACCCTTGTGGTGCTGGCTCTGGCTAATCTTCCTTTGTTGCCCACTTCCTGTCAGGCTAGTGCTGCTGACTTGTTGACTTCCGTTGACAAATACGCCTCTGGATGGCCTTCTGTACACAGGAGGCCTTCACAACAAATGTGTTTAAAATAAATTAACAGTAAGTTTTGCTGGTAGATGTTTCAAAAAGGATGAGGGTGTCTAATTGTCTATGCATGTATTTGGAAGCAAGTTAGTTTACTGCCTCGTTGATCATCAGACCATGTTGTCACACTGAACATGAATTATGGACAGTTATTCTGTTGTGTTGATAACATGATCAATAAACTTTTTTTGGTAAATTACTTGACAATCAATTTGTAGTCTTTGACAGGAAATCCCAATGCACATTTGAATGATGAGACAATTTATATACCGGATATTAGCATGTTATGCTACACAAGACCACCCTGGCCACAATATTGTGTAGAGCAGCAGGAAGTGCTAGGTTCAACTCTAATACTCACAATGTGTACATAACAAACAATGATCTATCAATACAGTAATTCCATAACACTTGCCTTTGAATAAGAAGAGTTATACAAACTGTATATTGATTTATATGCTACATGATCTACATCTATGTGGAATGGTTGGACCAGAAACAGTACTCTGTGAGTCCATTATAGTGATAATATAATAGTCTCAGATATGACATGCAGTGTTCTACACTCCAGCTGGCGTCTTGGTGGTCTGCAGTCCTGGCTCTGTACTCTTTGGTACAGTCAATGTTATTGATATCGAATCTGTTGAAATGCTTTCTAAATCAACCAAAAAGTAACCAATATGCTCCAGACATTAGGATGGAGATCCCTATCCGACCAAAGAAATGACACTAAACTATGCGTGATATATAAAATAGCAAATGGCTTAGTGGGTATACCAGCAAAAACATATCTTGTTCCTGTAAACACAGTTACTAAAAAACAGCATTCCTTGTCTTACCTTATCCCTCACTCCAGACGTAATTACCATTTGTATTCTTTTTTCCAAAGTACCATTTGACTTTGGAACTCCCTCCCTCAACATGTAAATCAAAACAACCTTGATTCCTTTAAGAACAATATCCAGACTTTGCATTATTCCACTTTTTAGATATAACTAGTTTATTTGCACGCATTACTGTTTACATGCACTGATTACTGTTCTGATGTATTGCATTGCACCAGAAAAGAACAACAATATGTTTCTGATTGTTCCTGTTCGCCCGCCTGTACCCTCATGTTGATGCTAGGCAGTATCTGGAAGAAGAAAAAGAAATCCAGTGATACCAAAAAGAAATACAATCTCTTGAGTGGCTGTTGTCCATAAAAGTAGTGTTTGTCTGATTGGGTGGAATTGGATATTTTCTCATTGATCAACTCTGGCATATCTCAGGTTACAGAGCCAATTGAGAATACTGAAGCAGTGAAAGCAGACAGCTTCTCAACTACTGTCAGTAGTGACAGAGTTTGTAATATAGATATCATGATTCTACCACAACTCCAACACATGCTGAGGTTTGTTCTTGTCACAGGTGAACACTGCAGCACAAACGTCCCTGTATAGACTGTGGTTAATGTTTAGTGTGAACAGTCACCCTCAATTTTATTTTTATTAATCTTGAATATCCTGCTGTCATTCAGTAGATGCTTTCTGCTACATCTTAACATTTATTGTCACGAGGAACCTTCTAATAAGGCCAATTAACTCTAGCTTAAGGCGTCCCTCATTACATAAGGTACAATATATCAAACATTTTGCATTTAGTTATTTCCCTCTAAAAGGAAAAACACTTAACCTAATGATGGGGTTCCAAGCCTAGTCAGTAGATGGCGCTATTGTCGACTTTCCCCTAGCTGTTACAAAGTGTGCCATGTTGTTATAACTTTTAAGGACAATTTTATTTCCCTACATCAATGCAATGCATGACATCACATCTGTTATGGTCTATGGTATGGTGTAAAATTAGAGCATGGGTTTGTTTTATGTGGAAAAAACTACGTTTAAAACTTGATTAGCTGATTTATTTCCATTTATGGATTATGGAATACTTTTTACACTTAAATACTGTATATCAGGTACCAAGTATATGCTATTTTACGCATGGCATGATCTGTAATACAGATATCATGATTCTACCACAACCCCAACACATGCCGAGTTTTGTTCTTGTCACAGGTAAACACTGCAGCACGAAAGTCCCTGTATAGACTGTGGTTAATGTTTAGTGTGAACAGTCACCCTCAATTTTATTTTTATAATACTGTATATCAGGTACCAAGTATATGCTATTTTACGCATGTCATGATCTTATAGAATCCTTTTGTAATAAGCTAGTATAAATGTTTCTGGTTTCTGATGTAGTTATACAGATTCCAGTAGGTGGCAGCACCTTTTTATCTTTTGGGTCTTTCTGACAGCTCTGTCCCTGGTGGATGATTGTCACAGCAAGAAGTTGACACTTGTTCACTGACAAATGTAGCCTGTCTGGATGTTGGGTGAAGTAGTAATAGTAACAACCTGGAGAGAGTATAAAGACTATTAAGTTGTTGTGTGAGAGAGTGAGAAAGGTTTGATTGTTACCGCAGGTTTCATGTTAATTATATCTTCACATTTGGTGATTAATGTTGTGGTTAGGATGTCGCCAGCCACCATTGTTGTTTACCAGGTATATACAAAAGGTAGCATTGTATTGGATATGATTCTTCTTCTATACATTCATTTAGCTAATAATTGGGAGATTGAAACCCCAGCTCAATTACTAGGATTTTAATCAATTTCTCTGCATAGTTTTTACTTCTCTTGGCATAGGTAGGCACCAGATAAAAGGGAACAATGGATTATTGTGTCTCTTCATGAAAGACAACACAAAATAGTAAAACTGCCCCCAAGTTTTGGCATGATTCCAGTGCTGAACCATAGATCGACTGGCACCAGGGTTTCAATCCCAGTTTCTCTAATCTGCTGTCCAGCTGTCTAATCACTTGACCACAGCACCCCAGACAAAAATATATTACGTTTAGTTTATAGCAAATTGAAATGCGGTATTTCAATGGAACATGATAATCTGTACTACATGTTATGTTAAAGATATATAACAGTGAGCATTATTTATCAATAAATTCAATGTGTTTTATTACATATGGACCAACAGAATGTTATTGAAGGTGATTTCGTCAGTCTGCCAAATTACAACATGAGAAAGTAGTAAATGTATTCATTTTACATGGCTTAGCTAAGATTTATGTGAGATCATTATTCAGATTGTTCTGCTGACAGCAGTGTAAACTGTTGGTGTCACTACTTTGACTGAATTTCATCTGTCATGTAATCAATGACACATTCAGTGCCAGCCAAAGAATGATTCAGGCAGTTTGATTGTTGACAGAACAACATATCATGCATAGATCTCAGTAAAGGATTTGTAGCTAAAACCAACTCTGACCAGGTACACAGGCCTTTGAATGAATAAACCTTAACACCTGCAGTGACACCACAAACATGCCACAGTGAATGGCCAAAAGGTTATACCAACAGCGACACCCTGAGACACATAGCCATGAATTAAGTCAATAGTGACAGTGACCCCCCCAGACAGGCTGCTCTAAGTGTGAGGTAGTTGATTGGTTGTTAAACAGAGGTGTGTCAATGTGTGCTTGGCCACATGTGTCAGTGGTGTCTAAGCCAGCATGGTGCAGCATGTGTAGGAAGTAGGAGGTGTATGTGTGGACATTCAGCCCCTGTACAGGTTTGGTTCTAAGACAGGTTATGGAGGTTATGAGTGGACACAGACTGACACAGCGTTACGACAAGACTCTCTCAAGGTTATATATGTCAGGTGTAGTTTGTAGTTTGACTCTTCTGGTATGATGCAAGACACAGGCAGCATGACGTGACGACTTGATATTTGTCTTTTAATTTGTCACAAAACTGTGTCTGAGGTACAAAATGCTGAGTTAGAGGTTTATCAGTGGGGTATATTCAGGCATGTTTATAAGCACAAGTTTTTATTGGTGGCTGCGTTTATTGGCTGGGTGTAGGTTGTGTCTAATTATAGCTGGAATGTAGACCTTGGTGTGAGACTTTGCCAGGTTCACTTCTTATATTTCTGTCTGCATGGGAGGGGAGGGTGATGGTTTGTAGATGTGTCTAGGTGCAGTGTTGGTGTTAACCTATTTAAATAAAAAGAGTTCACCTCATTATCACAGTAGCGCAATGTCTACAGGCCTCATCCCATTAAGGAAAAGAAAAAGTCTGTTCACTTTGTTTAGCAACTGTTTCAGTTTACATCAACCATAGACATATACTTCTGAAACTATATTATCCACTAGCCAGATTTGCTATGTATAAATTTAATATTTTGAAGTAAGGACATTGTAAGAATAGTGTGTGTTATGAGTGTTATCAAATGGAATGGGTTTGCTAATTTTGATATCTTGCCATCTCGTCAGGGTTACAAATATGAAAGGTTTCTCAAAATTTATATTTTGTAACTCAAAATATATCATAGCTGAGACATTCAAGTTGGTTAACATTGCTTTTAAATAGGTCAGTAACATATGTTTGTATATGGAAGTATAAGGAAACAGTGTTATTCATGGTTACTGTGAGAACTAGGACATGGTACATAACCACGTTTGTTAGGGTACACCGCAGGAGGGTAAAGTACAGGGGTAACTAATATAGTTGGTCAGTATGTCAGTACTGAGATCAGTCCACTCAATGGTCAGCTGTGGGCAGTGCATTCGTGTTGGTATGTTCACGGTTGGTTGACCACATTAGTGATCTAATGACACACCTCAGTGCACCCAGGCATGGCATGGCGTATGTTAGACAGTTATCATTTGAGGAAGGCTGTCCATTGGTCAGAAGGTCTAGATTTACTCAACTTCCTGTTCAGTCACCCAGCTTGGTCATATGCTACATACATCAGCAAACTTCCAGGAAGTATCCAACTGAAAGCAAGTTTCTGTCTGCTTATTCAATTTCCGATGTTAAAAATACATACCTGGAACACACAGAAGGAGGCCTGAAGGTATGCCAGAGTCCAAACCAAGTGATACGTTTTGGAGTAGGAAAACTAAAACATGAATGCTATAAATTGCAAGTATCACTCCCTGATTTGGCAGTCAGTTCTCTTGCTCTTCTGACCAATTTATTGGGTGCAAAATTCACTGACACAAATGTCCCATCATTCGCAATATCAGCTGTTTCCTCTCCTGTGGTTCACCCAAAAATGTAATAAACCCGGAAGGAAGGAAGACTTTAGAGAAGCAGAGTATACAATTAGCAGTTGTTCAGTCTAAACAACTGTCAGTGTGTTGTCTGAAATATATCAGATGCTAATGTAAATCAAAGGTTAGTGTTTGCTACAAGGACGAGAATAAACACAATGGTTTTATAAAGTGGCCAGTGAACCTCGACACCCCAATGTAGATGCAACTACAATCAACCAAAGTTAGCAGATGAATACAGAGATAGATATTAATATTACCTACTGGATGAGATGCCATGGGTGGTGGCAGAATGATGCCAGTCCCCAGATTATCACTCCATAGTAAGACACAACTACTTAACCCTATATAGCTCACAGTTACAATGAAATAATAGTTGCAAAATAGTGCAATATTTGAAATGAATTATGAGAGTTATTTTCCCATAGGCAGGCCACTTTTCTATACGGGGAAAATCTTAAGTATTTTTTCATGTGGACCCAATACCTCTACACTGTTGTTATAGCATATTAATCCACAGGTGATCTTAGCCACATGTCAGAATATTAATTTGACTCAGGAACATACCACAATTTTCACCTTCAGCAAGTGTTATTATATTCTGGTGAACAAATTAGTTTTATTTAGTCCTAGTTTCTCAATTGACCTTTTGTTCAGTGACCTTTATTTCATTGACCCACTGACATTGAGCACCAGTGCTGACCTAGTGCACCAATGCACTAGATAACTACTGATGAATACCATACAGCTTTGTTTCTGAACTCACAATGTGTTGTGCATCAAGACCAGCCATAACCTTCACACACACGGAACATATAATACTGGAAAGGGAGTGATCCAGGTTAATACTGAATAGAGTCTTTGTTTAAAATAAAAGTATAAATATGATTTATCTGTTACAGGAAAGAAAATTTAAATTATAAACAAGATGTACCGGTAGGTGTAAGTATTATATGGCTCCAAAAGGAATGTTGTGGGACAAACAAACCAGTTGAAACTATAATCTGTAATACATCCAGCCGTCTGCTGTTGACTTCTGCAATGTACACCAATGTTAGGAATGCTTAATCCGTTTGTTTTCTTGACTTACTGAGGTCAGAATTTGGGGGAAATGGGATCATAATTTTTTTTTTATTATTAAAATCAATGATATCACACTACCGGTAGTATTTACTCAGAATATCTTATTAAAGTGAAATTTTCTAGTTCCTGACAGCTGGCATATTGGACACATCAGTGGCACTTGACTTATAAAAAACAAACTGCTTCACTTACTTACAGCCCTTGACCTCGTTCTGATGTGTAAAATTCCTGTTTTTGTTCTCCAAAATAGTAGACATTATGCCAGCTGTAGCATTGGTTTCTCATATTCAGTGTAGAAGCTGAGTTACACTTTTATATTGAAGACAAATCTGTTACAATGCAATACAGATGTAACAATTTAAGTGGTGATGAGTTATGTTAAAGTGTCAAACTGATGTATTGTGTGTGGACATAAATGTAATCATAACAACTTACAAGTGACAGGATTTGCTAATAAACCATCATTCAAATGTCAGCAAACCATTCACCAATGACAAAATGTATGTGTTGCTGAATTGAAATAATTATGACTAGTGTTCTCAGTTCAGTATAAGGTGAACTAGAAATGGCACAACTTGGTCACACCTGACAATAGACCTGAATAGTAGTTTGTAATATCTATGTGAACACTTTATAATTCATCATTAATAAACTGGTAAAATAACATTCATAATAATAACTTTAAAAATAATACTTTAGGATTAACACATACATTATTATGCTATTTTACTTGAATACTGCCTATAAAATGTATTAATATCTTGACTTGTTTGACAAATTTAGAACTTTCTTTTTTTAACTGCAAATTTTCTTTCCAAATTATAATGTTTCCATTATTTGAATATTTATCGTGTTCTTGTTATGATAACGTTATACATACAGCTGTGCCCAATAAAACACGCAGTGTGTGATTGCGAGCGTAGCGAAACAAGACGGTTAGTGTAGCTTTACACGTAAACCTTTGCCAGAAATACTGATATATATTAGGTATGCTGAGGCATGGCTGCAGCCCTGTCACTGTATAGGTTGAACATTGAGAGGTTAGGACTGATGTAGACCTGTCACTGTACAGGTTGAACATTGAGAGGTTAGGACTGATGTAGACCTGTCACTGTACAGGTTGAACATTGAGAGGTTAGGACTGATGTAGACCTGTCACTGTACAGGTTGAACATTGAGAGGTTAGGACTGATGTAGACCTGTCACTGTATAGGTTGAACATTGAGAGGTTAGGACTGATGTAGACCTGTCACTGTACAGGTTGAACATTGAGAGGTTAGGACTGATGTTTGACCTGTCACTGTATAGGTTGAACATTGAGAGGTTAGGACTGATGTAGACCTGTCACTGTATAGGTTGAACATTGAGAGGTTAGGACTGATGTAGACCTGTCACTGTACAGGTTGAACATTGAGAGGTTAGGACTGATGTAGACCTGTCACTGTACAGGTTGAACATTGAGAGGTTAGGACTGATGTAGACCTGTCACTGTACAGGTTGAACATTGAGAGGTTAGGACTGATGTAGACCTGTCACTGTACAGGTTGAACATTGAGAGGTTAGGACTGATGTAGACCTGTCACTGTACAGGTTGAACATTGAGAGGTTAGGACTGATGTAGACCTGTCACTGTACAGGTTGAACATTGAGAGGTTAGGACTGATGTAGACCTGTCACTGTACAGGTTGAACATTGAGAGGTTAGGACTGATGTAGACCTGTCACTGTACAGGTTGAACATTGAGAGGTTAGGACTGATGTAGACCTGTCACTGTACAGGTTGAACATTGAGAGGTTAGGACTGATGTAGACCTGTCACTGTATAGGTTGGACATTGAGAGGTTAGGACTGATGTAGACCTGTCACTGTACAGGTTGAACATTGAGAGGTTAGGACTGATGTAGACCTGTCACTGTATAGGTTGGACTGAGAGAGGTTAGGACTGATGTAGACCTGTCACTGTACAGGTTGAACATTGAGAGGTTAGGACTGATGTAGACCTGTCACTGTATAGGTTGGACTGAGAGAGGTTAGGACTGATGTATACCTGTCACTGTACAGGTTGAACATTGAGAGGTTAGGACTGATGTAGACCTGTCACTGTATAGGTTGAACATTGAGAGGTTAGGACTGATGTAGACCTGTCACTGTATAGGTTGGACTGAGAGAGGTTAGGACTGATGAATACCTGTCACTGTACAGGTTGAACATTGAGAGGTTAGGACTGATGTAGACCTGTCACTGTACAGGTTGAACATTGAGAGGTTAGGACTGATGTAGACCTGTCACTGTACAGGTTGAACATTGAGAGGTTAGGACTGATGTAGACCTGTCACTGTACAGGTTGAACATTGAGAGGTTAGGACTGATGTAGACCTGTCACTGTACAGGTTGAACATTGAGAGGTTAGGACTGATGTAGACCTGTCACTGTACTGGTTGAACATTGAGAGGTTAGGACTGATGTAGACCTGTCACTGTACAGGTTGAACATTGAGAGGTTAGGACTGATGTAGACCTGTCACTGTATAGGTTGGACTGAGAGAGGTTAGGACTGATGAATACCTGTCACTGTACAGGTTGAACATTGAGAGGTTAGGACTGATGTAGACCTGTCACTGTACAGGTTGAACATTGAGAGGTTAGGACTGATGTAGACCTGTCACTGTATAGGTTGGACTGAGAGAGGTTAGGACTGATGTAGACCTGTCACTGTACAGGTTGAACATTGAGAGGTTAGGACTGATGTAGACCTGTCACTGTATAGGTTGAACAGAGAGGTTAGGACTGATGTAGACCTGTCACTGTACAGGTTGAACATTGAGAGGTTAGGACTGATGTAGACCTGTCACTGTATAGGTTGGACTGAGAGAGGTTAGGACTGATGTAGATCTGTCACTGTATAGGTTGGACTGAGAGAGGTTAGGACTGATGTAGACCTGTCACTGTATAGGTTGGACTGAGAGAGGTTAGGACTGATGAATACCTGTCACTGTATAGATTGGACTGAGAGAGGTTAGGACTGATGTAGATCTGTCACTGTATAGGTTGGACTGAGAGAGGTTAGGACTGATGTAGACCTGTCACTGTACAGGTTGGAATGAGAGAGGTTAGGACTGATGTAGACCTGTCACTGTATAGGTTGGACTGAGAGAGGTTAGGACTGATGTAGACTTGTCACTGTACAGGTTGAACATTGAGAGGTTAGGACTGATGTAGACCTGTCACTGTATAGGTTGAACAGAGAGGTGTTAGGACTGGTGTAGACCTGTCACTGTATAGATTGGACTGAGAGAGGTTAGGACTGATGTAGACCTGTCACTGTAGAGGTTGGACTGAGAGAGGTTAGGACTGATGTAGACCTGTCACTGTATAGGTTGGACTGAGAGAGGTTAGGACTGATGTAGACCTGTCACTGTATAGGTTGGACTGAGAGAGGTTAGGACTGATGTAGACCTGTCACTGTATAGGTTGGACTGAGAGAGGTTAGGACTGATGTAGACCTGTCACTGTATAGGTTGGACATGAGAGAGGTTAGGACTGATGTAGACCTGTCACTGTATAGATTGGACTGAGAGAGGTTAGGACTGATGTAGACCTGTCACTGTATAGGTTGGACTGAGAGAGGTTAGGACTGATGTAGACCTGTCACTGTATAGGTTGGACTGAGAGAGGTTAGGACTGATGTAGACCTGTCACTGTATAGGTTGGACATTGAGAGGTTAGGACTGATGTAGACCTGTCACTGTATAGGTTGGACTGAGAGAGGTTAGGACTGATGTAGACCTGTCACTGTATAGGTTGGACTGAGAGAGGTTAGGACTGATGTAGACCTGTCACTGTATAGGTTGAACATGAGAGGGTTAGGACTGATGTAGACCTGTCACTGTATAGGTTGGACTGAGAGAGGTTAGGACTGATGTAGACCTGTCACTGTATAGATTGGACTGAGAGAGGTTAAGACTGATGTAGACCTGTCACTGTATAGATTGGACTGAGAGAGGTTAGGACTGATGTAGACCTGTCACTGTATAGGTTGGACTGAGAGGTGTTAGGACTGCCAGGAATGCCACCATACTCACTGGATGCCATGTTTGGCAAGGTCGCGCGCTGTGTCACTCGTGGATATCCGTCTTGGAGACATAAAGTTAAATTTCCAGCGATTGGTGTCTCTGGCTCAAGGAGTAGCTGCAAGGTAAGGAAGAGTGACCCGCTGAAGCCTCTCAACTCACATCTTGTGTGCGGCTGTGTGTAATATTTCACGTGTTCTTGGGGGGTCCTGTCCACATTCACACTTGACGTCACATGTGTTTATTTTTTATAAACGTTTAAATTATAAATGTGAAATACAGTTCTCCAAATTAAAAAATACCCGTTTGGGTGCCCAGTGTTAGGTCGGGTAGGTATGCATTTACTAACCTTTACCATATGCATAAAATACTGCAAAACAGTTTCTTGATAAACTCAAATAAAATTAAAAAATTTGATGTATTTATAAATACATACAGTCAGCTAAGAATGTGGTTGGATCCATGTGTCTAATAGCATCTGCCTTTGAATATCCATGCTACTTAATAGAATGGGCATCATTTCATGGTGACGACTCACATATCCAATTAATAACATGACTATAATCAGACTATTGCTTTGATTATATATTTTAAAGTACAGGTACAACAATTAGTAACCATCGACAGATGCCTGATGGTATTTGTGATTGTGTGATAGAATGGACGTTGTTATAAAGCAATACAGTAACTGTAATAGAGTAAAAGTTATCTCAGGTGTAAGGAAACGTGAGATTGGTAGAGTAACCTTTCAACAACAGCTGCGTATTATAACCAACCCAACTTCCTGTACCACTGCAAGGATTAGTGTTGGCTTGTTAATGTCCACAGTTGTCTTGTAACTACGAACATGACAAGTGAAGGCACTTATCCTGTGATATGTGTCTTTCTAAACACTCATCTCATAGATAACAACATTCCTTGGCTTGTTTATCTCTCTGTCCTTAGTATTTAGGCTGTCTTCCATGGTTGTGTCATTGCTTATGCTACCATGGTAGTTTGCTCTCTCTCTCTCTCTCTCTCTCTCTCTCTCTCTCTCTCTCTCTCTCTCTCTCTCTCTCTCTCTCTCTCTCTGTCTCTGTCTCTGTCTCTGTCTCTCTCTCTCTTCTCTGTCTCTGTCTCTGTCTCTGTCTCTGTCTCTGTCTCTGTCTCTTCTCTTCTCTGTCTCTCTCTCTCTTCTCTTCTCTCTCTCTCTCTCTTCTCTTCTCTTCTCTTCTCTTCTCTTCTCTTCTCTTCCCCTTCTCTCTCTCTTCTCTGTCTCTTCTCTTCCTCTTTCTCTTCTCTTCTCTTCTCTTCTCTTCTCTTCTCTTCTCTTCTCTTCTCTGTCTCTGTCTCTGTCTCTGTCTCTGTCTCTGTCTCTGTCTCTGTCTCTGTCTCTCTCTCTCTCTCTCTCTCTCTCTCTCTCTCTCTCTCTCTCTCTCTCTCTCTCTCTCTCTCTCTCTCTCTCAAGATATAATACTTATTTATTATTAGTGTGAACTCTAAGTTTCAGAGTCATACCTAGAACAGTGGCTTAGTTAGGACGGTCACTGCCCCCGCCTCCATTGACACTTCTTCTTTAATGTTGTCTACATGACACATTGCTCCAATATTTTAGCACTGAAACTAACAGGTGCCAGCTTTGTCCCTCTCAGACTTGACTTTTAAATATCCTATGCTGCGTTATGTTTTGTTGCATTGTTACATTAGGTGAGTACAGCTGGGATTAACAGTGAAGGTGACTTAATGAAAATTAATAAATGTGAGAGGGTTGTGACCACCTGCCAGTGTTTGTAGTCCAGTTACTGACCAGTGGCGAACACACAGTGGTTGCTGAAGGGGATTATCTCCCCCCTGACAGCTCAGACTGGTCTGTCAACACCACAGCATAATAATTATACTATAGATAACATGCCAAAGGTGCCCCAGTCCTGCATATCCTCAGCTCAAATGTGTTTGTGGGCAGACAAATTCACATGCATTGATATGTTAAAACCGGGTAGCTTCAGGAATACAGTAAGGGTGTATGGAGGAGTAAGCCCTATCAAACATGACATTGTATCCGCTTAACTTGTTATACTTCCTTGGTCACCTGTAGTCAACAGGGAGGGAAGTCCAGCATAGGGTTTGGGAGAGTATGAACTATAAAGAAAACCATTTCTCTTGACATATACCTTAGCATTAGTACTAACTAGATTCCTTATTTAGATGAGCTATGAATGTACAATTGTCAAAAGATTCAGTTGTACACCTGTGACCACATTCACACACTCGCAATGCCTATGTAGTAGCACTACTCCGTACACAGCACTGGGTGTTGACAGCACAGCTCGCCTCTGTCTCTTCCAATTGGGGTTGTCTTACAGCGCGTCTTTCTTACTTCCTTTTTTGTCGCTTTCACCGAGTCACCTGCGGCCAGATGCAGTGACTGCCAGGTGTAGAGAGAGAGAGCACTGGTAGAGAAGAAGGCCTGGTATTTGAACACTACACCTGTCTAGACGGCACCCCCAGGTGTACCCAGTGAACGCCCCCATGTGGGGTGACTGTCAGTCACATTCTGTTTTGGTGAGACTCCAGGCTGAGAGGAGTCACTCTTGGATTGGAGGAGTGACTGGGATGGGGGTCTCTTACCACCAACTTGGGGTGTATAGTTGGAGGTAGCCCTGGTGTGGAACAGAGGATGGGTGAAGACATTACAACTACAAGGCACACATTGTCCCTTTTTATGCCCAAACAGAAAGTGTTAATAAAATAAAAAAACTTAGACTTTACCCACTTACTTTCACAAGGTTTCTCTTTGACATAACCCACTTGCAGTCACAAAGTTTCTCTTTGCCGTTACCCACTTTCCATCACAAGATTTCTCTTTGGCTTTACCCACTTTCCATCACAAGGTTTCTCTTTGACTTTACCCACTTGCCATCACAAGGTTTCTCTTTGGCTTTACCCACTTGCCATCACAAGGTTTCTCTTTGGCTTTACCCACTTGCCATCACAAGGTTTCTCTTTGACTTTACCCACTTGAAGGTGTTTTAGTTGGACTTTACCCCTTTCCAACAAGGATGGGTCTTTGACATTTTTCAACTTTCAAGGCACAATTTCCCTTTTTTACCCACCCTCACAAAGTGTTAATAAAATATAAAACTTAGACTTTACCCACTTACTTTCACAAGGTTTCTCTTTGACTTTACCCACTTGCAGTCACAAAGTTTCTCTTTGCCTTTACCCACTTTCCATCACAAGATTTCTCTTTGGCTTTACCCACTTTCCATCACAAGGTTTCTCTTTGACTTTACCCACTTGCCATCACAAGGTTTCTCTTTGGCTTTACCCACTTGCCATCACAAGGTTTCTCTTTGGCTTTACCCACTTGCCATCACAAGGTTTCTCTTTGACTTTACCCACTTGCCATCACAAGGTTTCTCTTTGACTTTACCCACTTTCCATCACAAGGTTTCTCTTTGACTTTATCCACTTGCCATCACAAGGTTTCTCTTTGGCTTTACCCACTTGCCATCACAAGGTTTCTCTTTGACTTTACCCACTTTCCATCACAAAGTTTCTCTTTGACTTTATCTACTTGCCATCACAAGGTTTCTCTTTGACTTGATCCATTTGCCATCACAAGGTTTCTCTTTGGCTTTACCCACTTGCCATCACAAGGTTTCTCTTTGGCTTTACCCACTTGCCATCACAAGGTTTCTCTTTGGCTTTACCCACTTTCCATCACAAGGTTTCTCTTTGACTTTACCCACTTGCCATCACAAGGTTTCTCTTTGACTTTACCCACTTGCCATCACAAGATTTCTCTTTGGCTTTACCCACTTGCCATCACAAGGTTTCTCTTTGGCTTTACCCACTTGCCGTTACAAGGTTTCTCTTTGACTTTACCCACTTGCCGTCACAAAGTTTCTCTTTGACTTTACCCACTTGCCATCACAATGTTTCTCTTTGACTTTACCCATTTGCCGTCACAAGGTTTCTCTTTGACTTTACCCACTTGCCATCACAAGGTTTCTCTTTGGCTTTACCCACTTGCCGTTACAAGGTTTCTCTTTGACTTTACCCACTTGCCGTCACAAAGTTTCTCTTTGACTTTATCCACTTGCCGTCAAAAGGTTTCTCTTTGGCTTTAACCACTTGCCATTACAAGGTTTCTCTTTGGCTTTACCCACTTGCCGTCACAAGGTTTCTCTTTGACTTTACCCACTTGCCATCACAAGGTTTCTCTTTGGCTTTACCCACTTGCCGTTACAAGGTTTCTCTGACTTTACCCACTTGCCGTCACAAGGTTTCTCTTTGACTTTATCCACTTGCCGTCACAAGGTTTCTCTTTGGCTTTACACACATGCCGCCACAAGGTTTCTCTTTGACTTTATCCACTTGCCGTCAAAAGGTTTCTCTTTGGCTTTAACCACTTGCCATTACAAGGTTTCTCTTTGGCTTTACCCACTTGCCGTCACAAGGTTTCTCTTTGACTTTACCCACTTGCCATCACAAGGTTTCTCTTTGGCTTTACCCACTTGCCGTTACAAGGTTTCTCTGACTTTACCCACTTGCCGTCACAAGGTTTCTCTTTGACTTTATCCACTTGCCGTCACAAGGTTTCTCTTTGGCTTTACACACATGCCGCCACAAGGTTTCTCTTTGACTTTATCCACTTGCCATCACAAGGTTTCTCTTTGACTTGATCCATTTGCCATCACAAGGTTTCTCTTTGACTTTATCCACTTGCCGTCACAAGGTTTCTCTTTGACTTTATCCACTTGCCATCACAAGGTTTCTCTTTGACTTGATCCATTTGCCGTCACAAGGTTTCTCTTTGACTTTATCCACTTGCTGTCACAAAGATTTGCTTTGGCTTAACCCACTTGCCGTCACAAGGTTTCTCTTTGACTTTATCCACTTGCCATCACAAGGTTTCTTTTTTACCCCCTTCCATACAATTTATCTTTTATTTCTTGATCACAAGGGACTTTCCCCCTTGTGTTTTTTTTTAACCCCTAAAGCCGCAAGTTGTTTTTTCTCACTGTTTTTTTTTAAACCACTTGCCTAAATGCTTTCCATGCCATACAATTTATCTTTTATTTAATTTTAAATTTTTTTTGGTTTAATTTTCAACTTGTGTTTACCCCCTTGGGCAAAATTTTTTTTCATCCACTTTCATTTTTTAGGTTTACAATGTAGTTGGCCTTAACCATAAATTTTATGGTTTTTTAGGTTTCGTTTCCAAATATTTCTTTCCAATTTTTTTTTAACTTGTCACAGGTTTTTTTTTCACCTGGAAATTTTTCTGACATCCATTGTCAAAATTTTTTTAAAAAAAGGCCTTTTGGAAATTGGTTTTTTACAAATAAATTTTTTTTTCCATTTTCAATATTAAACGGTTTTTTATTTTTCCCTTGAAGGGTTTTTCTTTTTTTAAGGCAAGGGTTTTTTCTTTGAAAATTCTAGTCATTGCCATGTTGTAGTCCGACCAGATCTGTCCTGTTTCACATACAGGTGATCCTGCCAGCAACTGTTCACTCAAGTACTGGTGACTCTGTTTGTCTTGGTTACAGCAATGTCTGCTGACTGGTGGCAGTCAGGTGGTGTCGGTCAACTGGCACACCTGTAGTGGTGGTGACAATGGTCCGTGTTATTAATTAAGACATGTTTGTTTATTAGTTATGTCATTTGTTGATGATTAATTGACACAGCTTGCTCAGGTAGTTCCTTTAATGAGCAGTGTCATTTGTTGATGTTTTGTTGACACAACCAGTCAGAGCTGCCTCTTTCTGAGCAGTGTCATTTGTTGATGTTTTGTTGACACAACCAGTCAGAGCTGCCTCTTTCTGATCAGTGTCATTTGTTGATGTTTTGTTGACACAACCAGTCAGAGCTGCATCTTTCTGAGCAGTGTCATTTGTTGATGTTTTGTTGACACAACCAGTCAGAGCTGCCTCTTTCTGAGCAGTGTCATTTGTTGATGTTTTGTTGACACAACCAGTCAGAGCTGCCTCTTTCTGAGCAGTGTCATTTGTTGATGTTTTGTTGACACAACCAGTCAGAGCTGCTCTTTCTGATCAGTGTCATTTGTTGATGTTTTGTTGACACAACCAGTCAGAGCTGCCTCTTTCTGAGCAGTGTCATTTGTTGATGTTTTGTTGACACAACCAGTCAGAGCTGCCTCTTTCTGATCAGTGTCATTTGTTGATGTTTTGTTGACACAACCAGTCAGAGCTGTCTCTTTCTGATCAGTGTCATTTGTTGATGTTTTGTTGACACAACCAGTCAGAGCTGCCTCTTTCTGAGCAGTGTCATTTGTTGATGTTTTGTTGACACAACCAGTCAGAGCTGCCTCTTTCTGAGCTGTGTCATTTGTTGATGTTTTGTTGACACAACCAGTCAGAGCTGCCTCTTTCTGATCAGTGTCATTTGTTGATGTTTTGTTGACACAACCAGTCAGAGCTGCCTCTTTCTGAGCAGTGTCATTTGTTGATGTTTTGTTGACACAACCAGTCAGAGCTGCCTCTTTCTGAGCAGTGTCATTTGTTGATGTTTTGTTGACACAACCAGTCAGAGCTGCCTCTTTCTGAGCAGTGTCATTTGTTGATGTTTTGTTGACACAACCAGTCAGAGCTGCCTCTTTCTGATCAGTGTCATTTGTTGATGTTTTGTTGACACAACCAGTCAGAGCTGCATCTTTCTGATCAGTGTCATTTGTTGATGTTTTGTTGACACAACCAGTCAGAGCTGCCTCTTTCTGAGCAGTGTCATTTGTTGATGTTTTGTTGACACAACCAGTCAGAGCTGCCTCTTTCTGAGCAGTGTCATTTGTTGATGTTTTGTTGACACAACCAGTCAGAGCTGCCTCTTTCTGAGCTGTGTCATTTGTTGATGTTTTGTTGACACAACCAGTCAGAGCTGCCTCTTTCTGATCAGTGTCATTTGTTGATGTTTTGTTGACACAACCAGTCAGAGCTGCCTCTTTCTGAGCAGTGTCATTTGTTGATGTTTTGTTGACACAACCAGTCAGAGCTGCCTCTTTCTGAGCAGTGTCATTTGTTGATGTTTTGTTGACACAACCAATCAGAGCTGTGTCTTTCTGATTAGTGTCATGTTTAATGTTTTAGTGACACAGTTCTTTCACAGAGCAGTGTCATTCCACTGACACAGTAATAGAGCTAGCTGTGTCATTTATTTAATGTTTCGTTGACAGAGCTAGTTCCATCACTGGGCAGTGTGATTTATTAACATTTTACGAACATAGTGTTTTTCCTGAGCAGTGTCATTTGTTGACATTTCAGTGTTGCAACCTCTTGGAGCTATCTCTCCCTGGACACCAGTTGTCATTTGTTGACATTATATTGACATTACTGACTTGTTCACTGAGCAGTGTCATTTGTTGTCATTTCAGTGTCAGAGCCAGAGTCCTTGTTGAGCAGCATTGTGTGGTCTTAAATGTATTTCTGTGTTTTCTATTTTGGAGGCTGTTGCTATGAGACTGGTGCATAATCATGGCAGTAGGTGTTGGCTGAGTGGAAAGAATCCGATTAAGAAATAGTTTGGCAGCTGTTGGTCACATTGTCTATAGCACACATTGGCCTGTGTGGGCGTGGTACAGTTGGGTCATTCTTAACATACACCCAGAGAATGTTTAGGGATCATATTACATTGAATAAACAATGTAATTTAAGTTAACTTTATGTTTGTTTTATATATAATATTACAAGTTGATAACAGAATTAACCAACCACGTTTATACATTTGAAAGTTTACATATTTTAGCAGTATCTCACAGTCAGCATCAGCTTCTAATGTTCTCTTCCAGCCTGTCTTGTCAGGTCACCCTTGTTACACTGGTCACCCTTGTTACACTGGTCACCCTTGTTACACTGGTCACCCTTGTTATACTGGTCATCCTTGTCACACTGGTCATCCTTGTTACACTGGTCACCCTTGTTACACTGGTCACCCTTGTTACACTGGTCACCCTTGTTATACTGGTCATCCTTGTTACACTGGTCATCCTTGTCACACTGGTCATCCTTGTTACACAGAACACTGGTCATCCTTGTCACACTGGTCATCCTTGTTACACTGGTCATCCAGAACATCACCTTACATTGCACACCTTGATTGTTGCAGACTAACGACAATGATGTATATATGGAAGAGGAGATTGAAGTGACAAGTGTCACTCGGCAAGGTCAGAAGGTCGACCAGTCAAACTTTGAACTGCTCAAGGTGCTCGGTCAAGGTTCATTCGGAAGGGTGAGTTGACTGCCTAATGAAGACTGACCTGTCATGTATGGCATGTCACCCTGTAACAGTGCCTGCATAAAGACAACTGACCTGTCATGTATGGCATGTCACCCTGTAACAGTGCCTGCATAAAGACAACTGACCTGTCATGTATGGCATGTCACCCTGTAACAGTGCCTGCATAAAGACAACTGACCTGTCATGTATGGCATGTCACCCTGTAACAGTGCCTGCATAAAGACAACTGACCTGTCATGTATGGCATGTCACCCTGTAACAGTGCCTGCATAAAGACAACTGACCTGTCATGTATGGCATGTCACCCCTGTAACAGTGCCTGCATAAAGACAACTGACCTGTCATGTATGGCATGTCACCCCGTAACAGTGCCTGCATAAAGACAACTGACCTGTCATGTATGGCATGTCACCCCGTAACAGTGCCTGCATAAAGACAACTGACCTGTCATGTATGGCATGTCACCCCGTAACAGTGCCTGCATAAAGACAACTGACCTGTCATGTATGGCATGTCACCCCGTAACAGTGCCTGCATAAAGACAACTGACCTGTCATGTATGGCATGTCACCCCGTAACAGTGCCTGCATAAAGACAACTGACCTGTCATGTATGGCATGTCACCCCGTAACAGTGCCTGCATAAAGACAACTGACCTGTCATGTATGGCATGTCACCCCGTAACAGTGCCTGCGTAAAGACAACTGACCTGTCATGTATGGCATGTCACCCCGTAACAGTGCCTGCGTAAAGACAACTGACCTGTCATGTATGGCATGTCACCCCGTAACAGTGCCTGCGTAAAGACAACTGACCTGTCATGTATGGCATGTCACCCCGTAACAGTGCCTGCGTAAAGACAACTGACCTGTCATGTATGGCATGTCACCCCGTAACAGTGCCTGCGTAAAGACAACTGACCTGTCATGTATGGCATGTCACCCCGTAACAGTGCCTGCGTAAAGACAACTGACCTGTCATGTATGGCATGTCACCCCGTAACAGTGCCTGCGTAAAGACAACTGACCTGTCATGTATGGCATGTCACCCCGTAACAGTGCCTGCGTAAAGACAACTGACCTGTCATGTATGGCATGTCACCCCGTAACAGTGCCTGCGTAAAGACAACTGACCTGTCATGTATGGCATGTCACCCCGTAACAGTGCCTGCGTAAAGACAACTGACCTGTCATGTATGGCATGTCACCCCGTAACAGTGCCTGCGTAAAGACAACTGACCTGTCATGTATGGCATGTCACCCCGTAACAGTGCCTGCGTAAAGACAACTGACCTGTCATGTATGGCATGTCACCCCGTAACAGTGCCTGCGTAAAGACAACTGACCTGTCATGTATGGCATGTCACCCCGTAACAGTGCCTGCGTAAAGACAACTGACCTGTCATGTATGGCATGTCACCCCGTAACAGTGCCTGCATAAAGACAACTGACCTGTCATGTATGGCATGTCACCCTGTAACAGTGCCTGCATAAAGACAACTGACCTGTCATGTATGGCATGTCACCCTGTAACAGTGCCTGCATAAAGACAACTGACCTGTCATGTATGGCATGTCACCCTGTAACAGTGCCTGCATAAAGACAACTGACCTGTCATGTATGGCATGTCACCCCGTAACAGTGCCTGCATAAAGACAACTGACCTGTCATGTATGGCATGTCACCCCGTAACAGTGCCTGCATAAAGACAACTGACCTGTCATGTATGGCATGTCACCCCGTAACAGTGCCTGCATAAAGACAACTGACCTGTCATGTATGGCATGTCACCCCGTAACAGTGCCTGCATAAAGACAACTGACCTGTCATGTATGGCATGTCACCCCGTAACAGTGCCTGCATAAAGACAACTGACCTGTCATGTATGGCATGTCACCCCGTAACAGTGCCTGCATAAAGACAACTGACCTGTCATGTATGGCATGTCACCCCGTAACAGTGCCTGCATAAAGACAACTGACCTGTCATGTATGGCATGTCACCCCGTAACAGTGCCTGCATAAAGACAACTGACCTGTCATGTATGGCATGTCACCCCGTAACAGTGCCTGCATAAAGACAACTGACCTGTCATGTATGGCATGTCACCCCGTAACAGTGCCTGCATAAAGACAACTGACCTGTCATGTATGGCATGTCACCCCGTAACAGTGCCTGCATAAAGACAACTGACCTGTCATGTATGGCATGTCACCCCGTAACAGTGCCTGCATAAAGACAACTGACCTGTCATGTATGGCATGTCACCCCGTAACAGTGCCTGCATAAAGACAACTGACCTGTCATGTATGGCATGTCACCCCGTAACAGTGCCTGCATAAAGACAACTGACCTGTCATGTATGGCATGTCACCCCGTAACAGTGCCTGCATAAAGACAACTGACCTGTCATGTATGGCATGTCACCCCGTAACAGTGCCTGCATAAAGACAACTGACCTGTCATGTATGGCATGTCACCCCGTAACAGTGCCTGCATAAAGACAACTGACCTGTCATGTATGGCATGTCACCCCGTAACAGTGCCTGCATAAAGACAACTGACCTGTCATGTATGGCATGTCACCCCGTAACAGTGCCTGCATAAAGACAACTGACCTGTCATGTATGGCATGTCACCCCGTAACAGTGCCTGCATAAAGACAACTGACCTGTCATGTATGGCATGTCACCCCGTAACAGTGCCTGCATAAAGACAACTGACCTGTCATGTATGGCATGTCACCCCGTAACAGTGCCTGCATAAAGACAACTGACCTGTCATGTATGGCATGTCACCCCGTAACAGTGCCTGCATAAAGACAACTGACCTGTCATGTATGGCATGTCACCCTGTAACAGTGCCTGCATAAAGACAACTGACCTGTCATGTATGGCATGTCACCCTGTAACAGTGCCTGCATAAAGACAACTGACCTGTCATGTATGGCATGTCACCCTGTAACAGTGCCTGCATAAAGACAACTGACCTGTCATGTATGGCATGTCACCCTGTAACAGTGCCTGCATAAAGACAACTGACCTGTCATGTATGGCATGTCACCCCGTAACAGTGCCTGCATAAAGACAACTGACCTGTCATGTATGACATGTCACCCCGTAACAGTGCCTGCATAAAGACAACTGACCTGTCATGTATGGCATGTCACCCTGTAACAGTGCCTGCATAAAGACAACTGACCTGTCATGTATGGCATGTCACCCTGTAACAGTGCCTGCATAAAGACAACTGACCTGTCATGTATGGCATGTCACCCTGTAACAGTGCCTGCATAAAGACAACTGACCTGTCATGTATGACATGTCACCCTGTAACAGTGCCTGCATAAAGACAACTGACCTGTCATGTATGGCATGTCACCCTGTAACAGTGCCTGCATAAAGACAACTGACCTGTCATGTATGGCATGTCACCCTGTAACAGTGCCTGCATAAAGACAACTGACCTGTCATGTATGGCATGTCACCCTGTAACAGTGCCTGCATAAAGACAACTGACCTGTCATGTTTGGCATGTCACCCCGCAACAGTGCCTGCATAAAGACAACTGGTTTTCTTTGCATAGCATATCTGTACACATATTCTAAATGTTGCCTTTTGGTAGGGTCTTATGTTTCAAAATGTTGTGTGTTTTTCCACATATTCTACTGTCCATCTGGCAGAGCTGCATATTTTTCACCTCGGATACATTACGATCTGGTACAACCGCTTCATTGTTTGTCCTGTCCATATAATTCTTTCCCTCTTTATTATTACCACTGAATTGTCTCATGATGCAATATCTCAATTTCAGTCTGTGATTACACAGCATTCATATTGCTCCCTAAAGTAAAGTCTTTATAAGTGTTTTATTACAAATTGTTTATAAACCATAATAATTGTGAATGTTGTCTCTCACTTAAGCCGATGCTTTTATGCTGTTATCAGAATAACAGCCATTCTTTGGGTCAGTATTTAGACAAAGGTTGATAGATAACAAGATCAGTGATAACAGAATTGAGTTATTTCACTGGTTCCTCCACTGGTTCAACTTATCAGGAGTCTAGTTCGTTGACAGCCAAAAATGAAATGGGTCAGTGGTTTAACAAATCTGCAGTCAGTTTATAAAAATTATTTAATAAAATTAATTGTTTTTGTAACTGTTTTGGGTAACTTTCATTTTCTACAGTATTCAACCCAACATACCTTGTAGTTGTACTTATGCATTATACAAATTTAGTATATTATCTTTGGTGGAATGTTTAAGTTTTTAGATTTTTAGTTACCATTTTAAGGTATTTAATGATCAACAGCAATACAAATATTTCATGTTAAAACTTCTAATGCTGAGAGTATTCCTTTAATCTGACACATGTTGTACTGACATAATTAGTACTGACATCATCAGGACAAGGTTTCCTTGTGTTTATAGTTTGTTTTTGTTTTGTCTGGCACAAATGTCACCTAAACAGGTCATCCTAAACATGGCCTGTTTTCACTGCACCGCTGTGACATAAGTAAGTCAGTCATGACAGATGACTACTAACACCTCGGACACCTAACAACAGTAGCTCATCTCAAGCAACGTTGAAACCTGATCCTCCCTCACAATGGAGTCACATTAGACTCGCACTCTACCAGTGTGTCTTCATTGAAGTTATGTTCCGGTTGCCAAATTTTTGTGTTGATCTGGACCAGTTTGTGACAGTTCAATGTGTGTCCTCATTCCCTTGCTAGAGTGGTGCCATCTGGTGTGTTTCAGGTGTTCCTTGTGCGCAAGGTGCCAGGCCCCCAGGGGGGCACAGATGCTGGCACGCTATACGCGATGAAAGTACTCAAAAAGGCAACGCTCAAAGGTGAGTAGGTGGGAACCTGGCATTTGGGGCCATGTTCTCTGAAGTCTCACACACTTTATTACAATCCATCTACATCAAACCAGATGACATCACACAATGACAGTTGTTCATTTGTGATCAGTATGTTTTCTATTCCCCATTCATATGAAATGACAGCCAACTTTCATGATAAACTGGAGACATTTATTAAATATATAATTTCGTAAACTTCTGTCAAACCTTGCTTTGATGATGACTTTTGTGTGTCATGCCTTTATACTGAATGATTCTGTCCTGTTGCACTTTGAGCTTGTGTCCTCAACTATTTTAGGTGTAGTAGAATTGTTTATTACTTATGATCAGTGTCAATTGTATACAAGATATATGTCTGTTTCTGCACTTTGCAGACATACACTGTCACACAAACATACACTGTCACACAGACACACTGTCACACAGACATACACTGTCACACTGACACACTGTCACACAGACACACTGTCACATAGACATACACTGTCACACAGACATACACTGTCACACAGACACACTGTCACATAGACATACACTGTCACACAGACACACACTGTCACACAGACACACACTGTCACACAGACACACACTGTCACAGTCATACACTGTCACACAGACACACTGTCACACAGACATACACTGTCACAAAAGCACACTGTCACACAGACATATATTGTCACAAAAGCACACTGTCACACAGACACATTGTCACACAGACACACCGACATACAGACATACACTGTCACAAAAGCTCACTGTCACACAGACATACATTGTCACACAGGCACACTGTCACTCAGACATACACTGTCACACAGACACACGGTCACAGAGACATACACTGTCACAGAGACATACACTGTCACGCAGACACACTGTCATGCAGACACACGGTCACAGAGACATACACTGTCACAGAGACATACACTGTCACGCAGACACACTGTCACACAGACACACGGTCACAGAGACATACACTGTCACAGAGACATACACTGTCACAGAGACATACACTGTCACACAGAGACACTGTCACAGAGACATACACTGTCACACAGACATACACTGTCACAGAGACATACACTGTCACGCAGACACACTGTCACAGAGACATACACTGTCACGCAGACACACTGTCACACAGATATACACTGTCACGCAGACACACTGTCACACACATACACTGTCATATAGACACTGCTGCATTTGATGCCATGTGTTATGTCTTGGTAGGTTTATCAAGTCAAAGTTGAATACATGCAGTCCCAAGTCTAAACTGTTGAGACGATAACTGCGATAATAGTGCAGATAACAAGTGAACATTATTCCTGTCAGACTCATAAAAATGCACTTTCTAGGTGGTGCCAGTCAGTCAGTAAATGCCACAGACTTGTCACCGTATGTTACCTGTCACCATGTCACTGTAAAGTTGCCTTTTTGCCGGCAACAACCAACATAGGAAACCCACAAACTTGCCATGTGAACCAAGCACTCAGCAACATTTCATTCTAGTAGTGATTGAATTGCGATTGATAACAGCAACTTCTATATTTAATTTAATCTAAATGAATGTAGGCAAACCGACTTTCTTTTGTATTTACTTTTATTTGTATTTATGTTAACAGTTAACCTTTGTTTAACAAATGGTTAATACCATCTGTCATGATGTTTAACCCACTTCTCTTGTTCATACAGTACGGGACCGAGTGCGTACAAAAATGGAGAGAGATATTCTCGCGGATGTTGATCATCCCTTCATAGTCAAATTACACTATGGTGAGTTTTCTTCAGTATTTTGCAGTAGAGTTGACAAGATCAACAAAAAGTCATGTCACACAGTCAACACAAAGATAATTAGTCAGGTTGATGCTTTCATGTGTTTGGTTAGCTATCGTGTCATTTTGCTCAAGATAACTGGTTTTAATTGAGCCAAGTCAGCAAGATAGGCCATGGTGCAAGGTTGGAGACCCAGAATTGTAACCACAATTGTCTTGCATCATGCCATCATGGAGTACAAAAGACTTCACGAGTCAATTCATAGTGTCATTTTAAGATAGCAGTGTAATGGCGCACCATGCAGGGGCAGTGTGATCATATCAACACTTCTATCTGCTTGTCATCTGTCTTCACGCACAAAACAAGCCCACATGCAACTATGCACACAAATATGCCAGTTTAGTAACCAAGTAGACCTTTGGTGCAGCTGTAGCTGATGTAGACCTATGGTGCAGCTGTAGCTGATGTAGACCTATGGTGCAGCTGTAGCTGATGTAGACCTATGGTGCAGCTGTAGCTGATGTAGACCTATGGTGCAGCTGTAGCTGATGTAGACCTATGGTGCAGCTGTAGCTGATGTAGACCTATGGTGCAGCTGTAGCTGATGTAGACCCAGAATTGTAACCACAATTGTCTTGCATCATGCCATCATGGAGTACAAAAGACTTCACGAGTCATATGTCATAGGTGCAGTGTATGGTAGACTATGGGCAGTGTAGACTGATGTAGACACTATGCGTGCACTGTAGCTGATGTAGACCTATGGACAGCTGTAGCTGAGTACTTTCACACTAATATGGACTGCAGTCTTGGTGCAGCTGTAGCTGATGTAGACCTATGGTGCAGCTGTAGCTGATGTAGACCTATGGTGCAGCTGTAGCTGATGTAGACCTATGGTGCAGCTGTAGCTGATGTAGACCTATGGTGCAGCTGTAGCTGATGTAGACCTATGGTGCAGCTGTAGCTGATGTAGACCTATGGTGCAGCTGTAGCTGATGTAGACCTTTGGTGCAGCTGTAGCTGATGTGCATGGTAGCTGTAGCTGTTACCTATGGTGCAGCTGTAGCTGATGTAGACCTTTGGTGCAGCTGTAGCTGATGTAGACCTATGGTGCAGCTGTAGCTGATGTAGACCTATGGTGCAGCTGTAGCTGATGTAGACCTTTGGTGCAGCTGTAGCTGATGTAGACCTATGGTGCAGCTGTAGCTGATGTAGACCTATGGTGCAGCTGTAGCTGATGTAGACCTATGGTGCAGCTGTAGCTGATGTAGACCTATGGTGCAGCTGTAGCTGATGTAGACCTATGGTGCAGCTGTAGCTGATGTAGACCTATGGTGCAGCTGTAGCTGATGTAGACCTTTGGTGCAGCTGTAGCTGATGTAGACCTATGGTGCAGCTGTAGCTGATGTAGACCTATGGTGCAGCTGTAGCTGATGTAGACCTATGGTGCAGCTGTAGCTGATGTAGACCTATGGTGCAGCTGTAGCTGATGTAGACCTATGGTGCAGCTGTA
Source organism: Ridgeia piscesae (assembly GCA_025642075.2). NCBI lineage: Eukaryota > Metazoa > Annelida > Polychaeta > Sabellida > Siboglinidae > Ridgeia > Ridgeia piscesae. Next base: position 272,835 of record JAODUO010000708.1, read on the forward strand.
GCTGATGTAGACCTATGGTGCAGCTGTAGCTGATGTAGACCTATGGTGCAGCTGTAGCTGATGTAGACCTATGGTGCAGCTGTAGCTGATGTAGACCTTTGGTGCAGCTGTAGCTGATGTAGACCTATGGTGCAGCTGTAGCTGATGTAGACCTATGGTGCAGCTGTAGCTGATGTAGACCTATGGTGCAGCTGTAGCTGATGTAGACCTATGGTGCAGCTGTAGCTGATGTAGACCTATGGTGCAGCTGTAGCTGATGTAGACCTATGGTGCAGCTGTAGCTGATGTAGACCTATGGTGCAGCTGTAGCTGATGTAGACCTTGGTGCAGCTGTAGCTGATGTAGTATGGTAGACTGTAGCTTATTGAGCTGCAGGCTGTATGTTGGATGAAGACCTTTGTGACTGTAGCTTGAGTGTGTTAAGGCATTTAGGTTGTAGCTGACATAGGTTGGTATGTTGTATGACAGCTTATCGAACGTCCATTGTAACTTGTGTGACTGGAAAAAATTGTGGTACGTGCATAATAGGTGGGTATGAGTGTTTTGCAGATCATCAGCACTGTAATTTGGTACGTGGCCTACAGTTGATAGGCATTGTAGAAAATGTGTGACTGCCATTTCAGATCTCAAAACTGTAAAGTTTGTGCCCCCCCCCCTGATGTATGACGTGTTAGAAAAACACATACAACTTGACATCGTTCCTGGCTGGAGGTGTCAGTGTCCACACTCATCTCACCTGTCTAGATGACACACCAATACTCCACACACACCTGTCCGCAGCAGTAATATGACACTTTTCAATTTCTTGTCGACATTTATTACAAATAAACTATTTGATAACACTAGGTTTCTAGCTGGATTGTCTGGTATGTATTTATTACCAAGACACCAGACACGGGCACGCATTGTCTGTGGTTACAATATGAGCTTGATTTGTCGAATTATTAAAGTAATGGATGTTAAAAAACTGCCATTTAATGAAAAAATAATGTGTTATTGTACGTGATAGTGATGAATTGTTTGCAGAATTTATAGCATTGATGCAATTACAGTTCTTCCATTATTCTCAAATACTGGTCTTTGAATCATCATGACATTTTAATGGATTCAAAATTACTATTCTAATGGCAGATTTATTGTTATGGTTACACACTTAGTGTGTGGGTGCAAAGGTTTCTAATTAGAAGCACAGGTGGTCAGGGTGGGCAGTCAGTGTGTGTGTGGTCAGGGTAGGCAGTCAGTGTGTGTGGTCAGTGTGGGCGGTCAGGGTGCTGTGTACATGTGTTGTGTGCTGTGTGCATGTGTCATGTGCTGTGTACATGTGTTGTGTGTTGTGTACATGTGTAATGTGTTGTGTGTTATGCACATGTGTCGTGTGCTGCTGTGTACATGTGCTGTGTACATGTGTCATGTGTTGTGTACATGTGTCATGTGTTGTGTACATGTGTCTTGTGTTGTGTACATGTGTCGTGTGTTGTGTACACGTGTCATGTGTTGTGTACATATGTCATGTGCTGGTGTACATGTGTCATGTGTTGTGTACATGTGTAATGTGTTGTGTGTTATGTACATGTGTCATGTGCTGCTGTGTACATGTGCTGTGTACATGTGTCATGTGTTGTGTACATGTGTCTTGTGTTGTGTACACATGTCGTGTGTTGTGTATGTGTTGTGTGTTGTGTGCTGTGTACATGTGTCATGTGCTGCTGTGTACATGTGCTGTGTACATGTGTCGTGTGTTGTGTACACATGTCGTGTGTTGTGTATGTGTTGTGTGTTGTGTGCTGTGTACATGTGTCGTGTGCTGTGTACACATGTCACGTGCTGTGTACGTGTGTCATGTGTTGTGTACATGTGTCGTGTGTTGCAGCATTCCAGACAGAGGGCAAGCTGTACCTGATCCTGGAGTTCCTGAGAGGGGGCGATCTGTTCACGCGGCTCTCTAAGGAGGTAGGCACCCCTTATAGGGCACTGGCCTCAGTCACAGGCCTACATATCAATGTCCATTTCAGTCTGAGCCAACCCATATGGGTCCTCAGTGCTTTTTGGTCTCTCTTACTGTTTCCGTTATTCCAGTAATGTCATTCTGGCACACTTGTTAAACAACTTGACATAACTTAATTGTACAAACAGAACATGTTAATTGCCATAGGCCTCTTGTAATCTATGTCAGTGGTTTCCATTATGTCAAAACACAGCTCTGTATTAATGCTGTTCTCACAAGCAAAGCTGTTTCAAAGGTATATTTTCAATAAGACACCAGTTAGTGATTGGAAGGTTTGTCATTTACAGAAGTAAAGTGATTATTTGTTCTATATTTGGTTAGCTGTTGACAGGTGGGGGAAGTTTGGAATTTCTTTGATAATATACTTCATTATAGGAACATTGTTTTAAATGGTAGGACATGACAAATATTTTAGTTGTCTTTTTAGTAGCTTTGGACTTAGGTTAATTTTAGGTATATATTTGAATTAATGCAATTTTATAACTGTGAAATAATATTAAAATGTCAGATATATACATACATATATGTGTATGGCATTATATGTTGTAGAAAGATAATTATATAATTATATGATATACATAACATGTAACACCAGCTAAATCCTAGCATGAATCTTATTGCGAACAACTGTTGGAGTAAATGATACCAGACCGAATCATGTGTTTCTGGGGAGAAGTGGTGGTGTCGGAATGGTGACGCGATGGTGACACAGTGACGATGATGCAGTGATGATGCGCAAGGACATAGTTGTTGATGTGACAGTTATGTGACCACAGTAGTTGCTAATTGGTGACATCAGTGCCACACTAGTGACATGGTGATGACATGATGGTGACACAGTGGTTACCCAGAGGTGACACAGGTAACACTGACACTGTGATGACACATCGGTGACACTGTGATGACCCAGTAAGTGTGTTTACAGGTGATGTTTACTGAGGAAGATGTCAAGTTTTACCTGGCTGAACTGGCCCTGGCCCTGGACCACCTACACAAGCTGGGCATCGTCTACAGAGACCTGAAGCCTGAGAAGTGAGCACACTTACTGAAGGCAATATGGGGTCCTGGGGTCAAGATGGATACCACTACTTTTATGCGCCTCTGAGCGGAAATATTTCCGGATATACGGCGCTTTACAAATAAAAATTATTATTATTTTACTTCACCAGTGCCATGGCATGCTTTTAAAGGGCTGTTTTCCATTAGTTGTAAAAGCAATTTAGGCAGCTTAAATTATGTGTATTGTAACATACTCACTGTCAAACTATGATATAGTGAAAGACACAACTGTTAAATTGTCAACAATTCAGGGTTTACACAAATCTCTGTGCTGTCGGTCAAATCCACTGAATTTTATGAGCTTGGATCATTGGGAGGAAAGTCACAACCCGCCACGGGCAGAGCTTCTTACCTGAGACCACACCTGAGAAAATTGCACTGTGTCGCATACGCAAATGGTATCCATGTGAAACACTTAATTTCAATAACAAGATATGATTCTTTAAATCCTATTCCAATACACAGTATTATTTTGTCAAGACACTCGCCCATATGTCATTTGATGTATATGTTTTTAAAAATGATAAATTATCAAATACACATCTTCTTGATTTCACAACAGTATGAGAAATGTAAAATTCAAATCACAACTATTTTGGTGATGAGCAAAGCCAAGCTTGTTATGTGTAGGTAAGTCTCATGGTATATCCTGTACACTTTTAACTAGTGAATATGTTGTTAGTATTTATTATGGCTTTAAAAAAATTCAAATTAAAAATACTGAACAATAAGCAGACACCACAGTGTTTACTCAGACACTGTCAATCCGTCTAACTAGGTACTGCTGTATCCACTCAGTTGTACACACTATTTGTACACACACACTTTAGATTGATGTATGTGCAGGGTCACTCAGAAGTTCACAGTGTCTGGCAACATGAATTATGAGTACATGTGTAGTTACATCTGTACAAATTATAAGTAATTCTAGACTAGTTTATTAAATGTTTCTTTTAACTGACGCAAGAGTCTAGTAGCGTGTTGTTACTACTTTGTCATGTGTATTGTGTGGGGATTGTGTACAAAGTCCTGTCCTAACTGACAAGTGACGAGTCATTGTGACCCGTGTGTGCATCATGGCTGTCTTGCTGGTGCTATCTTTTATTATAGTTGACACGGATGTCACATAGTTTCTGAAAATGTAAGGCACTTTACAGCATGGTTGTGGTCAGCTTTATTGTATTGAAGCATTCAGCATGCATGGCCTGCTGTCAGTGTCATTATAAAAGTGACATATTTCTTCCTTGGCTTTCGGCTCAAGTATGGTGGCATATCTGAGTTAAAGGGTCACACTCCTATCTTAAAGACTAATTGTGTTATCTTAACCAAATTTGCAGGGTATTCATTATGTATGAACAGGAGGTCAAATATTAAATAATTATCAATTTGCTTAACAGTAACCACAGTAATGAGATAATTTGTTGAAGTTATGAATGGGGCAGTTTTAACTTAACACTACATATGTCTCTCATGTTAACTGAAAGTGCCAGACAAAGTACAGTGACAATTCAAGTTTAGTCATGTCTCTGATATTAACAGAAAGAAAAACCACCTGTATATCCAGTATTAACGAAAAGTGAAACAGTGATGTCTCTAAAATTAAGTTAATGTTAACTGACACAGTAACTACAGTGAAAGTGAAACCCCATGCATGTCTCTGATGTCAAGTAAAGATAATAATCTGTTGTAGTAATGATAGCATTTATTTTATTTTTCCAATGTAAGCATAATTTATACAACGTTTTAGTAAACTATTTAATGTTGGAAAAGGGTATACTGAAGAAGGTACACACCTGTGTTCTTGTAAGTTTCCGTCTGTGAGTGATGTGTGTGTTTGTGTTTGTCTGCAGCATTCTGCTCAACTCTGATGGCCACATCAAGGTGACAGACTTTGGCCTGAGTAAGGAGTCTCTGTTTGAGGAGAAGAAGACATATTCTTTCTGTGGCACAGTGGAATACATGGCCCCAGAGGTGGTCAACAGGAAGGGCCATGGCACAGCGGCTGACTGGTGGTCATACGGGGTGCTCATGGTGAGTGGACAGTGGACAGTGGAGGGCCACCCTAATTCCATACATTCCACATTCTACTGCAGTAGTCTTCATTACATGACTTGTTGCCAGACAGTTCATGTCATCTCATGTAATGCACATGCACAAATAGAGGCGATGTGAGTAGTTATTGTTGTGATGTCAGTCCATGGGTGCACCGTCACAAACAGTTGCTCACTTTATGTTGTTTGTTGCAGTTTGAAATGCTCACGGGAGCTCTGCCCTTCCAGGGACAGAACCGCAAAGAAACTATGACAATGATACTCAAGTAAGTGAAGGCAGCAATGGCTGCAGTGGTGTCAACTTGCCTCTTACACAACGTCCAGTCACTGTGTTCTAGGGCGGCCAGACATCCTTCTTGTCTATCAGTCATGAGTATCCTTTTACCGAACCCTTACGAAAGTTAACCACAAAAACATATTGATCCATTGACATTTCCATTATCATCTTCTAATGTGGCAAACATGTCTAGCTCATATCAGATATCAGACGCCTATTGCTCTGTTGATTAGCTTCAAAATGTAAGTAGATGTGGGTATTTTCATTGAAACAAATGGATAGAAGTTGTGCAGTGGTGCCACCTAGTGATCAGTTTGTTTAGGTGTATGGTAGTGACACCTTGTGAAAGTGACCATGCGTTTGTTGATGCTGCTGCCACCTGTAGGCTGCTGTCGAAGTGTTTATATAAAATATGTTTGAGATATTAAATAATTTTGAGTTGTAAGGAAGTACAGTGCTACAGAGTAAGTCACTTATTGGTGTATGTAGTAGGTATGTATTTAACGTACAGTCACCAGTTAAACAACTGGTTTGAAGTATTAATAAAATGGAGGCCTATGGGAACTAAACTGATTTATTGATCACATTTGGAGCAAATTATAAGTATGTCATTGACCACTGGCCTGTGTTGTTGACCACTGGCGTGTGTCATTGACCACTGGTCTGTGTTGTTGACAACTGGCCTGTGTTATTGACCACTGGCCTGTGTTGTTGACCACTGGTGTGTGTTGACAACTGGCGTGTGTTGTTGACCACTGGCGTGTGTTGTTGACCACTGGCGTGTCATTGACCACTGACCTGTGTCGTTGACCACTGGCGTGTGTTGTTGACCACTGGCCTGTGTTATTGACCACTGGCCTGTGTTGTTGACCACTGGTGTGTGTTGTTGACAACTGGCGTGTATTGTTGACCATTGGCGTGTGTTATTGACCACTGGCGTGTGTTGTTGACCACTGACCTGTGTTATTGACCACTGGCCTGTGTTGTTGACCACTGGTGTGTGTTGTTGACAACTGGCGTGTATTGTTGACCATTGGCGTGTGTTATTGACCACTGGCATGTGTTGTTGACCACTGACCTGTGTTACTGACCACTGGCCTGTGTTGTTGACCACTGGTGTGTGTTGTTGACAACTGGCGTGTATTGTTGACCATTGGCGTGTGTTATTGACCACTGGCGTGTGTTATTGACCACAAGCCTGTGTTGTTGAACACTGGCATGTGTTGTTGACAACTGGCGTGTGTTTGTTGACCACTGGTGTGCGTTATTGACCACTGGCATGTGATATTGACCACTGGCGTGTGTTGTTGACCACTGGCATGTGTTGTTGACCACTGTCATGTGTTGTAGGGCGAAGTTAGGCATGCCACAGTTCCTGAGTGCTGAGGCTCAGAGCCTGTTACGGGCACTCTTCAAGAGAAACCCAGCAAACCGATTAGGTGCGTACACAGTCACTACACACATGCAGACACACCAACACATTTGCCCTTGTTTGTGTGTGTGTGCGTGTGTGCATGTGTGTGGTGTTACTGTCAATCAGATGTCATTGTGTTCAATGTGTTTGTCTATTTACACCAGCTTCAGAGCCTTCAATAGCTAACCATAAATTGATCTTTGCTATTTATGCTTTAATATAATACATTTATCACTAGAATGAATAGGTGGAAAAAACTAGTTCAGAGGCAGGCCAGTGTGACTCACTGAGGTAGACTGGTTGCCCCAGACTCAGCCACTAGTGGGATGATATATGACCTGGTCATCTCTGCTTATACTGTTACCACCCTTTTAAAAGTCATAGAAAACATGACAACATTGCTCCATCATCTCTGGATAGATGAGGGTATTCAACTGTGCCACGTACTCAACTTGGTGAGTTGTTGCATGTTGACATATGTTGTGTTTCCAGGTGCCAGACCATTGAAGTTAATGTAGTTGACAGGTGTTGTTAGGTGCTGGACCAGTGGGAGGAGATGTTGTTGACAGGTGTTGTTGTTACGTGCTGGGAGGAGATGTTGTTGACAGGTGTTGTTGTTGTCAGGTGCTGGGCCAGCGGGTGTGGATGAGATCAAGAAGCACCCGTTCTTCTCCACAATCAACTGGGACAAACTGTTCAGGCGGGAGATCACGCCACCATTCAAACCAGTGGTCAATCGTGTTGATGACGCCTTCTACTTTGACACAGAATTCACATCTCGTACGCCAAGAGGTAGGTCTGTGTGGCATGTTGACTGTACATGTCTGTATTTGTCTGACTAAATGTGTCGAATGAAATATAGTCATAGTCCTCAGCCATCTGTGTTGTGTCTGACTAAATGTGTCGTATGGAATATAATCATAGTCCTCAGCCATCTGTGTTGTGTCTGATAAAATGTGTCGTATGGAATGTAGTCATAGTCCTCAGCCATCTGTATTTGTCTGATTAAATGTGTCGTATGGAATGTAGTCATAGTCCTCAGCCATCTGTATTTGTTTGATTAAATGTGTCATATGGAATGTAGTCATAGTCCTCAGCCATATGTATTTGTCTGATAAAATGTGTTGTATGAAATGAGGTCATAGTCCTCAGCCATCTTGTTATGTCTGACTAAATGTGTCGTATGGAATGTAGTCATAGTCCTCAGCCATCTGTGTTGTGTCTTATAAAATGTGTCGTATGGAATGTAGTCATAGTCCTCAGCCCTCTGTATTGTGTCTGATCAAATGTGTCGTATGGAATGTAGTCATAGTCCTCAGCCCTCTCTATTGTGTCTGATCAAATGCGTCATATGGAATGTAGTCATAGTCCTCAGCCCTCTCTATTGTGTCTGATCAAATGCGTCATATGGAATGTAGTCATAGTCCTCAGCCCTCTCTATTGTGTCTGATTAAATGCGTCATATGGAATGTAGTCATAGTCCTCAGCCCTCTGTATTGTGTCTGATCAAATGTGTCATATGGAATGTAATCATAGTCCTCAGCCCTCTCTATTGTGTCTGATCAAATGCGTCATATGGAATGTAGTCATAGTCCTGAGCCCTCTGTACTGTGTCTGATAAAATGTGTCATATGGAATGTAGTCATAGTCCTCAGCCCTCTGAATTGTGTCTGATCAAATGTGTCGTATGGAATGTAGTCATAGTCCTCAGCCATCTGTATTGTGTCTGATCAAATGCGTCATATGGAATGTAGTCATAGTCCTCAGCCCTCTCTATTGTGTCTGATCAAATGCGTCATATGGAATGTAGTCATAGTCCTCAGCCCTCTGTATTGTGTCTGATTAAATGTGTCGTATGGAATGTAGTCATAGTCCTCTGCCATCTGTGTTGTGTCTGATCAAATGTGTCGTATGGAATGTAGTCATAGTCCTCAGCCCTCTCTATTGTGTCTGATCAAATGCGTCATATGGAATGTAGTCATAGTCCTCAGCCCTCTGTATTGTGTCTGATTAAATGTGTCGTATGAAATGTAGTCATAGTCCTCAGCCCTCTGTGTTGTGTCTGATAAAATGTGTCGTATGGAATGTAGTCATAGTCTTCAGCCCTCTGTATTGTGTCTGATATAATGTGCCGTATGGAATGTAGTCATAGTCTTCAGCCCTCTGTGTTGTGTCTGATAAAATGTGTCGTATGGAATGTAGTCATAGTCTTCAGCCCTCTGTATTGTGTCTGATATAATGTGCCGTATGGAATGTAGTCATAGTCCTCAGCCATCTGTATTGTGTCTGATAAAATGTGTCGTATGGAATGTAGTCATAGTCCTCAGCCTTCTGTATTGTGTCTGATAAAATGTGTTGTATGAAATGTAGTCATAGTCCTCAGCCATCTGTATTTGTCTGATTAAATGTGTTGTATGAAATGTAGTCATAGTCCTGAGCCCTCTCTATTGTGTCTGATCAAATGCGTCATATGGAATGTAGTCATAGTCCTCAGCCCTCTCTATTGTGTCTGATCAAATGTGTCATATGGAATGTAGTCATAGTCCTCAGCCCTCTGTATTGTGTCTGATCAAATGTGTCGTATGGAATGTAGTCATAGTCCTCAGCCTTCTGTATTGTGTCTGATAAAATGTGTTGTATGAAATGTAGTCATAGTCCTCAGCCATCTGTATTTGTCTGATTAAATGTGTTGTATGAAATGTAGTCATAGTCCTCAGCCCTCTCTATTGTGTCTGATCAAATGCGTCATATGGAATGTAGTCATAGTCCTCAGCCCTCTGTATTGTGTCTGATAAAATGTGTCGTATGGAATGTAGTCATAGTCCTCAGCCATCTGTATTGTGTCTGATCAAATGTGTCGTATGGAATGTAGTCATAGTCCTCAGCCCTCTCTATTGTGTCTGATCAAATGCGTCATATGGAATGTAGTCATAGTCCTCAGCCCTCTGTATTGTGTCTGATTAAATGTGTCGTATGAAATGTAGTCATAGTCCTCAGCCCTCTGTGTTGTGTCTGATAAAATGTGTCGTATGGAATGTAGTCATAGTCTTCAGCCCTCTGTATTGTGTCTGATATAATGTGCCGTATGGAATGTAGTCATAGTCTTCAGCCCTCTGTGTTGTGTCTGATAAAATGTGTCGTATGGAATGTAGTCATAGTCTTCAGCCCTCTGTATTGTGTCTGATATAATGTGCCGTATGGAATGTAGTCATAGTCCTCAGCCATCTGTATTGTGTCTGATAAAATGTGTCGTATGGAATGTAGTCATAGTCCTCAGCCCTCTGTATTGTGTCTGATCAAATGTGTCGTATGGAATGTAGTCATAGTCCTCAGCCTTCTGTATTGTGTCTGATAAAATGTGTTGTATGAAATGTAGTCATAGTCCTCAGCCATCTGTATTTGTCTGATTAAATGTGTCGTATGAAATGTAGTCATAGTCCTCAGCCCTCTCTATTGTGTCTGATCAAATGCGTCATATGGAATGTAGTCATAGTCCTCAGCCCTCTGTATTGTGTCTGATAAAATGTGTCGTATGGAATGTAGTCATAGTCCTCAGCCATCTGTATTGTGTCTGATCAAATGTGTCATATGGAATGTAGTCATAGTCCTCAGCCCTCTGTATTGTGTCTGATAAAATGTGTTGTATGAAATGTAGTCATAGTCCTCAGCCCTCTATATTGTGTCTGATCAAATATGTCGTATGGAATGTAGTCATTGTCCTCAGCCCTCTGTATTGTGTCTTATAAAATGTGTCGTATGGAATGTAGTCATAGTCCTCAGCCCTCTATATTGTGTCTGATCAAATATGTCGTATGGAGTGTAGTCATAGTCCTCAGCCCTCTGTATTGTGTCTGATCAAATATGTCGTATGGAATGTAGTCATTGTCCTCAGCCCTCTGTATTGTGTCTGATCAAATATGTCGTATGGAATGTAGTCATTGTCCTCAGCCCTCTGTATTGTGTCTGATCAAATATGTCGTATGGAATGTAGTCATAGTCCTCAGCCAGCCCTCTGTATTGTATCTGATCAAATGCGTCATATGGAATGTAGTCATAGTCCTCAGCCCTCTCTATTGTGTCTGATCAAATGTGTCATATGGAATGTAGTCATAGTCCTCAGCCATCTGTGTTGTGTCTGATTAAATGTGTCGTATGGAATATAATCATAGTCCTCAGCCATCTGTGTTGTGTCTGATAAAATGTGTCGTATGGAATGTAGTCATAGTCCTCAGCCATCTGTATTTGTCTGATTAAATGTGTCGTATGGAATGTAGTCATAGTCCTCAGCCATCTGTATTTGTTTGATTAAATGTCATATGGAATGTAGTCATAGTCCTCAGCCATATGTATTTGTCTGATAAAATGTGTTGTATGAAATGAGGTCATAGTCCTCAGCCATCTTGTTATGTCTGACTAAATGTGTCGTATGGAATGTAGTCATAGTCCTCAGCCATCTGTGTTGTGTCTTATAAAATGTGTCGTATGGAATGTAGTCATAGTCCTCAGCCCTCTGTATTGTGTCTGATCAAATGTGTCATATGGAATGTAGTCATAGTCCTCAGCCCTCTCTATTGTGTCTGATCAAATGCGTCATATGGAATGTAGTCATAGTCCTCAGCCCTCTCTATTGTGTCTGATCAAATGCGTCATATGGAATGTAGTCATAGTCCTCAGCCCTCTCTATTGTGTCTGATTAAATGCGTCATATGGAATGTAGTCATAGTCCTCAGCCCTCTGTATTGTGTCTGATCAAATGTGTCATATGGAATGTAGTCATAGTCCTCAGCCCTCTCTATTGTGTCTGATCAAATGCGTCATATGGAATGTAATCATAGTCCTCAGCCCTCTCTATTGTGTCTGATCAAATGCGTCATATGGAATGTAGTCATAGTCCTGAGCCCTCTGTATTGTGTCTGATAAAATGTGTCATATGGAATGTAGTCAGGGTTCGCACGGATCCCCGAAAACCCTTAAAAACTCTTGAATTTAGAAATCGCGTTTAAGGGTACCTCAAAACTCTTGATTATCACCCGTTTCAGAATAAACCCTTCAAAACCCTTGAAAATGTGTTTTTTGCTTTGAATATATAGCTAAGCTATTATATCTCAACAGTATCATGGCATAATTTTTTGATTAAGTGTGGAAGGAAATGTACCATTTATATAGACAAAACTAAACCCAGTAAAGGCGATCGACAAGACACGACTTGCTGCGTCAGGTTGACCAACAATTGTTTTGATAATTATCCGCTAGATGGCGCCGTAAGTTCACCATACGGGTAACGTTACATACGGGTATTAAGTGACCACCCATTGCCATCTTGGAAAGATTTATTATTGCAAAACAACTTGAGATCTTTTGTGTACTGGTAACCATGGCTCCGGAGAAAGGCAAATGTAAATTCAAGGATGAATGGCTGACGATGCCAGCGTATAAAGAATGGGTGTGTCGTGACCCAAAGGGTAACATTCGTGCCACAAGATGCCGATTTTGCAGAGCAGAAGCGCGACTTCAGCCTCGTTGCTAAGAGCAATGCTCTCCGTCGGTCTGCCAAGGCCAAGGAGAAGAGGGAACACTTAACCGAAGCAGTTTGCAAACTCAAAGAACTAAAACCTTGGACAGTGACTCTCTAAGAGTCTCTATGAGTCAGTGACTGGCAACAGTGATGAACTTTCTAGTAATTTTCCAGATTTAGTTTAGTTTTTTTCATAATTGTTAACACTTTTAATAAACAGTCAATTACAACTTAATAAACTTGGTCAATATTTATTTGAATGTTTCACTCATGATCATGTAAACACCCTTGTATGGAATGATTGAATCTTTGTTTGACTGGTTCGGTAGAGAATGCAAGTGAATTATACACTGGGTTACCCTTGAAAATGGCAACTTGAAAACCCTTGAAAAACCCTTGAAAACCCTTAAATTTAATTGCAAGTTGTGTGTATGAACCCTGAATGTAGTCATAGTCCTCAGCCCTCTGTATTGTGTCTGATCAAATGTGTCGTGTGGAATGTAGTCATAGTCCTCAGCCATCTGTATTGTGTCTGATCAAATGCGTCATATGGAATGTAGTCATAGTCCTCAGCCCTCTCTATTGTGTCTGATCAAATGCGTCATATGGAATGTAGTCCTAGTCCTCAGCCCTCTGTATTGTGTCTGATTAAATGTGTCGTATGGAATGTAGTCATAGTCCTCTGCCTCTGTATTGTGTCTGATAAAATGTGTCGTATGGAATGTAGTCATAGTCCTCAGCCCTCTGTATTTGTCTGATAAAATGTGTCGTATGAAATGTAGTCATAGTCCTCAGCCCTCTGTATTGTGTCTGATAAAATGTGTCGTATGGAATGTAGTCATAGTCCTCAGCCCTCTGTATTGTGTCTGATAAAATGTGTCGTATGGAATGTAGTCATAGTCCTCAGCCCTCTGTATTGTGTCTGATAAAATGTGTCGTATGGAATGTAGTCATAGTCCTCAGCCCTCTGTATTGTGTCTGATAAAATGTGTCGTATGGAATGTAGTCATAGTCCTCAGCCCTCTGTATTGTGTCTGATCAAATGTGTCGTATGGAATGTAGTCATAGTCCTCAGCCCTCTGTATTGTGTCTGATAAAATGTGTCGTATGGAATGTAGTCATAGTCCTCAGCCCTCTGTATTGTGTCTGATCAAATGTGTCGTATGGAATGTAGTCATAGTCCTCAGCCCTCTGTATTGTGTCTGATCAAATGTGTCGTATGGAATGTAGTCATAGTCCTCAGCCCTCTGTATTGTGTCTGATCAAATGTGTCGTATGGAATGTAGTCATAGTCCTCAGCCCTCTGTATTGTGTCTGATCAAATGTGTCAGTATGGAATGTAGTCATAGTCCTCAGCCCTCTGTATTGTGTCTGATCAAATGTGTCATATGGAATGTAGTCATAGTCCTCAGCCCTCTGTATTTGTCTGATAAAATGTGTCATATGGAATGTAGTCATAGTCCTCAGCCATCTGTATTTGTCTGATAAAATGTGTCGTATGAAATGTAGTCATAGTCCTCAGCCATCTGTATTTGTCTGATAAAATGTGTCGTATGGAATGTAGTCATAGTCCTCAGCCATCTGTATTTGTCTGATAAAATGTGTCGTATGGAATGTAGTCATAGTCCTCAGCCCTCTGTATTGTGTCTGATCAAAATGTCATATGGAATGTAGTCATAGTCCTCAGCCCTCTGTATTGTGTCTGATCAAATGTGTCGTATGGAATGTAGTCATAGTCCTCAGCCCTCTTATTGTGTCTGATAAATGTGTCGTATGGAATGTAGTCATAGTCCTCAGCCCTCTGTATTGTGTCTGATCAAATGTGTCGTATGGAATGTAGTCATAGTCCTCAGCCCTCTGTATTGTGTCTGATCAAATGTGTCATATGGAATGTAGTCATAGTCCTCAGCCCTCTGTATTGTGTCTGATCAAATGTGTCATATGGAATGTAGTCATAGTCCTTTAGCCCTCTGTATTGTGTCTGATATAATGTGCCGTATGGAATGTAGTCATAGTCTTCAGCCCTCTGTGTTGTGTCTGATAAAATGTGTCGTATGGAATGTAGTCATAGTCTTCAGCCCTCTGTATTGTGTCTGATATAATGTGCTGTATGGAATGTAGTCATAGTCCTCAGCCCTCTGTATTGTGTCTGATCAAATATGTCGTATGGAATGTAGTCATAGTCCTCAGCCCTCTGTATTGTGTCTGATCAAATATGTCGTATGGAATGTAGTCATAGTCCTCAAGCCCTCTGTATTGTATCTGATAAAATGTGTCATATGGAATGTAGTCATAGTCCTCAGCGCAGTACAGTTGTAGCAGGGTGAAATGTGGGCATTTAGAATTTATTTTCCATCAAAATTATTGTAAAATAAATACTTAATGCTCAGTATTATTTGTCTTAACTTGGTACATGTAAAGGCAGCCTAGCCTTCAGCCTTATATATATATATATATATATATATATATATATGTATATATATATATAAATTATATATTAAAACTATATTTTCTATAAAACCATACATAATAAAAGTTGGATGTTTCACTGGAAGAGCAACATGTGTTATTGCATTCTGTTTTGATGAAGTTCGAATAGTAACATTTCCCTGCAGATGCAGCTACCATCATTGTATTATGAAGAGCCTCTAAGCAACAAAATGTATTGCTAAAACACATCATTCAGATGTTTATTACAATAACTTATGAAATCATTGTGATATAAAAACTAATTACCCTAACTTTAAGCTGTTGCAATACAAAGTGCGCGTTGAGCCACACACAGTGATAACTGGTGCAGACACTGAAGACGACAGACTGAACAGAACAGAGGCTCACTTACATATTTTCTTCTGATTACTCTTTTATTTCAATGTTGTGTGACTAGCAAAAGATGTGCCTCACCAAAACTAGCTCAACTGACTACTGTATGTTTCTTTACAGAGTAACTATACATCTCATTATACAGTGACACAATTGACACTGGTGACGTAGACAGGACATTCACACCTTATTGGTGACACATGTCAAGAATAGGCACAGCTGAGTTGACATTGATAAAATGACATGCCGTACTGATAAATGACACTGTTTTAATTGGAGTTGTTAGTGTGCATGTAAACATTGTTTGAATCTGACTTCATGAAAAGATTCAAGACAGTGATGACCTTTACAGATCAAAACAAATGTGAGATGTGACAGAGAGCCGTGACCTTTCAGTGTCGAGACAGCAGACTAGGGGACATACACAAGACAGATTACTGACAGCTAATGCGTTTCTCTCGTAGACATTTTATAAAGGTCCGTATTTGGCAATAAGCCTGGTGGAAATTAGCCAAAAATGTAAATAAGACCGACACCACTTTACATATAAAATATCACCTGAATTACCAGTTGCTTTGTGAAACCTAAGTAGCCCACCACTGGTAGTAAAGAACTTATAGACATCTACATCTTCAGGTAATATAAGAAACTTAATTTAGAAATGGGATTATATATTACTGAATAGAACTGGCAATAAGGAAAGTTGTAGTTTTCTCAATAAAAAAACCCAGAAATAGTGTTCAATAGTGTACAAGAGAAACGATAGATAAACTACTATATTTAATAAGCATAATAAGTTAACTATGGAATGAGCGACTGCTACTTAGACCACAATGATAACAAGCCACCCATTTCCAGTTGAATCTTGATGAGAGTTATTCCAGAATGTCTGTCAGAGCAGTAGGCTGACACACTAGAACACGTCAAGATTTATCATATGAGCATCCATTCATAGTAGGAAAAACAAAGAAAACATTAAACTGGTTAATGAACACCGTGGTGTTAAAGTGGAGGACCTTACATCCCCAGTAAACAATCAGCTTTATGGACAAAAAAAGGAGGGACATAGATATATACTAGGTATGGTGGTAGACCACTTACTGTCTTGCATTTACTGTGTGTCATTAAGGGTGTACAATTGTTGCCTATGTAAGCATTGAGCCATGAAGAGGTTGTTCTTGGCAGGTCATGGTGATGTTGGACCGTGGTGCCGGTGGTGTATGTGGTGGTGGGTGCCGGTGGTGTCTTGCCTCCACACCCACCTCTTCCACTGCCATATTAATACACTGTCTTATGACTGATGGCTTTGTCTTGTTGCGCACAGACCCAGCCATTATGGAGCAGCTAATTGCATTGTCTGCCTGTCGTTTCTGGAGGTTGTAAAGCACCGGTTATTGGCCATCGTAAACTGCAGGTTTGTTTGTGGTCAGTGCATTAACTCAAGTTGGCGATGATTGCGCCATTTAGTGGGAGAATTTGATGACAGACGTCGATAGGCATGAGTTGCTCAGTGTGTGGTTAGATGTGGTTAGATGTGGCGAGTGGGAGTTAATATTTGGTGATTATGACAGGCGTAATGTGACGATGACAACTGAGTGACTGACTGTGAACACGTTGAGGGTCAAACATACACCTAGTAGCTAGCCGTGTGAGCAGACTGACCGTGTATAACAACCCTCAACCAGGGGAACTAAGAGTGACAGTGAGTGGAGTGGACGCAGGAACAGTGAATGCTTGCACTTACAGCTGACTCTTACTTGTCAACTCCCATCAGTTGTGAACAGTTGTCTTGCTTGTTGCTTAGTAAGTAATACTGATGTACTTCTGTGTGTGGTGTAAGCATTACTCCCCTGCTACTGTACTGTGTGTGGTGTAAGCATTACTCCCCTGCTACTGTACTGTGTGTGGTGTAAGCATTACTCCCCTGCTACTGTACTGTGTGTGGTGTAAGCACTTGCTTACTGTGCCCCTAGCTGAGCTATCCTGCTACTGTACTGTGTGTGGTGTAAGCATTACTCCCCTGCTACTGTACTGTGTGTGGTGTAAGCATTACTCCCCTGCTACTGTACTGTGTGTGGTGTAAGCATTACTCCCCTGCTACTGTACTGTGTGTGGTGTAAGCATCTGTTTACTCCTGTACGTGTGTGTGGTGTAAGCATTACTCCCCTGCTACTGTACTGTGTGTGGTGTAAGCATTACTCCCCTGCTACTGTACTGTGTGTGGTGTAAGCATTACTCCCCTGCTACTGTACTGTGTGTGGTGTAAGCTTACTCCCCTGCTACTGTACTGTGTGTGGTGTAAGCGTTACTCCCCTGCTACTGTACTGTGTGTGGTGTAAGCTTACTCCCCTGCTACTGTACTGTGTGTGGTGTAAGCTTACTCCCCTGCTACTGTACTGTGTGTGGTGTAAGCATTACTCCCCTGCTACTGTACTGTGTGTGGTGTAAGCTTACTCCCCTGCTACTGTACTGTGTGTGGTGTAAGCATTACTCCCCTGCTACTGTACTGTGTGTGGTGTAAGCATTACTCCCCTGCTACTGTACTGTGTGTGGTGTAAGCATTACTCCCCTGCTACTGTACTGTGTGTGGTGTAAGCATTACTCCCCTGCTACTGTACTGTGTGGTGTAAGCGTTACTCCCCTGCTACTGTACTGTGTGTGGTGTAAGCATTACTCCCCTGCTACTGTACTGTGTGTGGTGTAAGCGTTACTCCCCTGCTACTGTACTGTAGTGTGGTGTAAGCGTACTCCCCTGCTACTGTACTGTGTTGGTGAATAGAACGTTTACATCCCCTGCTACTGTACTGTGTGTGTTAAGCATTACTCCCCTGCTACTGTACTGTGTGTGGTGTAAGCATACTCCCCTGCTACTGTACTGTGTGGTGTAGCTTACTCCCCTGCTACTGTACTGTGTGTGGTGTAAGCTTACTCCCCTGCTACTGTACTGTGTGTGGTGTAAGCGTTACTCCCCTGCTACTGTACTGTGTGTGGTGTAAGCGTTACTCCCCTGCTACTGTACTGTGTGTGTGTAAGCTTTACTCCCCTGCTACTGTACTGTGTGTGGTGTAAGCGTTACTCCCCTGCTACTGTACTGTGTGTGTTGTAAGCGTTACTCCCCTGCTACTGTACTGTGTGTGGTATAACCGTTACTCCCCTGCTACTGTACTGTGTGTGTTGTAAGCGTTACTCCCCTGCTACTGTACTGTGTGTGGTGTAAGCGTTACTCCCCTGCTACTGTACTGTGTGTGGTGTAAGCATTACTCCCCTGCTACTGTACTGTGTGTGGTGTAAGCATTACTCCCCTGCTACTGTACTGTGTGTGGTGTAAGCATTACTCCCCTGCTACTGTACTGTGTGTGGTGTAAGCATTACTCCCCTGCTACTGTACTGCATTTGTCCTCATATCGTTTTTGTACTAGGGTCTGCTTTATTAAAAATATTTTCTTGAAGTAGACTTAGAGTTATGCAATTACTTAATGGCACGTCTGCCAAAACTCATATGTTTCTGTATTGAAAGAAGTTCACATTAATCAGTTGTTAAGTTGTCTCAGCATTAAAGAATGTTCATGTCGGCTTTGTGAAACTGGCCCCAGATTTGTTGTCCAGGATTAGTATACAAACTTGAAATATTTGCACATTGAAGAACTGTAGTAACAAATAAAGGCTTTGAAGTAATGAGTTGTCTTTGAAACTCTACCATGGAGACATAGTGAATGATTGTGGTCGTCGTATGACACTGCGGCTGTGTGTGTGAAATATAGAGTTGTAAAAAGAACTTTGTGACAACAGTAATAGTTGTCTATGAGCAGGGACAAAAGGTGTAGGGTGGTGATATTTTTTCAAGACCTTGGGTGGCTGTGACCTTTGAATAGATTGATTGTAACCTTTATAATCTGAAATAGTAAATAGCTCTCAGATGTATAGATGACTGTCCTCTTTGATGTAATGTTATATGATGCCGTTAAGGAATTAATTGTTTCAATAGCAGTTGTGCCATTTCCGTTAGCAGGAGACTAAGTCATAGTTTTTTTTACAAATTGATTCAGTATGAATATTATGTTTTTAAAACTTCAAAAGAGAAGCAAAATTGCACTTTAAAAATGGAACTGTTTTATGCTGGCTCTCAACCTGTAGCTAATTCATCGGTGCTGTAGGAAGATTAGTCAGTTTCTTGTTTCCTGACTGACCTTTTGTATGACTGAGATCTGCAACAGAACAAACATTGTATGACTGGGGTTGTGACTTGTGTGGGTTGTGACTTTGCTGCTTGTTGTGACGTAGCTGTGTCCAGTTGTGACTTAGCTATATGTTGTGAGTTGTGTGTGACTTACCTACATGTGGTTGTGACATGTTTGTGGTTGTGACTATGTTGTGACTATCTATGTGTGGTTGTGACTCAGCTGTGTGTGGTTATGACTCAGTTGTGGGTTATGACTTGGCTCTGTGTGGTTATGACTCAGCTGTGGGTTATGACTTTGTTATGTGTGGTTGTGACTTTCTGTGTGTGGTTGTGACTTAGCTGCGTGTGTTTGTGACTTAGTTGCGTGTGGTTGTGACTTAGTTGCGTGTGGTTGTGACTTAGTTGCATGTGGTTTCAGACTCACCGGGAGTTCCCCCGAGTGCTACAGCCCATGAGTTGTTCCGGGGCTTCAGCTACATCGCTCCAGTGCTGCTGGACGAGAAGACGGATGACAGCGCCAAGAAGACAGTCAACGACAATAAGTCTTTGTCAGATGTGAGTGGTGTCAGTGCTTAGAATTTACAATCTACCAGCAGCTGTTTGACACACTGTGTCTACAGCCATGGTCGTGTGTGCAATATCTGAAAAACCAGCGAGAATTTATCTTGTCCATTATCGTTATCGAAGTAAAACCTATCTTATCGCAATGGTATTTATCCAGAGATAAATGAACGTTGTAACTGTTGTCATTTGGTTGACAGTGTTTCCTAGTGCAGTCTTGAGATGTACAAATGAAAAGCATCAACTGTTTTTTTTATAGAATCTATATTACTTTTGCGGTCGTCACTACATGATTGTGACTCTTGAATGCTGAGGTCCTGGCTTATGAATGAGATATTAAAAAGCTCCATTCTAAACCTTGACCTAATATAGCATTCTCTGACCTTTACAGTACCTCTAACCAATTCCATCCTACCTACCCATCATTGACTTTACCTGTCCCCAATCACACTTTATTCTAGTTGTATGACATCACAATTTTATACGTGAATGTTAATCTGTTATTCAACTGTATTTTTTCAAGAAGTAATTTAATCAACTGATATTGATTGGCTGGTGAGCATTGTAAACATCCTAAGCTGTCATGTTGCCGTGACAACTCTGCCCGGTGCTGTGTCTACTCACTGGTGCTGTGTTTACTCACTGGTGCTGTGTATACTCACTGGTGCTGTGTTTACTCACTGGTGCTGTTTACTCACTGGTGCTGTGTCTACTCACTGGTGCTGTGTCTACTCACTGGTGCTGTGTATACTCACTGGTGCTGTGTTTACTCACTGGTGCTGTTTACTCACTGGTGCTGTTTACTCACTCGTGCTGTGTCTACTCACTGGTGCTGTGTCTACTCACTGGTGCTGTTTACTCACTAGTGCTGTTTACTCACTCGTGCTGTGTATACTCACTGGTGTTGTGTTTATTCACTGGTGCTGTGTATACTCACTGGTGCTGTGTTTACTCACTGGTGCTGTGTGTACTCACTGGTGCTGTGTATACTCACTGGTGCTGTGTTTACTCACTGGTGCTGTGTTTACTCACTGGTGCTGTGTGTACTCACTGGTGCTGTGTGTACTCACTGGTGCTGTGTTTATTCACTGGTGCTGTGTTTACTCACTGGTGCTGTGTATACTCACTGGTGCTGTGTTTACTCACTGGTGCTGTGTTTACTCACTGGTGCTGTGTTTACTCACTGGTGCTGTGTATACTCACTGGTGCTGTGTTTACTCACTGGTGCTGTGTTTACTCACTGGTGCTGTTTACTCACTCATGCTGTTTACTCACTCGTGCTGTGTATACTCACTGGTGTTGTGTTTACTCACTGGTGCTGTGTGTACTCACTGGTACTGTGTTTATTCACTGGTGCTGTGTTTACTCACTGGTGCTGTGTTTACTCACTGGTGCTGTGTTTACTCACTGGTGCTGTGTTTACTCACTGGTGCTGTTTACTCACCAGTGCTGTTTACTCACTCGTGCTGTGTATACTCACTGGTGTTGTGTTTATTCACTGGTGCTGTGTATACTCACTGGTGCTGTGTTTACTCACTGGTGCTGTGTTTACTCACTGGTGCTGTGTGTACTCACTGGTGCTGTGTGTACTCACTGGTGCTGTGTTTATTCACTGGTGCTGTGTTTACTCACTGGTGCTGTGTATACTCACTGGTGCTGTGTTTACTCACTGGTGCTGTGTTTACTCACTGGTGCTGTTTACTCACTCATGCTGTTTACTCACTCGTGCTGTGTATACTCACTGGTGTTGTGTTTACTCACTGGTGCTGTGTTTACTCACTGGTGCTGTGTGTACTCACTGGTACTGTGTTTATTCACTGGTGCTGTGTTTACTCACTGGTGCCGTGTATACTCACTGGTGCTGTGTTTACTCACTGGTGCTGTTTACTCACTCGTGCTGTTTACTCACTCATGCTGTGTATACTCACTGGTGTTGTGTTTACTCACTGGTGCTGTGTTTACTCACTGGTGCTGTGTGTACTCACTGGTACTGTGTTTATTCACTGGTGCTGTGTTTACTCACTGGTGCTGTGTTTACTCACTGGTGCTGTGTGTACTCACTGGTGCTGTGTTTACTAACTGGTGCTGTGTTTACTCACTGGTGCTGTTCCTTCCAATGTGTTGCAGCTTCCCGGAGTGAAGACGAAGCCATTCTCAGACGAGTATGAACTAAAAGAGGAACTTGGCATTGGCACCTATTCCATATGCAAGAAATGTGTACATAAAGTTAATGGTCAAGAATTTGCTGTCAAGGTAATGTTATAAGAATCCTGCTAGTGAGGTCTGTAATATTGTGATTGGAATTGGTGGATACAAAAGAAACTCTGTCAGCGATATTATGAAATTGTGTCTTGTTTTTTATCTCAACATACTGTCAAGTATCCCATGTGTCAGTCTGTCCTAGCACAGAGTGCTGTGGCACAGTGGTTCAGACAACATCAGATTCTCGGTCAAAAGAATCCAGTTTCAAATCCTTTGCTGCCATGTCAAACCTTGGGCATGTTTCTTCAGTCTAAGTTGTTCTAGATCACTCAGCTGAATGAATGAGTACCAGGCTATAGACAGCGGTGGATACTTGTGTATAAATAATCTTTGCTGCAATTAATGCGTGGCTGAATTATTTCCAGAACATTTTAAGATAGTGTTTAAGTGAACAGGTGTATCGCGGAGTGTAGTGTAAACTGGTTTGAACATACTATGACTTACCTTTACTCTGACTTTGTCTGTCACAGATCATGGACAAAGAGAAGAAGGACCCACATGAAGAAATTGAGATTTTGTTGAGGTTTGGGGAACACCCCAACATTATCACCTTGAGAGATGTAAGTACCGTATTTAAGCACTGCAATATTGTCACCCTGAAAGATGGTTGTACCCCACCTTAGAACAATATTTTTGCCCTAAAAGATTTAAGCATCTAAACATTATCACTGAGAAATATTAATACCCCCATCTACTGTAAATTTGCGTATGTGACATCACTGATTTATATATCATGACTTATTCTAATAACCAGTCTGAAATCTAGCTCTTGATTTGGGTGTTTGTGTGTAAATGAAGTGTATTGCTTGTTGTGTCCAGGTGTTTGACAACGGCACGAAGGTGTACCTGGTGACAGAACTGTTGAAAGGTGGAGAGCTGCTGGACAAGATCCTCAGGCAGAAGTTCTTCTCTGAACGTGAGGCCAGTGCAGTACTCCAGCAACTGTGTAGGACAGTGCACTATCTGCACTCACAAGGGGTGAGTACACACTCTAGGACAGTGCACTATCTGCACTCACAAGGGGTGAGTACACACTCTAGAACAGTGCACTCACAAGGGGTGAGTACACACTCTAGAACAGTGCACTATCTGCAGTCACATTGGGTGAGTACACACTCTAGGACAGTGCACTATCTGCACTCACATGGGGTGAGTACACACTCTAGAACAGTGCACTATCTGCACTCACATGGGGTGAGTACACACTCTAGAACAGTGCACTATCTGCAGTCACATTGGGTGAGTACACACTCTAGGACAGTGCACTATCTGCACTCACACGGGGTGAGTACACACACTAGAACAGTGCACTATCTGCACTCAGAAGGGGTGAGTACACACTCTAGAACAGTGCACTATCTGCACTCACACGGGGTGAGTACACACTCTAGAACAGTGCACTATCTGCAGTCACATTGGGTGAGTACACCCTCTAGGACAGTGCACTATCTGCACTCACACAGGGTCAGTACACACTCTAGAACAGTGCACTATCTGCACTTACATGGGTGAGTACACACTCTAGGACAGTGCACTATCTGCACTCACACGGGGTGAGTACACACTCTAGGACAGTGCACTATCTGCACTCACACGGGGTGAGTACACACACTAGGACAGTGCGCTATCTGCACTCACACGGGGTGAGTACACACCTAGGACAGTGCACTATCTGCACTCACACGGGGTGAGTACACACTCTAGAACAGTGCACTATCTGCACTCACACGGGGTGAGTACACACTCTAGAACAGTGCACTATCTGCAGTCACATTGGGTGAGTACACCCTCTAGGACAGTGCACTATCTGCACTCACACAGGGTCAGTACACACTCTAGAACAGTGCACTATCTGCACTCACATTGGGTGAGTACACACTCTAGGACAGTGCACTATCTGCACTCACATGGGGTGAGTACACACTCTAGAACAGTGCACTATCTGCAGTCACATTGGGTGAGTACACCCTCTAGGACAGTGCACTATCTGCACTCACACAGGGTAAGTACACACTCTAGAACAGTGCACTATCTGCACTCACATTGGGTGAGTACACACTCTAGGACAGTGCACTATCTGCACTCACACGGGGTGAGTACACACTCTAGAACAGTGCACTATCTGCACTCACACGGGGTGAGTACACACTCTAGAACAGTGCACTATCTGCAGTCACATTGGGTGAGTACACCCTCTAGGACAGTGCACTATCTGCACTCACACAGGGTCAGTACACACTCTAGAACAGTGCACTGTCTGCACTCACATTGGGTGAGTACACACTCTACGACAGTGCACTATCTGCACTCACATGGGGTGAGTACACACTCTAGGACAGTGCACTATCTGCACTCACACGGGGTGAGTACACACACTAGGACAGTGCGCTATCTGCACTCACACGGGGTGAGTACACACACACACACTAGGACAGTGCACTAGTACACACTCTAGGACAGTGCACTGTGTGCACTCACACGGGGTGAGTACACACTCTAGGACAGTGCACTATCTGCACTCACACGGGGTGAGTACACACTCTAGGACAATGCACTATCTGCACTCACATGGGGTGAATACACATGCATGTGCATATGTGTGTTCGCTCTGTGTGTGTGTGTGTGTGTGTGTGTGTGTGTGTGTGTGTGTGTGTGTGTGTGTGTGTGTGTGTGTGTGTGTGTGTGTGTGTGTGTGTGTGTGTGTGTGTGTGTGTGTGTGTGTGTGTGTGTGTGTGTGTGTGTGTGTGTGTGTGTGTGTGTGTGTGTGTGTGTGTGTGTGTGTGTGTGTGTGTGTGTGTGTGTGTGTGTGTGTTTTGACTGTAAGCGATCTGTCATTGATCTATAAGTGATCTGTAGTCTTCAGGTTGTGGTTTGTCACCTGTGTGTAGGTGGTACACCGAGACTTGAAGCCCTCCAACATCCTGTACGCTGATGACAGTGGCTCACCTGACACGCTGCGAATCTGTGACTTCGGCTTCGCAAAACAGATCCGGGCGGACAACGGCTTGTTGATGACACCCTGCTACACAGCCAACTTTGTTGCACCAGAGGTGAGTGGGTCACCTCACACCACTGCCAGACTGTCTCAGTCAACTACTGATGTGTGTAATTGTTGTTTAATTAATTACCTAATAACAGTGGTCGATGTGTACACAGAGTTAAGCACCCTTACTGCGTCTATTTTCATCCCCTAAATGGTACATGAAAACATACTATGACTGTCTTTACGCTATAATAGGTATAATTTATACCGTATAACATGATTTTGCAATAAAAAATAGAAAGCCAAGAATGGACCATGTTGCTTTAAATATATTCTATACACTTGTGTATGGTCATTAGTTCCATGTTTAGTTACCACTTACCAGTTTCTCTACTGTGACACTGTGGCCTGGGACCAACAACTGTTTGTAGGTGTTTATAAGTTGAACTTTACGTGTTATGTTGTGTGTCAGGTGTTGAAGAGACAAGGCTACGACGCAGCGTGTGACGTGTGGAGTCTGGGAGTTCTGCTCTACACAATGTTGGCAGGGTGAGTAGATCCCACCCACCCATCACAACCACAACACCCTCAAGCAGCAGATTTGTCATAGGTTCAGAAAGTGCTGTGGATAACGAAACAACTTAACACATTATGAACTACATTGCAAAATACATTGAATGTATTGTTTAGTATCGGTATTAACTGAAAATGCACTTTACGCAGAAAGACAATGTGTTATTGGACTCTGAGCATCTGCTAAGGATGTGTTGGGATGTAGGTGTGTAGTGTGATGCTCTCTGTTGCAGCCACACTCCATTTGCCAATGGTCCAAATGACACGCCCAATGACATTCTGCGTCGCATCGGACAGGCCCAGTTCACAATCACTGGAGGCAACTGGGAGTCTGTGTCCCCCATGGCCAAGGTGAGCTTTAGTGTCCAAAGGACAAACTAACCTACAGACTGGAGGCAACTGGGAGTCTGTGTCCCCCATGGCCAAGGTGAGCCTTAGTGTCCAAAGGACGAACTAACCTACAGACTGGAGGCAACTGGGAGTCTGTGTCCCCCATGGCCAAGGTGAGCTTTAGTGTCCAAAGGACGAACTAACCTACAGACTGGAGGCAACTGGGAGTCTGTGTCCCCCATGGCCAAGGTGAGCTTTAGTGTCCAAAGGACGAACTAACTTACAGACTGGAGGCAACTGGGAGTCTGTGTCCCCCATGGCCAAGGTGAGCTTTAGTGTCCAAAGGACGAACTAACCTACAGACTGGAGGCAACTGGGAGTCTGTGTCCCCCGTGGCCAAGGTGAGCTTTCTTAGGACAAACTAACCTACAGACTGGAGGCAACTGGGAGTCTGTGTCCCCCGTGGCCAAGGTGAGCTTTAGTGTCCAAAGGACAAACTAACCTACAGACTGGAGGCAACTGGGAGTCTGTGTCCCCCATGGCCAAGGTGAGCTTTAGTGTCCAAAGGACGAACTAACCAACAGACAACTCGGACATGTTGCAGCAACAGTTCTTGATATGATGACACCTGGTGTAAGGACTACATCCTTGACAGGAGCAACGTTGACATCCCCAGTTTAGCCTGCACTAATTTTGTACCTTGTGTTTTGAAAAATTTTGATGTTACAAAATTACTCTAGCATATGCTATAAATATATCCAACTTACCTTGCGAGTGTATCATCAGATTGTTCATGCACATTTTAATGCACTGTTTTGTTTAATTTTGCCAACTTAATTGTATGCAACGGTTGGTGTTGGGCTAGGATGTCACTTTTTAAAGGTAATATAAATTTATTTGCATGCTGTGTGCTGGAACATTCATTTCATGTGTACATGGCATATGCAGTTAATCCATCTCTTCGGAGTTAAGTTTTTAGCATAAGTGAAGTAGCTGTTTGCATTGGACGAATTTAATGGTGATACATTATAAAAGTTATAACAGTACAGTGTACACAGTTAATGAGTACTAACTAGGCCAATATCTATGTAAACATATTATGTAGTCGATTAATCTCTTCAGAATAAAGCAGTGCATTAAATATCAGCAATATGAGTGATTTGTGTTGGACCCGCTAAAATGGGGCCTTTTTTTAAGTAATAGGATAAAAGAGTTAATTATAGACAACAGTAGAACCCCTCATTTAAGACCGCCCCCCAAATCGTAGTGGGGCGGTCTTAAAAGAGGGGTGGTCTCTCATGAGGGGTTTGGTTATTTTGAGGTTTTGGATTAATTCATACATTTGTGCATATCATAATAAGTAATGTCCATATAGCATGTATGCCTCTGATAAAAAGCTAAGTAGTAAAATACACAAAATAAAAACACATTAACAAAAACAAAATGATAAATTCTGTTTATTTTATGTGGACATGTTTCAGTATAAGTTTAATTTGGAATCGTTTTTTTATTTTATAATATCTGATAAAAAGTATCCTCATTTGGAATCGTTTTTTAATAACACTGTAACTGATCAAATGTATTCTCATTTAATTTGATATCTCAAATTCGGTCCGAGGGGCTAAAAAGTGCTGCCACCTCACAGCGTCTGGGCAATCGCAACGTGGTCGCCATTTTGTTGGTCTTTCCAGCGGCGCAAAACGATCTTTTATTTCTGATCTAATCACGAAAACCACCTCTTACAGCCGCGAAACTTCCCCTCTAATAATTCATATTACATATACATACGCTAGGCCATAAAATCATTTAAATTCCTGTGAAGAATAACATTTACATATCAAAATTGTGCTAAACTAAAGTCCATGTCGCTGGCGGCTGTTATGTGCAGGCCGTAGGCGTAGATTACCGTGGCGTAACGTCGATATTTTATCGCTGTGTCGCTAAATAAATGAGCGTCTGGATTCCGGTTTTATCCTAAACTAACCTAAAACTTAGCCTAAGTTTCTAAACTTCAATCGTACACAATATGGATATTACAGTAATTCACAGAGCTATGCGTAGCCACTGACGATGTCGATGTCCGCCATGATGTCTTGCGGCAAGTTCTTGCGCGAGTTTGTTTTGTGAATTTGATTTGTTTCCATAATGTAAGTGATTAAATTGTTAATATAGTGTGTGTTTATATATATATATATATATATATATATATATATATATATATATATATATATTTACTATATGTGGGGAAAGTCTAGCGGCTGTTAGTTGTCATTTTCATAGTTCGGTCAGACAGTAAAAGGCCTCCAAAAGAAATCGTCGTCTTCATGCGATTTATTGTTATTATGGCATGCGCGTCTGTGCCCCGTTAGTCATGTGTTTAATGAGAGTTCGTTGCGACATTTAGGTTAACAAATGTGCTCGCCACCTATCAGATGGTCGTTCGTCAGGGGTAAAAGTCAAATTGCCATGGTCACTGGTCGTGTTTGCTGGGTGGTCATTGATGAGGGGTCGTAAAAAGCGGGTGGTCGATCGTGAGGAGTTCTACTGT
The DNA here is from genome assembly GCA_025642075.2 of Ridgeia piscesae. Lineage (NCBI taxonomy): Eukaryota > Metazoa > Annelida > Polychaeta > Sabellida > Siboglinidae > Ridgeia > Ridgeia piscesae. The sequence goes on from JAODUO010000708.1 coordinate 301,416, forward strand.
ACCTAAAAACATCATATTATGCCAATTTTTGGGTGATCTGGCGATATCTACTCCAAGGTATTTACCGTTACTTGTGCTTACAATCTATGATTTGTCTACCTGTTGTTGAAAAATGGGATGATGGGCAAACTGAATTATGAGAAACTACTCTAGATGGCGTCTTTGTGAATGAGATAAAACACCACAATGATGATTACTGATGGCCTTAGTTTATTACTTGGAGAATCAGTGTGAGGTAATTAATTCACGAGACATTTGCACACATTAATTTTGTTAATTCTGGCCACATCACAGTGGCCAGAGCTTCAGACTCTTGACTGATAGATTCCAGATTTGAATTCTCTGATGCGGTGTCGAACCATGAGCAAGTTTGTTCACTCAAAATTTCTCAAATTAACCCAGCTGAATGAGGCTATAGGCATTAGTAGATATTTGTGCTTCTTCATGGAATAATTGCAGCATGACTGGGAGCTTCCTAGAGAAGTTGAGATGGTGATCAGTTGAGCAGGGAGTAAAGTGTAGTGTTCTGAGCAGTCCAAAGGATTGGACACTGCACTGTTTATGAACTGACAGTTACTTTTCCTGACATTGCAGCATCTCGTGCAGAAGATGTTGCACATTGACCCGCACCAGCGCATGTCCCTGCAGCAAGTGCTCAACCACCCGTGGATCGCCAACCGTGACCAGCTGCCCCAGCTCAGACTCACTCGCCAGGATGCCAGCCTCGTCAAGGTCAGTCCACCTCCTCTCACGCCACCTCCCGTCTCCAGTCAGCTGTGTCGCCTTTTCCTGGTTTCTGTCGCCTTCTCTTGTGCGTTTGGGTGTATTCTGCTTTCTCCAGCCTTCTGCAGTATCCTGCCTTCCTACACAGTTCTGCTTTCATGTTTTCTGCTTTCTCCAACCTGCTTTCTGCAGTCTCCTGGTTTCCCTCACCTTCTGCTTTCTTCTGCGATCTTGGCAAAGAGTAACATTGATGAAGTTAACAGAAACAGAATCTTACATTGCTTAGAGGTCAGTGTTACATATGTACTGTTTATAGTGCACATTGTGTAACTAACAAATAATTTAATTAATTCTTCCTTTAAATGGTAATTGTTGATAGCAAAGAACTTCACAACACTATAACTCAACACATAAGAACACAACTATGCAAGTTGTGTTCTTGTGTGTTGAGTTATAGTGTTGTAAAGTCCTTTGCTGTGTGGATGTCAGTGTGTAAAACGACCTTGTTTGATTACATTGCCACTAGTGATAGACGATACCGATCTGTCGTGTTAGTGACAGTTGTGTTGTGTTGTGTCGACAGGGGGCCATGAAGGCGACATTCAGGGCCCTCAACGCCAACAACACGCCCATCCTGGAACCAGTCGGCGCGTCGCATCTGGCCCGGCGTCGCGGCAAGAACAAGCCGAAGAGCTCCACCGAAGTGTAGTGTCTCGCCGTGCGTGCCGCGTGCCGCGAGCCGCGGCTGTGTACATTGTGTATATAGACAGAGACGGTCGACTCGACTCGACACGAGCCGAGTCGTTCGTCAGGCAATGGACAGCTGCTACGTCGACACACGTTGACGCCGGCTGTCGGCCGTATACCAATACTTTTTGCCATGATTTAGTTAATCATCCATTGCCGTTCACCGCTACTTTGCCATTTGTATAAATGTACGAAGACAGATTTATATCAGATAGAATCGCGTGCTGAGTTGTGTGGGGGTGACGCCGTGCAAACATTACTACACTCATTTCACTTCACTTGGTCGCCATAATGCGACGCCATGTTAATTGATTGATTACTAAGGAAGGTGCTGTTGGTTTTGTTACCGTTTCTGTTACGTTTATGTACTAATAGTTGCGTTCGTCGTTGCGGCGACGTCGACAGAGCGAGACGGTGTGGATTGTCGGCGCAGTTTACGGCCTCCTCCGGACGGGTCGTGCAGTGGCAGAGCGACGGAAGGGAGGGAGCTTGACGTCCTGTTGGCGAAGGAAGTGGGTGGTGATGTGCCACTAGCCCGCGCCTCCCCGCGTCCCACCCGTCCCCTTCATTGCTTTATTAGTCCGCGTACGACGCAACACGTCTGACTGCAGCTAAACTGTAGTCGTGCTTTAGCGCCGCAATAAAGGTTTATGTGCCATCCGGGGTCTCGTTTATCCCGGCATCTGATTCCACGTGGTCGCCGTACAATGTAGGGTGCTTGCAAACAGCTGGAACCGGTCCAGCCTTCATAGTATCGTCTGGTGGTTCGTTGGACCAGAAGACGTAGAACCGCTCCGCAGTTCTCGGTCGTTTCACTAATAGGCAAAATACCGCGCAACTTCCGTTTACTTGTGGAGGTCTACATTCGCTGTATGCACGAAGGAAGAACGTGGTCCTTATTATAAAAAAAACACCCAGCAATTTGTCTATTCATTGGTCACGGGCTGTATTCTGGGGCTAGGTTAGAACTTAACTTTAGTGTCATAACTATGAGTACGACGAGGTTAGATCGTGTACTTAACTTCTTCTCTTTTACTTCCAAAAGATCAGGTATTGCAACGTACGTTTACTCGAAATACTACTATGTACCTTAGGGTAGCTGGTGCCCTGGAATGTCGTCTCGCACCGTGTGCGACAGAGTTGCTCTCACGTGACTTCCACAGGGTCTGTCGCAAAGCTCCTCGACATCTCTGACAAGGATTCCTCAGCCTCACTCGCAAGGATTCCTCAGGGTCTCTTGCAAGACTCGCAGGATCTCGTGAGGATTCCTCAGGGTCTCTTGCAAGACTCGCAGGATCTCTTGTGAGGATTCCTCAGGATCTCTTGCAAGACTCGCAGGATCTCTTGTGAGGATTCCTGCAGGATCTCTCGCAAGACACGGACAGTAGACGACCACAACATGGACTAGATCTCTCTACCATCCACCAAGGAGGTATAAGATGAACCGATACATAAGTTTCACCGACGACGTGCATCACTGCCATATTATCGCTCTTCTTTTTTGAACTCTCGTGTATAGAACAGACTTGCAGTCGTGTGGAAGGCAAGAGAAGCGCACGCTAGCCATAGACACTAACTGAGTATTAATCATAAACGACCAAGAATGCTGTGAGTGTGACTGGAGGCACGGAGATGTATATTTGGTGCTTCTTGTGTCGATGTCTTACGTAACTGCGTATATTATTACTACTATTACTACTACTATTGTTATTAAACATGCTTCTTCAGATAAGTCTATTCCGCTATATACAGATTTATAAATATTTGTACACTGTACTTCAATAAACGGTACATATTTTCTCCATTTGAATGTCTGTTGATGTCATTTCATCGGACAGTCCAGAAAGGGAAGACCGAATGTAGAAGCTCTTAGGTGTTTGGTTTGCATTACCCTGGGATATGTTATTATGTACGACTCACCCACTCGCGTACGCACGCACACACATACACACACGCGCGCGCGTAATGTAAGAACACGTCATCAATAGTGGAAGAACAATGTAGAATGTTGTACTCTCTAGTTGGACGAAAGCAACACAGCCAGGCACAGCAGGAAGAACATGCTGCCGGTCCCTGCGGTCTCGGGACTAACCGCAGACAGGAACTTGTGGCGAGTTCGCTGCTTCAGCCCGGCGCTCTCGCAGCATATGTAGGCGAAATAAACCCCGAAAACGTTTCAAAATAAATACATTGAAGGTCATCGGGCAGCATATTGACTTTCGGTGGTTCTGTAATAATATGTATTACATGAGACTCGGACAAAGATAGGAGCTACGGAGGTAGCCATAAGGCCGCCTGGTGTGAAAGTACGTAACATACGAGACAGAACAAATATAGGACCTGCCGAGATTGCAAGCACCTAGACTGCCTGCTGTGGACATACGTAGCATGTGGTTTCAGCGATGTGCATCGTCGACTGTAGGCCGATATTTGAGTTCTTTGACGTAGTCAAATCACACGCTGTTCTCTTAACTGTGCCTGTGTTGTCAATAGTAAATCTGTTCCCCGACAAGCAGGAGTATGCCTCAATTATGCTTTTTGATAACGACGTCAGTTCTTAGTCATTACACTCGCTATCTTAATCGGTGTATCGGTTGCATAATGAAACGAAGATAGATCTGGACGCGAACTAATTCTGGAGCGGAAACGATGTCTCGGCAAAGTGTGTGTGTGCGCATGCGTGCGTGCATGAGTGGTGTGTCTGTGTGTGTGCATGCGTGCGTGTGCGCGCACACACAAATGGATTCCTTTTACCAAGTTTCTAAACTGCCCACAACACAGACGACGTGAATAGCCTGCGGCGCTATATATACGATAGCTCGCTGATCTTGTTATTAGCGCTAATAGTAATGCGACGTTCGCACCTGACTAATCAGGTAATACGGACGCGACGACGGTGTCCGTGTGTCTCCTGTCGTCACAACTGTCTCTAGACTGGGGGTGGACTAAGTTCACTGTGCGGTGGGCGACACGAATGTAACTCGGATTCGTTCCACTGCTGCTACTGGATGTGGTTCCAGGAATCGCTCCAACATGTCGATAATAGACTGTAGGCGTCTATTGGCTCGCCCGAGGGGAGAACGTGTGCTGTAGTTTTATTTGTCACACAAGGGGCACTTAAGAAATGACCACCGGAAACAGGCGTACTGAATTGTATTAATCCGAATTTTATCTGAAGTCTATTGATACTCAAGGAAATGTGTGATAGTTGAATAGTTCAAACTTGAAGAAACAAACTCTAGAACTTTATAACGATTTTTTTCTTGTAGTCCAAGGCATGTGTGGTGGATTAACCACTCATATGGTGGATGCCATCATTGATTCTGAATTAAAAGGTAATTTTGTAGGTTTAGGAAAAAAGCAGACTGCGGGGCATGCTCTGAAGGTGTTACAATTTGCCCCGAAGTGAATACTGTAACTTGCCCCCGATCTTGATCTATCATCAATAAAACAATAAGATACGAATTATTGATTCACACACCCAATACTTGAAGGTAGACACGAAGTCGGGAACAATAATTGTTTCTTTAAAATGGCGGATTCACGTGATTTTACACGTGACATGTTCAAATCTGTTGAGGAATACGCTGCCGCCTTGTGATTAATTTGCACTGGCAATTTTGTCTGCAAGCCCTCTGTAACAACTTACCTGTATTCGAACTAGCCCCGGTCACTCCTACACAAGTCCACGGAAAAACATACGAGTACACGAAGGTCATCCAGCTCTAGCTGCCGGATGCCAGACTCTCTTACACATTGCCGTCACTGATTCACAATGTCAGATTCCATTCACACTCATCAGCTCAAGCAAACAACCCCTTAAGCGGCACAACCAGGAAGACATTGTCCGATGATACCGGACATGGGTTTAACAAGATTTAACAAGATTGCCACCTAGAGATTCAACTCTAGATGGCAGGTGGACTAGGAAGCCATTTGGCTTATCGAGAGTCCAACCTATCTATCTAAGTATACCCCGCCCGTCTTAGGTATATGTCGATTTTATTTTTAAATATATTAACACTACTAGCACCTACACAATCAGCTGATAATCTGTTCCATCCGTTTACTGTTCTTTGTGAAAATGTAAATTTTCTAATAATTATCTAGTCTACACTGCTTCTTTGCCAATGTAACTCCATGTCCTCTAGTCCTTCTCTCTTCCTTGACTGTGAAAAAAATATTTCTGTCAATATTTTCATATCCATTCAATATTTTAAACACCTCAATCTGATCTCCTCTCAATCTTCTGGTTTCTAGTGTTGTTAAGCCACATTCTTTTAGACGCATTTCATAACTAATATTCCTGAGTTTTTGTATCATTTTAGTTGCTCTCGATCCTTTGTACTCTTTCTAGCATATCAATATCCTTCTTGCGATATGGCCTCCGTGCTTGTATACAATATTCTAAGTGAGGCCTAACTATTGTTTTATACAGCGGTATTATTAGTTCTTTTTCTTTGTACACTATATTTCGCCTAATTAATCCAAGAATTTGGTTTCCCGTCGCTGCTGCAATTCCACACTGCTCTGATACCTTCATGTCAGCACTAATAGTTAACCCTAAGTCCTTTTCCTTTAAGGTAGTATTTAGTACAGTACCACCCATTGTATATTGTGCATCTTCATTCCCATGTCCTGTGTGAAGGCACTTACACTTTCCAAAATTAAACGGCATTTGCCACTTCTCAGACCATTCTATCAACTTATTAAGATCATCTTGTAAATGCTGTCTATCTGCATCACTTTTAATTTTCCTAAACACTTTTGTGTCGTCCGCAAACTTCAACACCTTGCTTGTTATGTCATCATCCAGATCATTGATATATATTAAGAATAAAATAGGTTCCAGTACTGATCCCTGCGGTACTCCACTCAAAACCGATTTCCAGTTTGAAACGTCCCCATCAACTACTACTCTTTGTCTTCTATCAATAAGCCATTTTCCTATCCAGTTGACCATTCCATTTCCTATGTCATGGGTCTTTAGTTTAAGTAGTAGTCTTTGGTGTGGCACTTTGTCAAAGGCTTTTTTAAAATCTAAGTAGATTATATCTACTGGTGATCCCTCATCTACCCACTTTGTGACATCTTCCAAAAAACATAACATATTTGTTCAGCATTACCTCGCTTTTAAAAACCCATGTTGAGATGGGTTTATCAATTTATTTTTAACAAGAAAATCAACCAAGTGATCTTTAGTTAGTCTTTCTAATAGTTTGCAAATCACTGATGTTAAACTCACTGGTCTATAGTTCTCTGACTTGTTTCTCCTACCTTTTTTAAATTACTATGGTTGACCATGGGCTGCGGAAAAAATCAATCAATCAACAGAACTGCAGTGCGCAGGACTCCTGAAGGGAAAATGAAGAAAGGACGTCCGAAAACAAGTAGAGACTAGGAGACAGCTGTGTCGACTGTGACACCATTGTGAGGTGAGGTTGACAAGAGACAGATATGGAGAACGTCGTGGCTGCACTAAGCTAGGTAAGTAAGTAATACCAAGACAATGCATTGGCAGCATACTTAGTTACTTACGCACATTATCTATAGTATCCGTTCTTGATATGCTGCAACTGTTTGCTGCCGGTGAGCCTTGTAGTCTGGTCAATCGGGCACCGTCCGTCAAGGATCCGAATGAATCGGGAATCATTTCGCGGGTGAAAGTAACAAATGTGTGACGGTCAGTAGGCCTACCACGGCACGACTAGTTTCCGTGAAAATGCTCATCAAGTTGGAGGTATATTATTTAAGCAATATTTATGGTGGCTGAAACGTCGATGTGAGTAAAAATTACTCGTTGCGTAATTATAAATATTCTTCAATAACGGCTGGTTTTGTCTGGATACTTAAAACAATGGGGTTTACTGGACACAGTAGCCCACTAATTAATTGTCTTTCTGTCGTGTTTTGTTTAAAGAAAACATTCTTGTCAGCGTTTGAATGAAAGCCTGTAAATAACGAGTCCGTTTTCATGTAGACGCAGGCTCTACATTTTAAGGGGTCATTCATACATGCCCAAACGTAGGCCTGCGTAGTCTATATTCAGTATGACGTGCAAACGTTTCATGGGATACTCTACTGCTTCGTCAACAAATAGGCTGAGTCGCTTAATCGGAGGTTTGTCTCACTCCAAACTATTTGCGAGAAAAATGAGAACGAGTTCGCTGATCACTGCAGAACATGTTGTGTCCCTTGTGAGAGCATTTCTTCTGGAACAACTAGATACATCGACATCATCGAGTGTTGTCGCCTTCTAAGGCTTCTTGGAGATACAGCGAGAACATAATGCGACAGACTACAGCGTCACTCGTGGAGTTCCCTCCGCAACGCATTGTAGGATTAGAACAACTTTGTGGTCTGTGGTTTTTGCAAACGATATCCACATGCACTGGTTTTAGGATGTCTAAAAAGAATAAGCAGTTCTTGCGAGGCATCTCGAAAACTTCGTCCTTTTAACTTTAGATAATGGCGGCACAGAAATGTTTTGATGACTGTAACCTAACAATGTTGTGTGCACAGGAAAGGGTACATGCGTATGGAGAAAAACCAGGAAAATGTGTCACTACTACTACAGTATCACATGTATGAGCTAAACTCACTCCCACTTAATTATTGCTCTTGCCAAAACATCAAGTATATTTAAAAACATTATAATCCCCTGTCTAGTTAGGTTTGAGTTAAGCCAAACTAAATGTATATAACCATAGCGATCTTGCTACGTTTACATATACGTACTTGTAAAATATACGTAACATTTGTATGTATAAATAAAATTATATAAATATTATATTTACTGGAATTAGAATAGCAATTGCGGAATCATAATTGCCATACGTTATAGCATGGGTAGAATTTTAAAGTGATGATGATATATGAATCGCCACAGTAGGTTAAGAAGAACGGTTAATTTGTTTCGGAATTGGAGTCGCCACAGTATGGGTGGAATCAGAATTAAAAGAGTTAGCCGGAATCAGAATAATCGATGTGGAATCACCCCATGGTCGACCTGGTGTTGGCAACTGGGCAAGTAGTCTTGGCTTTCGCTTTCTGGAGTGGCCACGTGAGTCAGCCATCCGTGTCCGTGCGATATAGACTGTGTCTTCAGCCTGTAGATACTAAAGACATCTCACTGGACACTCAGTGAGATGTCGTTCGTATCTCCAGGCTGAAAACACAGTCTATATCGCATTAGAAGCACTTCTGTGGCATATCACGCTCCCTGCAGTATGGGGCATACCCGTGGACGAATGTGGTTCTGCTCACAGCTCACAGCTCCCCGTCCACGCTCGGACACGGGGCTAGAGCGTCCAGCCAGTCATGCGACGACACGTCATAGGTTCACCGTCCAATCAGCGAGTTCGTGGGCGGTATAATTCACTCGACGCGCTACCAACCTGCACGTGTCGTCGACTCGGTCGCTATTAGTATGAATGGACGTAAAGAGCGGGCGAACAGTGAGCGTTATATAGTCGCCTGTCGCCACAGCACTGACAGCACGCGTGCGCAACACGACTGTACAACGGCGAGTGGAGCTGGCGCCCGTTCTCTGAGGCGCAGCCACCGTTTCGTATAAACCCCACAACTGCCGTTCAACAGTGACTGTGCTGTCGCCGTTCAGCATCGCTCGTTTCCTTTGATGTGCAAACATTGGACAGGTTGTAACTTAGACATGCATGCCTCTTTATAGACGTGACTGCGGCGATCTCATGCAACGCGATCGCGCTAGAACCACTCGCAAAACGCGGGTATTTTCTTCGCGAAAACACCTCACTTTTAACAAGACCTCCTAAGCGACACAACTACAAGATCTATCACTGAAATAGATTCTGTTTTGTGACGGAGTTCGAACACAATTAACGCAGACGACACTGCGATTGCACACGCGCGCTACTGCGGCGAAATGCAACATTTGAACGTCTTCGTGCTATTGCTGTAAGTCCGATGACGAATCTCGCATGGACAATACGCAGTTCTCTCCATACCCGGCCAACCGTGTCCGACAAATAGAGATGAACACGCTTCGCTGGTTTCTTCTCCTGTACGTGTTCTGCGTGTGTACCGGCGCTTGTATCGCGCGCACCGTCTGGCGGGGGGCTGTGACGTCACAGTACAGCGGACGCGCGCGACAAGGGCGAAAACTGCGGACACTAGAGCGCGTCATGTCGCGTCTGTCGCCGTCAGCTGTCTGGCAGGCGATGGTGAACGACAAGCGGGCGACAGGCGGTACGGCGATGTCGCGAGGAGGCCGCTATCGCAACGACCAAGACGTCGCCGGCAGGGAAAACATTGACTTCGCGAACGTCGGTAAGTATCGACTCATAGCTCACGTCTACTACGAATTTACGTCGTCTTGAGTCAATGTTTTATTACCTCAAGAAGATCACACTGAAAAATATTACATGGGAGTTTGTCGCACCAACCAGTGCGTCTTAAACTGATTTCGTTTGATTAATTTAACATTCAGCAGCCAGTTTTACAATGTCCACTTTATTAGCACAATAATCTATCTATATATTACTACGCTAACTTTACAGTATGGTAAGTGTATATCCCACCTAGCGCTGGCGATGTATTTACACAGAACACAAGAGTAATTATTTAGAGATATTTTGAGTGGACAACATGTGCGGTGAAATTTGTTATTCCACTGAAAAGCTAGTATTGAAAATAAAATTAAAGAGAGGATGTACGTTACTCTGTCCGGATTTAGCCAGCGTAGTCATTTGCAACAACCATTATCACTGATTGTGTCCAAGTGCCCATGAGGTGTTGGTTGGTGCAGACGAAATTAATCGCCGACATGACGACGAGGACGTGTAGACACACACCAGAGACCCAGGTCTCTCACTATATGGATATGTAGACATCACCTATAAGGACACTGGTATCTGAGTCTCTTTTAAATGTTTTGTATCACCCAGGGATAGACGGGTCTGAGCCTCTAGAAATGAACCCATTAGCCGCTAACTGCAGGAACAATTGTGAAATGGCACTGCTCTTAAAACAAGTCCGTGGTTTGTTGTGGCAACAGTCCGTGCGCAGATTAAGACATTACGCAGCGGTTGGGACCATGTGTGACGATTTCTAGTATTCACTTGAGGAAAACCAAAACATTTTCCTCAGGAAATAGCAACCACGTATCTAGCATATAAAAAGTAAGCTTTATCGCGCGCACAAGACAGTTGCTGTTGCCCCGAAGTGCACCACACGGCACGTAATGCTGCAGGTGAACGGCCCTAGAGACACAACTTAACCACACGCTGCTGAGATGTCACTCGTCTAATCGACTTGGTGCCGTGTGGTCAACTGTAGCCACGGATGCAACGGCGAGCATTACGAAGATGAAGTTAAGTGACTGAAGTTTGCGCAAAGCAAAACAAAACTTTTATGAAGTCCTACTATGGATTCGACGGATGACAAAATATAAAAGAAGAAAGAAATATCGTCAGAACATCAGCCATCTGGCTACTCTGCAGTCGTCGACGATACGTTCGGTTGGGTCCGTCGGTTTATATGTTGCCGAGTGATTCCAATGCGCTGTGTCGCTGGGAGGTCCCTCCTGTTGTTACATTGTTACTATTCCCCATAATTCCAAGTTTGTGTGTATAACCATATCAATGGTTCCACAATTAGGGACCATATTCTAACTGTGACACATTAGTAACTTATTTCCTTTCAAAAACGTCCCATTTTGATGAGTATGACCTAATCTATGCTTACAAAATGCCCCAGACCGAGACATGTTCTCACGTGACGTATTATAGATGATATAAAATATAGAAATATCAATCCATAATATATATATATATATATATATATATATATATATATATATATATATCATTAATATAAACTATACTTTTTAAATACCCTGTTGACTTAGCAATAGCACGTATTCGTTGCAACGAGTCTTGTCTTGTCATATCATCCACTGCTCAAAGCCAATACATTATTAAGTTATATAATTTGTCAGTGTTCTTTGTCGGTATTCCTGCTATTAATTGATGACATATGCAGACATGACATGGCAATGGAAATCACAGTTTGACTGCTCTTTCTGTTTATCCTACTTTCACGCTAGACAATTAAAAATAGTTTATATTTCATTCTTCGAATCAACGCTGACGCAACGGCTAACGTAGAACATTATGGTTTCTTTGTGGCACAGTTCACAAGAACATGATCATCAATGCTGATGTCGACCATAGATGGCTAGGTAATCACTTGTCCGTCTTCCATTTCGGACGACTCACTCCCACTGCTATGATGCAAGGCGTCTACGTCACTGTCGTCACTGCGTGAGGTGGCAGCTTCCGGCCCTGGCGCTACTTTCGTCTTTTATTGCTCTAGAAACCCGGCTGTTGGATAAGTTTCCTTCTTCTTCTTCTCTCCAGAAGTATTCCTCTCCAGAAATACTCCTCTCCAGAAGTACTGCTATACAAAAGTACTCCTCTCCAGAAGTACTCCTCTCCAGAAGTACTCCTCTCCAGAAGTACTCCTCTCCAGAAGTACTCCTCTCCAGAAGTACTCCTCTCCAGAAGTACTGCTATACAAAAGTACTCCTCTCCAGAAGTACTCCTCTCCAGAAGTACTGCTATACAATACTCCTCTCCAGAAGTATCTCTCAGAAATACTCCTCTCCAGAAGTACTCCTCTCCAGAAATACTCCTCTCCAGAAGTACTGCTATACAAAAGTACTCCTCTCCAGAAGTACTCCTATACAGAAGTACTCCTCTCCAGAAGTTTGATGCTTTCAAAGTACTCTTCCAGAAGTTTCCAGAAGTGTGACTTTGGTTCCCCCAGAGTATTCGGGATGATACAAAAGTACTCCTCTCCAGAAGTACTCCTCTCCAGAAATACTCCTCTAAGTACTGCTATACAAAAGTGTGTGTGTGTGTGTGTGTGTGTGTGTGTGGTGCGTGCGTGCTGTGCGTGCGTGCGTGCGTGCGTGCGTGTGCTTTGTCGAAAACTACAATGACGGAAACTAAGTAATAGACCTCTTGAAAGTTAATTAACACAATGTATGTACGTGATTAATGATATCATAATAATTACACCTTCCTACCAGGACGCAACATCGTCAACTTCAGTATATCCACATCCACGCGTCATTCCTTCCATTGAATGAGTTCACTCTTGCGCACAAACACGTCTGTTTACTACTTGACGACAGATCATAACAGTAGCAAACGCGAACGTCACGTGATGACGTCATTGATGTTTGATGCCTGATGCCAAGCCGAGGTTCGCTCCAAGTCGTAACAATAATAACGAGGTACATGTTTTATGTTGATAACTAATATTAAAGTTGCAAATAGAAGGATGGATACGCCATGGAGGTTAACTGGCGCATCAAATCGAAATGAGAATGAAATGATAATGACGAAGATTTGTTCTTTTCAAAGAATTTCTACCATCATGTGTGTGTGTGTGTGTGTGTGTGTGTGTGTGTGTGTGTGTGTGTGTGTGTGTGTGTTGTGTGTGGTGCGTGCGTGCGTGCGTGCGTGCGTGCGTGCGTGTGTGCGTGCGTGCGTGCGTACGTGTCTGTGTGTGTGGTGAGTGTGTGTGAGAGATAGTGTGAGTGCGTGCGTGCGTGCGTGCGTGCGTGTGTATCTCACCAACCACAATAATTAACTTCAACTAAATTATATCAACAAAGTAGTGAACTAGAAGGAGCAGTCAGACTTATGCAAACACAACATTGAGTCCAAAGCCCGCCACTGTTTCTGCCGATGTCAGTGTCTCCGTGGCTTACTACAGGAATGTGGTTGTAATTCTGCGTGTTCAGTGCCAACGATGCCACGCCTACCAGTCAGCACGGAACGCTCAGGTTAACACAACAATCTACGCACGGACAAGATATGAGGAAATTTAATTATGGAACGTCACTTCTGGAATATTCCTATCCGATTCATGTGCGGGTACAATTCGACCCACTATATGAAGCGGTTCGATTTTCAGCATCGCCACCTGCTGAAAACACGCTGCCTTATCTACAACTTATATTAATCACTATTGTTTTGTTGCATACCGCGTCCACATGTCGTTTTCGTACAATTGATATAGATATTTTAAGCTGGACACTGAGAAAGACTAAGACTAATACTGTCCTATCTGACTGAGATATAAAGTTGGTGCTGTGGAAAGAAGACCTGTGAGCGGGGAAGAAGGGAGAGACTGGTGGGACTTGAGGAATAACAGGACAACCACTGGGACGAGGAAGTGCTACAGTGCAACCTGTGTCTGGTTAAACCGTCCATTCACACAACTAAAGCGGTCGTTCAGGATAAACGAGCACTCAATGCATTGCTAGTATTGTAATTGTTAAATTGTTCATTATAATTGCGGGCAAATCATGGAGACATATGGAGATTTTGGTCACAACCCTTTTATCCAATTTCGCAGTCCCATTACGTCTTTGTGATCGTGCGCCTTCATTGTCTGGTTCGTTGACTTTTCATTCCACCCACACAACGTGTCCTTTCATTATTCACTTGCCTCATATGTAGGTTTTTAATTTCTCCTTAATGGCGACTTTATGACAACTGGCCAGAATATGACAGACATGTCATACGCATGCGGGCATTATATGGCGGACTATTGGCATTGGCCTCTTGTGGAAATAACGTAGATATTTTGCCACTGCGAACACATGGAAGTATGGAGTGCAACATTTACGTCAGGGATCATCGTATACTTCTGCAGTGGGCCCTATTCAAGGATGTTTGATATACGACATCGCGCACGGATACACATAAATGCTGCGCACGCAACCATGCTCCATCGGAAGAAACCTAAGTACCGAGGTTTTGTTTTATGTTCAATGCTCTGTGTTCAGTGCCTCTTGTGTTTATTCTCCCTGACCCGCATTATGAGGCTTGGGAAACGTAGGCGTGGGATTAATGGCATATATACCACAGTAGAATATAGGTCCATGCGGCCAAAGTACCCAAAGAAATTGGGTTACGTGCATTAAATGTGTCGTTATGTGCACTTAGCCAAAAGGTCTGTTTCATAGAGACACGCAATCAGTTTCAAAGTTCAAAGATCAAGATCAACCTACTTCGCCGTGATTGGTGGAAATGGTCGCAAAACGAGCAGAGGCGATATATTTGTGTCATAGCGACTACAAAATACAGTCGGACGACTTGTCACTCGCTAAGCTTTGTGAAAGACCAATGTCAGTTCTTCGCCAACTGCATCTGTGCCCATTCTCAGAAGCTGAGCGCATAATAATAATTATTAATTGCTAACCTGGTTTTGGCGCTGAAATCGGGCGGCGTTTTGTCTGAAAAACGGAGAGCCTTTATTATGAGCTTAGACTACAAAATCAGCAAATTTCTAAAGGAACTGTTATCTTTGTTTGTTTGAGTACGGCGTTGAGCGGTTTGTGTTAAGAGAGTTTTAATAGCTTCGTGAATAACTCTCAAGATATTTCATTGAAATGGGGTAAAATCTATTTCGAAAAATAAGTCTTACGTTAGTTTGACGTCCAAGGTGCAAGCCGTGTAGAAAAATCCTCTAGCACCTGTCTATACGTACGTACGTACGTACGTTCGTACGTTCGTATGTACGTACGTTCGTACGTACGCACATAAATACATGCATGCCTGCATACATACATACATACATATATACATACATACATACATATATACATACATACATACATACATACATACATACATACATACTATACATACATACATACATACATACACACACACACACACACACACACACACACACACACACACACACACACACACACACTACAGACAGACACACACACACACACACACACACACACACACACACACACACACACACACACACACACACACACAACACACACACACACACACACACACACACACACACACACACACACACACACACACACACAGCATGCATGCATGCATGCATGCATGCATGCATGCATGCATGCATGCATACATACATGCATACATACGTTTACATACATGCACTTGTCCGATTATTATAAAATTAATAAAATGAGGAGCCGACATCAGGCCTTTCTTGTCACCTGTCACCTGTGTGCTGGTCGGGACGGGTCATGCGTCACGAAATAGAAACAAGTGGAAGTGAGTGTATTAAGAGAGCTCACTGTCTGTCTTAATACAGGTGTCCCACATAAGCCGCTTAGCGTTGTTTGAAGTACAATGCGACGTTGCCGAGACGGGGTTGTCACGTGACAATGAACACAGCCCGCAGGGTGGCCGGGTTATTTCAGTAGTTTGTGGTTGTTGCTGTTACAATGGAGCCGGGACCACCGAGACTATTCCGCCCGTGCCTCGAGCTGTGCAGTCCACAAAGTGCATTAAAGATGCCCGAATCGCAGACGCGGCTTTGCCTCACTTCAGTGCAAGAGAGTCGATGACATATGACAATTGTTCTTCCGGTTGGTGACGCACGACGCAATGAAGGGCCTTTCGCGACTGACTTGTTCCCGCTTAAAATGGCCTTACAGTTAAACTACTCTCATAAAATGCAAACAGGTGAAACACTGCGGGAAACGATAATATTGTAACTGGTACAAACGCTACAAAGCAGCGACAGCAGTGAGAGCAGTAAGGAAGCCGTGCCCACTGCCGGGGACGTCGAGGGCTCAAGGACTCAAGCAGTCTTAGCAGCTAATTTCAATATTGCCACGACCACGTCATACAAGAAAGACGCGGAGAACTGGACAACAGAACAACGGCGCCTACACCAGAGGCGTGGGAACTAACGATCACCGTCACCATCAATGTACGGGTTCACAGACCAAACAGCCACCAAACTAGACTTGTCTGTAGAGAGGTGTCTTGTCCACTGCCAGTCTGTGCATGCCCGTCTAATAATTGCATAGGTGACATCATTGCGTTGTCATTTTCGGGTTGTTATTCTAATCCTCCATTGCCTGGCTCCTGATCTCTTCAACAGCCGCACTGACCACCTTATGCGCCGACTGACCAGTCAAAGCACCATTGGCATCACTCGGGTTATCGCCGCATAACAAATTGACGGCGTGCGCTCATTGTTTTACTTACGTCGTGCTCGTGGTAATGAGTAGTGTAACGAAATGAGTAGTGTAACTAAATGAGTAGTGTAACTAAATGAGTAGTGTAACTAAATGAGTAGTGTAACTAAATGAGTGGTGTAACTAAATGAGTAGTGTAACTAAATGAGTGGTGTAACTAAACGAGTAGTGTAACTAAATGAGTAGTGTAACTAAACGAGTGGTGTAACTAAACGAGTAGTGTAACTAAATGAGAAGTGTAACTAAATGAGTAGTGTAACTAAATGAGTAGTGTAACTAAATGAGTAGTGTAACTAAATGAGTGGTGTAACTAAATGAGTAGTGTAACTAAACGAGTAGTATAACTAAACGAGTAGTGTAACTAAATGAGAAGTGTAACTAAATGAGTAGTGTAACTAAATGAGTAGTGTAACTAAATGAGTAGTGTAAGTAAATGAGTAGTGTAACTAAACGAGTAGTGTAAGTAAATGAGTAGTGTAACTAAACGAGTAGTGTAAGTAAATGAGAAGTGTAACTAAATGAGTAGTGTAACTAAATGAGTAGTGTAACTAAATGAGAAGTGTAACTAAATGAGTAGTGTAACTAAATGAGTAGTGTAACTAAATGAGAAGTGTAACTAAATGAGTAGTGTAACTAAATGAGTAGTGTAACTAAATGAGTAGAAGACGATTGTTACCTGAATAGAACAGGGACTTCAATGAAAAGGGAACATATTCTGCCACAGATATGCTTACACCTATGATTTTAGTTGAAGATAATAGGATCCATATCCATTTTGATCATAGTGGCTCACGGTCCCTGTACACGTATGAACATATTTTTTGTGGCAAACACAATGTTTCGCTCACTCGATAAAGAGGAAATTGTATGTTCCATCTATGTAAGACGTTCATTGTCAGTTTGCAAAATAGTTCGCCAGGTTAAACCCCAGAGTGCCCAAGCTCTCTTTCCAGTAGCTCCGTCGAAAGACGAGATAAGTTGTGTTGCGGCAACGTGTGTGTGTGTGTGTGTGTGTGTGTGTGTGTGTGTGTGTGTGTGTGTGTGTGTGTGCGGTGCGTGGTGTGTGCGGTGCGTGCGCGCGCGTGCGTGCGTGTGTGTGTGTGTGCGTGTGTACGTGTGTGTGTGTGCGCGCGTGTGTACGTGTGCGTGTGTGTGTGTGTGTGTGTGTGTGTGTGTGTGTGTGTGTGTGCGCGCGTGTGTACGTGTGTGTGTGTGTGTGTGTGTGTGTGTGTGTGTGTGTGTGTGTGTGTGTGTGTGTGTGTGTGTGCGCGCGCGTGTGTACGTGTGTGTGTGTGTGTGTGTGTGTGTGTGTGTGTGTGTGCGCGCGTGTGTACGTGTGTGTGTGTGTGGTGTGTGTGTGTGTGTGTGTGTGTGGTGTGTGTGTACGTGTGTGTATGTGTGTATGTGTGTTTGTGTGTGTGTGTGTGTGTGTGTGTGTGTGTGTGTGTGTGTGTGCGTGCGTCGGTGTGCTGTGCGTGCGCGTGTGTACGTGTGTGCGTGTGTGTGTGGGGGTATAAAACACAGTTGCACTCTATCTTCGTATAGACAGAGGCGGGTCATTTACATTATCTAATAACGCGTAAATGTCACCGCGGCATATGAATTGGTAACGATTACATTTCCAGTGCGACAAGGCAGATTTTGATGTTATTTCTTTGAGTAAATTAGATTAGGAGAGTGCGACGTTGCTGCCGTGACTGGCGGACGGTCGTGGCTGCTGTGTGGACCTACTTTACCGAAATAGCTTCACTTGTCGCCGCGTAACTGGATTTTAACTATAATGGCAAAAGATGCTGATGGTTGCGGTCGAAGCGCTCGGTGTTTACGATGGGAAAATAAATACCACATTTGGAGGCGGGACCGGAAAGTTTAGATCTAGATCTGTGCACGCCAGACATGTAGGCCCCGAGTCTGCCGTCGTCCCAATGCTGATTGATGCGTAATGATTATAAAGAAAGTGGGCAGAGACACCGGCCCATTCCAACCACGGACGGCGGATGTTAATAATGGTAAACAAACAGCACAAACCAAATAAACGCATTTAGTCATTTGACACGGAAATAAGAGAGAAAGTAGTCAAAGATGTTGGCGGACTTAAGTACATAGGAAGAGAGGAGCGACGATCGCCATTTGCCTAATTAAATAGCATACCATCACTTCTATTACTTCACAAATAGAACTTTGTGTGGGTTGTAAGTAGCCACCGTTACTTGCGACAATGCACTAAGTCGCCCACCACGAGTGATGCTTAAAGTGAGCGCCTCGGCAGCTATAGGTCAAAATCCGTGTCTTACCGACATCTACGTGATTAAATGCAGCATTTTGTATAAAACAAACATGTCCACTCGATAATGTCTGGAAATGGAATTCGCAGAGACCCGCGTGCCTTATTCCACGATTGCCAAATCTTACGTAGAAATACAAAATAATGAAATTAAGTCGCGCTTGAACATGTCCTCGTGGTATTTGCGGTGGTGATAATAAATAAATAAATGTATGGAACTTTGCATGAATATGGAACACTGCGGACTTCTTGCTGTCGTAATATATCTATTTTAGACACACACGTTTGACCTATAACTATAAGGAATAGCCTTTTACTGTGATTTCGAGCTATTTTACAATGCACTCTAGCAGTGATTAGTCGTCAACAAATGTACTCCGGTAATAATTGTCTTTGGCGAGCTACCTTTGCCTTTAATCTTGCCTTGTCGTCCACATGCATGGGACTATTCCACTAAAATTAAATAAAATTCCTTACAAAAACCGCAAATATCCATTGCCTGTTACTGAGGACACTATTTCATGACACACCAGTGACAACGTTCCGTTAACGCGTCATAGTGTTGACAGTTTTCAGGTTTGGACGTTGGATGTGGAATTTTCAGCTTTGCAAGACAGTGGATCTCCGCATGTTAGCGAGATTTGTAGGTCCAAGTTGCAAATTAATTGACAGTTAGCAAACAAGTTTGTTCTTTATAATCGTAGAGGCCTACATGTAATAGTAACAAAACTCAGATCCCCAGATGGCATTTGACACGCACCCACTCTCGCACGCAAGCACACACGAATCCAAGCACACATGCACGCACGCACGCACGCACGCACGCACGCACGCACGCACGCACGCACGCACGCACGCACGCACGCACACACCCACACCCACACCCACACAAAGACACACCCTTAAAGATATGCCCGCCAACATGTGCCACAACATAAGCACACTGCTGACTGAGTGCAGTGGCACAGCCAGTCACTGTGAGCTCTGAGTCTGACACGAACGCTTCTGCACTGACTCTGTGGCGGGGGTCTGTGCCACATGATACAGCGCCGTTAGCCTCCTGATCTCAGACAGCCACGGAAGCAAGGAATGTTATTACAACTGATAATGTAGTAATCGCCTGTTAATGCAATAACCGCCTGATAAAGTAGTAAAAAACGCCTGATTATGTAATACACGTGCTGCCTGATAATGTAATAATTTATGCCTGATAATGTAAGAAACTGCTCTTGCCTGATAATGTAAACACTTTCGCCTGATAATGTAATAACGTACATATTTCACGTAGGACATAGTCGTTTTCGTGGATTTCATGTTGGTTTCTTGCACTTGGTCTATTTCGTCTATTTCGCAATACTGCATTTTTGCTAATGGGATACAAGTAGTCTTTTTATGTTAAATCAAATTTGCTGCTTCCAAACCTGAAGCCACATTTGTCCCAACAGGTAAGGATTTTGAGTTATACATGTTCTCGCACAATATGCTATGCATTCTCGCACCATTTACGAATGACGCGTGCCCTTTCCATACTATACTGTTATAGGGGTTTCTTCTGTAATTTCGTCATCATTTCCATCTTCTTCTAAGATGCCAACCAGGGTCTTTCGAATGACGTCTCCCTCGAGTCACAGGTTCTGTGACATGATAACAATGGTCACGAGGGGAGGGTATCTCTGGGAAGTGATGAAGGGTCCTGCGCCAGATACGTACTTGAAAATGGCTCTCGTGGTGTGCTGGATGAGTGTTATTCTGCATGGTGTAAATATTGACAGATCAGTAAAGAAATCAGGTCGGAGGTTGAGGTTTTGGCCACAGATGTTCTTGACCTTGATCTCTCTTGCCACACCAACTTCCTTCATTCGCTGCCTACCGCCAGACATACACGTGAACTCCTTAGTGCCAGTGAGAATGCACTAATCGTCAAGCGTCCACGTGGAGCCCACTGCAGCGAAGGTTTGCATGAACCTTGAGTTCGTATACAGTAATTTGATTGGTTTCACTTTTCCTTTGCTTTTGTAAGCTGAAGTGCAGTGAAGACGTAAGGCGTGTTCTTAGGAGTAGTTCTCAGCCCATTATTGATGTGGATCAGGTTCTCTCCCAAGCCCATAACAATGTCGACCGTGAGTGATTTAGCAAAATACAGAAGTGTGAGGAAGATGTCAGAGTCCTTTGCTCCGAATCAACCTGATGGTCTTGATGTGAGACATCCTGGTTTGAATGTACTTGGTGTATATGATAATCCTCATGTAATAAGTTTCTTTATGAATCGAACAGGTATCTGGTAGATATTCCACTGATGTGACTCCGCCGAGGCACGCTTGACCAGCTTCGATAAAGATGATCGGCCTTCGAACAATCTCACTCATAGAGTAGAGAGAGAGCCTCAGTGGTCGAGTAGAAGACATAATGTATAAATGTTGTTTTCGTCATTTGTGAAGACGGCTTTCCAATCTGCAGGTTGGCGAATGTTCAACCCGTCAACGACGTCCCTTTCACCACACCCTCTGCGATCACGTTCAGCTGATTTTCGTGAACATCAACAAAACCACCATATCTTAATTCGATGCTCCCTCCAGCAAGACATTCGAGACAGCACGACCAATCAGTGACCTTCACATTCCTCGGGTGAAAACGAAAGCTGGAACCTTAGCTTTCTCTGTTGCTGCACCAAAATCGTCGAAAAACGTGACCGTCTTCATGAGATCCCGGATGAATTCTTTGTGTGCTTTGCCATTTTAAAGAATCATGGCTTATATCTTCTGGAATAGCTGCTCCTGAAAACAGGCTGATCAGTGGTTGAGAGTGCTTTAGCTGAATTGGAATGACAAAGCTTTGACTGTTCACCTGACCTGACCTGACCATTGGACCGAGAGAGTTTGCATATTCTTAGGTCTCTTTGCTACCTCTCTGCATTGCTGCATGTGCGATCAATCATATTCCATATAGCCTCTACAAACCCTCTGTTGGCGTGTGCAGTCTTGGTGTGAAGTTGGCTCACTCCACTTTAATGACGATACCGCCGATTCAAAAAGAATATGCACCAGAACCTGATTTCGTCTTTAGCCTCTTTATAGCTGTCTCTTCTATTATCTGAATTCAGTTTTGCAGGATTTGAATGGGAACACTGATAACCCTAACACCCAGTAGTTTCTCTGAACCCGTTTAGTTTTCTGAACGTGTTTCATAGTGTCTGTAGTGTGTGCGAAATCGAACATAGTTCTGCTGATCTGCACGAAAAACCAGATGCAATCCATGTACTTGATCCAGAAGCGGCCAATTTCTCCCAATTTCCCATTCCTCACTGCTTCTCTGAACTCCTGGTATTTGGCTGTATGATCGCCCAGAGTATCCACTAAGTGACTGCATCAGTCTGCACCATATATAGCAAATGTTGTGTTCGATAAGGTGGCAAATATAGTGGGGCCGTATCACCTCCAGGGGCTTTATGCCCACAGTATCCTGCGTAACTATGATTTTGAGGAAACAACGTCCAAGATTCGACACCTAGAGATGCAGAGCTTCAAAATGAGGTATTACATGCCACAATGGTCAAACAGTTTCATTTTCGCGCCCGCACAGTCCGTGAGCGGGGTGAAAACACATTGACCTGGAAGTGTGTCGGTGACCTTGACTTTCAGTATAATTCATTAAAAATAATGTACGCAATCAAACTTAACAACATTAAAACAACATTATGTCAGTGTCATCGTTAGTGTCGATGCACTAAAGATAATAGCGCATTAGAAGACACGACATTCGATAAATAGAATATCAGTGATTTAGGTGGCGTGTTAGTTTGATTTTCGCGCCCGCGCAGTCAATGCGCGGGATAAAACGCATTGACCTTGACTTTTATCGTTGACCTTGACCTTCGATATAATTTCAAATGCGCACTATCAAACTGAACAGTATTGAAAAACATTAAATCAAACCAACATCTAGATCATGATTATTATCAATAAAATAAAGATAATAGCGCATTAGAAGACCCAACATTCAATAATTAAAATGTCAGTGGCTTTCTGTCAAATGTTGTGTCTCTACGGCTATGTTTGGTCCCACAGTGATATACTATTTAAATTTACTTCATTGCTGACCCGAAAAGTACTCTTGAAATTTATTTCCATTTCCGGCCCGAAATGGGGGTTTCTGGCCTGCGTGAAATGTGTACGTTATTACATCATCAGGCGAAAGTTATTAGTCCCAGACAAGAGCAGTTTATTACATTATTAGGCGAAATTATTACGTTACCAACCTGCCAGTTGATTACATTATCAGACGATGTTATTATAATATTATCAGGCAGTTATTACATTGTCAGGCCGCTATTACATTTACAGGCGGTTATTACATTATCAGTTGTAACAAATGCGCCCGTCTTTGCCTCTTGGCGTTTCCAGTTAATCGCGCCAGTGTGACATAATAATGCTAGCTGTACTATAAACGTAACTTCCGCTAGTCTTCAGACACACGCAATCTAAAATGGCGGTACCGAAGCGTATAACTCGTACATGTGTGTAATTGTGTGTCACTCGTCACAATGCCAATTTCATCTCATCAGCGTCCAGGTGTTGAATTTAAATAACCAACTATTAAATTATCAAATGTTACCGTAGAAAGTTCCAAACCACCATGCAACGTCTCCTCACGAACACGAGCTCTTCGCCAAGCACCGTCTTTTACTTCAACAGAAATTTGCCAGTCACAAAAAGGAAACTCTACTAACGTATAGCAGAAAGCATCACGATGAAGAACGCGTTTTACCTATTGCTGCGTTTCTGTTCGCTGCGTCCAGTGTGACGAGGCATGACGTCACTTCCGGTAACTTCGCTAAATAAGTATGGGTGTAGAAACCGAAACCGTCGGAATCAAATAAGTTTACGACGCTTGCTCGCGTAATCCTTATTCGGATAGGTGATCTGCCGTAACATCAGCTTCGTTTTTCTGATTTAAGATGAGTCGAATCGAATAGCAAATCAAAGTATTCATAAAGTTCGACATTGCAACGGTAGACGTAGGTCTGTGGCTAGCTGACGACATAATAATAATAATTAGGTAAGCTCTGAGGCGCATCAATACAAAACGGCTGATTGTTCTCAGAGCCAATAAACAAATCCAGTTGTCATCAGATTGATTGATACGCCAGGGAGCTATGGTGGATAAGCCAGGTTGTAAAGGTATGTAAATCCCTAGTCCCAATACTAATATTGACTTTAAGGACAACAAGTAAATAAGAACTAGATGATCGAAGCTGAACAGGTTTCCTTACAGGAGTAAGCAAAGAATGTAAATACGATGGCTGCTTACAGGAAAGTGCCTGGTAAGTAACGGTACAGATCTTAAATATGATACGACATCGGAAAGGAAGCCAATGCAGAGACTTTGGGAGCGGCTTAGAATGAGTAAAACGTGGAGATCTAGTCACAAGCCATGCTAACCAATTGTGAACACGTTTTAGTTTTGTGATAGCCTTAATGGCGATATTATGAAAAAGCCAATTGCAATAGTAGCACAGTTGCAATAGTTTTTGCAATAGAAAGAGGCAAATATCGACGAATACGCCGCAAATCACGAATGTGGTAATAACGTGTTCGACAAATTTGCGAAATGTGTTCTCTAAATCATCAAACATTATTCCAAAATATTCCGAGTTGAAAATGCAGACATAACATGCTGATTAAGTAATGTTATAGGGAAAACATTCTGAATTTGTTCACGCTGCCTGTTTTATCAACATTCAGCTTCAATCCAGTAAACAAATCATCAAGACAATTTCTAAGTTGTTTTACGGAACTATTAGCATCTGGAGTAGATAATAATATATAAATTTGAGTATTATGTGCATAAAAGATTACGGCTAAAATAATGCCTATTAATAACTGAACGCAATGGAGTTGTGTATAATGTAAAAGTAACGGTCCCAAGTCTGAACTCTGAGGAATACCACATGAAATATTAACTGGTGACAAAAAGCAATCCACAATCTTAACTCTCTGGTGTCTACTGTCTGCCACTAAGATAAGATAGATTTAAACCAGCTTAAAGCTACACCAAATACGCCGTACCACAAAGACAAACTGTCCATCAGAATAGTATGTGACAAGTGTGTGACCACGCTGTGACACAGACGGAGAGCCATTCAGCATTGTCAGCTGGCGACGACTGTTGCAGTAGAAAAGAGAACCAATACACAGATGGACCCGACAGTGTACGAAGTGACAGGAGCGAACATCAGTATAAGAACATTATCTATGTTCTCAGGTATACCTATTGCATACTATTAAGACAGCATTTATCGGAAAGCATCGCTTTAAACTACGATTCTTCTTCTTTGTCCTGTTTTCGTCTTCTGAATATCTCTTCTTCTTCAACGTCTCATGGCGGCGGCGATCACCAATGCCGTTTAGTTATATTTGCCGAACAACGTGTTTTGTGACATTGAGACAATAAAATAACAATGTGAAGATAATGTTTCTTCAAGACCCAAGTAATTGGTGGGAAACAATAAGCGTTCCAGACACATACATCCGCGACAATGTGCTGTGCGTCCGGCCAGTCGGACCTTGATAGGGACATTAAAACGTAGATTGTTGTGCAGAGCTGTGGTCCGTGCTGTTATGACAGGCTCTGTTCAGCGAACATCTCCGGCGAGTAAAGAAGTGCTCCAACAGCGTGGCTGTGGACTGATGTTAAACTGGCTGTTTTACTGTCGTTATATTAAGATAACAATAATCTTAAGATAATAAACTATTACATGTACAACAAAAGAAGAGAATGCTTTTCAATATCAACAACAGACCTATGTATATATATATATATATATATATATATATATATATATATATATATATATATATATATATATATATATAATACATATATTCTAGAACGCGCACCACGTGGAAGTAGCTCCACTTCAGTCACACGGTGAAGTGAATTCAGAGTCACATGGCAGCCACTGCCTCTAAAAGGGTAGCCGTAAAGTATAACCGGAGGCTAAGGAGAAAGGCACCTGTGGTTATAATACGCACCTGCAATTAACATGAAGGTGTATCTGCCCAGGTGTGCGAGGGACAGGGGATTGCACCAAGGACCATTAGTCATCGTTCTCAGTCGCGCAATTAGCCAAAAGCAGGTGCAAATAATTGTGTTCACACGAGTAGAATAACATGGCACGACATGGCGATCAAAATTGAGGATTCGAGACGCAACCCTACACGCTCTTCCACGCAAACAATCATCCACACGACGAAGGGTTTGTGGCGCATGGGCTGTTTTCCATCAATGTTCCCGTTGACCGTGAGGATTATCCGTTTTTTTCGACCAGTCTGGTCAGTCGTGTAGTGGACCATTCTATTCTTCCGCAGACTCAGTGTTCTCATGTTTTCTCTCCCAAGTGCCTTGCATGATGCTTTAGATGGTGTCGTGCCGATTGACATGGCAAATACTGAACTTTCGTCCTTTCACATGACAGCCAAAACTTTTGAACCAACTGGCGTAGATGCGCCGGGAGAGGGAGTGTTGTTTGAGCCTTGACAGCGAGGGATCTTGTTTCAGGGCCATAAAGTCGACGTACTGTCTCACATCCGTTTGTTTTGTGATTGTGGAAGTAGTAATTGTTAGAAGCAATACAAAAGTACAGGTAACGGTGAGTTCTTATAGAGCGCAGTAGCCAATCCTCAGGATTCATCAAAGCGCTTTACACTTTACTCCATGGCAAACCTGTTCAATCGAACACCGTCTCGACTTCTCTGGGAAACATTCAGCCACGCGGCAATTAATTCGCGAAAACTACTCGTACACAAATATTCACCACTGTCTATAGCCAGGTATTCATTCATACAGCTGAGTGAACTGGAGCATGTACAACGAAGAAGAGGTTTTACACGGAAGCACAGGATTCGAAACCGGGTACTTCTTAGTCGAAAGTCCGATCTCTACCCATGAGCAACTGCGCACAACTGCGCGTAGACGGGTAAGCTGTCGGTTTGATGTTGACATAACGTAGAGTCCGTGTGTTATTGGCAGTGATCTAAACATATTTAAATTCAATATGTGCAAAACCAGTCCTGACGGTGACACGCCGCTACTATAGCAGTTGTCCCGCTGTATCGCCGTGTTTCTGCATGGCTGGCTACACAGTGTCAACTGAGTACACCGCGCCACAGTCAGAACAAATGTGCTCACGGAATAAAACAATAAGAAAGTGCAAACATTATTGCAAAACTGGTGCTGAAATATCTGCATTGCCAGCCAATCTACGAAAGAAACACATTCAAACTTCTTATCAACTCAAGTCACATTTGTACGCACTTATGCATCTCGTCGAACATCAACACGCATTCAATCCCTCTGATCAAATATTACTAATTTACTAACCAGTACCGGTATGTCTCATGTTTTTCGTAGATCATGCATTCTCTATAGCGACATTTGTAATGTATACGTTTGGATCAATCCGGCTCGGTTCCACAGGTTGTGTGATCATGTGCCACGAAGAAACTGCACACACACACACACACACACACACACACACACACACACACACACACACACACAAAACACAACACACACACACACACACACACACACACACACCACACACACACACACACACACACACACACACACACACACACACACACACACACACACACACACACACACACACACACACACACACACACACACACACACACACACACACACACACACACACACACACACACACACACACACACACACACACACACACACACACACACACACACACACACACACACACACACACACACACACACACACACACACACACACACACACACACACACACACACACACACACACACACACACACACACACACACAACACACACACACACACACACACACACACACACACACACACACACACACACACACACACACACACACATTATACGATATATATCGTAATGTTTTTGTAGTACGTGCTGAACAGAACAAAGGAGACTGGGATAATGCTATGTAAGACATTAATTAATTATTTTTATAACATCATACACGGAATTATCACGTGCTGACATTTATACAATAACACTTCTCCGCGTGGGGAAAGAGCAATACATCACCACCGTAATTGAAAACGTACAGGACGCTGTCAATATCAATGCCTGAAAGATAGTTCATATGGATTTATGACTCATACGACCCAGTTGTGATTCGTAAACATCATAGATATTTTTGGATCACAGAAATCACCTGTAATTTATCGCATTTCGACGCCCCGGCAATACTCGAGAATAAGTTACGACATTTCCTGCACTGCGACATTTTGCTTTTAATGAATTGGATTCGCTATTAATTATTCCGTAAGCAAAGCATGATGACAAAATAGATCTAGAACTAAAATTAATAGTTTATGGCGCTTCAGCTTAACACGAAAACAATTCACGAATAAGCATCATAAAATATTTCATGAATAAATGGTTGTCAGAATGAAATTCTTTACTTTACTGAACACCATATGGGCAACTAGTGTTTACTATTACGTAAATTTAGCAACTGTTCGCTATGCAAGAATGTAGAACCTCCCAAACAAACCGACAGACTATTGGGCTACCGGAGAAAAATTGCAGAAGACACACATTTAACGCTGTGAACAATCGATTAACGTCCGCCTAACGTATGTTACGAATACGAACGACAAAACCGACAAGAGCACTTTAAATGTATCTGCATCTGGGATTGTATACAATATGGCGTTGTTTTCTTTCGAGATCTTAGATTTATCTATGTAAATACGACATCCGATGTTTGGGAGTGTGAGGAACGCGTTAATATGGCCGAGTGAACTGGACCAACTTAGAATTAACGAAGTTGGCCAAAGTCCGAAACAGCAACAAGAAAGATTCGAACTCACAGTCTCTCTATTGGGAGTTCGACGCTCTGAGATCTCTGAATGGCACTTGTGTTCGACCATCAGGAGAATTAATGTTCGTGCTTATACAGTTGCCCAAAGTTGCTAACCGAAACCATTCCTTCCCAGCCTGAAGACATGACTAGTTTCAGTTGGTGGTATCCACAAGGACGCAGCAGCACGTAAAGAACGTCATCTTCATTATCTTCTTTATTTGTGCATGCTTTCAGATACACCATCATCATCATCATCACTATGCAACCATTCTGTCCTGTGGTTGGACGAACGTCTCAATATGCTGTATCCAAATCTGTCTGTCTTGCGCTATCCTCTGACAAATGGTGTCCTTCCAGTAGGCCTACTCGTGTAATTCGTCTCTCCCATCGTCTCGCCGGTCTTCCTCGAGATCGTTTCCCTTCGTAAGGTTTCCCGGTGGTGATACGCGATGTCCATCGATTATCTCGTCTTGTAATGAAGTGCCCTGTTCGGTCCACTTCCGCCTTCTGACCTTTCATATACAACGGCTGGTCAAATGTCAGTTGTACACGGTACATACTTCCGGCACGTCCAACCGTTGAGTGTCACGCCAGTGTAGCGGCGTCACACGACGTGGGTGAAGGGAACCATGGTACATTACAATGAGTTGTACTTGTAGGCCAGACTCCAGCTATTGCTTAGTTGGGTTCAGATATCGAAGTGAAAGAAACGGCTGAATAACCATTGTCCAAACATAAGAACATATCATATAAAGGATATATGATTTGATGAGCACGGAGCCACGGCTTTTTTATATTATATTTTCATACTTTGACATCTTCGACCTGCATTTGGTTTGACTCGCTCCTATCTGATCAATGTAAATGTTCGAAGTAATGACGTGTGAATTCGTACTTGCTCCGTCGGCTAAACGGTCATTATTTCCAAACAAACAATGGCTGTTCAAGTGTTTCAGCCCCGCTTTAGAGTGCAATGGCTCAGGGGTAGAGTTTCGGACTCTCGACTACGAGAACCCGGGTTCGTATCCTGTGCTGCGGTGTTAAAACCGTGTGCAAGTTTTTTCACTCTACATTGCTCCAGAAGTAAAGTGTAAAGCGCTTTGAACGGCCCTGCATGAGGACTGGATACTGCGCTGTATAAGAACTTGGGTTTACTTTTTTAAGAACGCACCCTTACAGACCTCTCTCAAGCCAATGCTTATTACAAATGCTCCGATCCGATAATTTAACCGTCGACCAAAACCATGTTCTCATGAAAACTTAGCCTTTTTATTACAAACAAGCGATATATCAAAAACATACATTTTGACATAGTGGTTATTTTAAATGGTAACATAATGTCAAAAGTTCAAAGTTGTCATTCGTGTCCCGTAAAAGACGTACATGATTGAGTACAGCCATAAGGTGACCGCTCTGTCTTCAGGGTGGACGGGCTGGACACGCCTAATGATTGATCCAGCTATTACATTGATCTATCAGAGATCATGCGCCCTATTGCGATAATCACACACAGTGGCACGGCTCGCGGTCGGTCGTGGTTAGCTCCACCGGCTGCTGTGGCCGCAGTGACGGTCTTGTGACCCGCCCCCTGACCCATTAGGTATTCATTAACAGGAAGTTCGCTCAACTAATCATACGTGTGGTTTGGCGAAGGTTGTCAAAGCGATTTGTGGGTGGAGGCGAACCGTGTCTCTGCTATAAACGACAACGACAAACAACCATACACAGCCCCCCACGCGCTCAAGCTTCGTTGGACTTTTAGCGCCCTGCCAAGGCCCAGTCCAGTAGCAGGAAGAAGAAGAATAGAGATCTACAACGACAGTTGGCTAAGCCTTGGTGTCACCGGTGAGGATTATTTTCGCCACGTCGTTTAATGGATATTCTCGTGTTTGCGAGAAAACCGCTGAAGATAATAACGTGAACGATGAGCGGGCGATTATAGCTCTGGATTATCGTTCGGAGGAACCGCCAATCGCCTGCGCAATTTCGTTCACCCTACGTTGCCTGTGTCTGTCAGAGGTCCCTTTAGTTGGTGTATGGGGAGATGAAGCAAAACACCTGTGACCTTATTCCTTAAAGTCAGTGTGTTTAACATTGTGTTTTTACACAATATGTTTTAAACTATGTTTTAATATTAATTTTGGACACTAACAGTTATGTCCAAAACTGACCATCCCAATTAATAGTTGAAGAAGAAGCGAAACTTTTAAAACGTGTTGTCATCTGTATTATGGCTACAAGTTACGAAAATATAAGATTTACCTGTAAACCCTATTATGACTAATTAAGACTTGGCCCATAGTCGTAGGACCAATATTTGCGGATTAAAAACACCTTCCTGTGGGTGTCAGGCGTAGGTCTGCTTTCATGGACTGACGGGTGAGTGCGAACCGTATGACGAACGCTTCCCATTAAAGATATGGTGTCTTCATATATTCACATACATGGTCGACGTATGTAGAGTGACTACCACGAGTTGTCCGCTTACGGGAGCACCCGACGCCTCCGGCTCGAGGTCTTTTTCTGGCCCTCGACGAGGAAAGTGCGCCTCGGAAGATCATCTATTACGGACACAACGCGACACGACTTTCATCGTGGATAATCCCCGAAACAACTGCGACTTAATATCGAAAATAACCGGCTGGCCTGCTAGACACGGCTCAATATAGCTGGGTGAAATGTGTACATCGGCGTAGAATATATAGACATTGCATGTATACCGCGTTAGTTAACGCCATGAACGTGGACGCATGTGTGGTGACACGTGCCCACGCAAAGAGAAACTGTAATACGTGTCCCGTTCGTCACCACATGGCGAGTGTTATTCCTGGGAAAAGTAGCAACCGAAGAAGAAGAAGAGAAAGGCTGTCCTTCGGACACACGCGCACGCGTAATTCAGGTATTTCTGGACAAGTAAAACAACGTCCGACACAACAGGGGTATTTACAATATAACCTACTTCTTTGTTTACTAATCTCTATAACATGTTGTGTGTTGACGTCACGCGGTCGTTAGAAGCAGGGAGAGCCGCGAGATGCCGACTGATATTTTCGTTTTAAACCTTTCAAATATATATATATATATATATATATTATATATATATATATATATATATATATATATATATATATATATATATATATATATATATATATATATATATATATATATAACGTTTAAAAATTAAAAGAAATCAAAAAAATTGTTTGCAATTCCCAGTAACTGTCCAGGCAGCTTACATACATGTCACGAATATTATGTACCGCTAAATAGTTGTCAGCATCGATACGTACTCTTTATACTCTTCGAGATCTTCTGATCCATTAGAGATGAAATAAATACTTTCAAAAACCGTAATTAGATTGTTTGTATTCATCTGTACTGCAATAACAATGTGCGAATCCGTCGTTGGGTTCTAGATGTGAGCCAGTCTACAGTCTACCGTCTACCGGCTACACCACGGGCAGAGTGCCTGCGGTGTCGTTAACTATACTGTACGTTGTTATTCAGGCAATTGTGCACTGTTTTCAATACAAGTACAAGTACAAGTACAAGTACAAGTACAAGTACAAGTACAAGTACAAGTACAAGTACAAGTACAAGTACAAGTACAAGTACAAGTACAAGTGTGCGTCATCCTCCAAACAACGGGGCAGCCTCTTCCAAATAAGTGGCATCCTCCTCTCGCCAACACTGGCACAAGTCACACACACAAGTCACACACACACAAGTCACACACACAAGTCACATACACAGTTAGAACTGAACTGCAAACGTCGCATGCTCAAATATTATGTCATAATACTGAACTTTTCAGAACAATTTTTTTTGAACGTTTGTTATTCTACCATCGAACTCTCTTTCTTATCAAAGTCACTTTAATTTTGAGGAAATCGTTTCATTCTCGGCAGATTGATATACCATATGTGCGTTTGCCGTGCATTATTCCAATTAGAGCCATTTTATCGCTTTCCGTCGATATTTGCTGTTACTGTCGGCAGGCCCGTAGTGAGGTCTATTCCTGTGATAAATATACGGGTTGCTTTGAAGAAATTATTGTGAAGTCACATTCTACTCTATTTCTGGCGCCCGCTAGACATAACGTACGTAGGTTAGACATAACGTACGTAGGCTAGACTTAGGTTAGCCTTAACGTAAGTATGTTAAACTTAACGTACGTAGATTAAACTTAACGTACGCAGGTTAGACTTAACGTACGTAGGGTAAACTTAACGTACGCAGGTTAGACTTAACGTACGCAGGTTAAACTAAACATACGTAGGTTAGACTTAACGTACGCAGGTTAGACTTAATGTACGCAGGTTACGCTTAACATACAATAGGTTAGACTTAACGTACGCAGGTTAGACTTAGCGTACATAGGTTAGACATAACGTACGTAGGTTAAACTTAACGTGCATAGGCTTACGCTAGTTGCGAGTCTCAGATATGACAACAATAATGGAAGCAATCCATTAATGCAATACAAATGATCGCATTAGCACAC
The DNA here is from genome assembly GCA_025642075.2 of Ridgeia piscesae. Classification (NCBI taxonomy): domain Eukaryota; kingdom Metazoa; phylum Annelida; class Polychaeta; order Sabellida; family Siboglinidae; genus Ridgeia; species Ridgeia piscesae. The sequence goes on from JAODUO010000708.1 coordinate 334,614, forward strand.
CTTCGTAGAGGCAGATCGCTATTTCTCGGCAAACGTTGTGTGTGCCCACTTAGTACTTACACCGAGTGTATATTCGGCCGCGTACTTACATACGGCTGTCGATTAGATCTATTATAAGACTGCGCCGCCGCCTCCGCCAGGTCTGTCCATTAGGTGATCTCTGCCGAGTCGGGATATTAGTGGAGGCATTCTGCCGTGCAGGTTATAAACTGCTTAATGCAATACTATAATAACATAACTGCTTTATGCAATAATATAATATTCTGTACAAAGCGCAATATATGCAAAGCAACGCGGCGCTGTACATAAAGCCGGCAATACGCACTAGCTCTATAGGTCCTACCACAAGCATATTAATTATAGAATTAAACGATGACGCAAATGTTTATTCTTTACCGTAGAGCTTTCGGTAAAACATAAGTGTAGCGTGTGTGGCCATAGTGTTTGCATGAAATTGCAGTATTTGTTATTAGGCCTATCCTGATCTTTCTGTGAGTAACCTAACAGGCTTCTAAAAAGCTCACGCGTTGCCGCTGTGGTGGTCCCAGATTCGACCAGTCCAGGATTCGTCTAAACGCATATCGCGCATGCGCGCGCATGCGCAATGATCGCTTTGATCTATTCTGACGCGCTCTGACGTAGTGGCAACGGCATACGTCATGCCCGGGCCGAGATTCGACTAAATAACACAACACGTTCGAATGAGTGAACATGATCACATAAGTTAATCCATTTTTATCTAAGATGTGATAACAATATTATTTCAATACTTGATGTATTACTAACGGAAACTACGTTAGTAACAAAGGCGAATCCTGGCTCGGTGCGAATCTGGGACCGCTACCGTCGCGGTCCCAGATTCGTACGAATCCTGGACTGGTCGAATCCCGGACCACCACACCGTCAAGATCATTAGTTTACCTACACGAGTCCTGTCCGAAATGACCGAACGTGCAGTTTTATGAAAGCTCGCAGTCGCTGGTGAATCTGATCACCCGCTCCATAGACACTTTTGAGTTCTTCCATCTGGAAGGAGGGACTGGTGCATGAAATGTAAACGGTTTGGTACAGCAGGACTGTTGTGTCTGCGGCGATCAGAAAGTTGAACCAGTAATGTTGATGTCTTTCATTTCATTTCTTTGAAAATCTTTTACATATTTTAAATACGACCATGAGTTGTATGATGAATATCCTTCTTAGAACAATAAAGTGAACTGAATTCTAATTGGTGGTTACTACTGAAGGTGCGGGTGTATCAAACAAGCCGTGGGTGTATCAAACAAGCCGTGGGAGTATCAAACAAGCCGTGGGTGTATCAAACAAGTCGTGGTGGCGTCGTGTGTTGCAGTCTGCCCCCTGGCGGAGGACGGGTTACAGTTATTCGCGTGTCCCACTCCAGACGAGTTTGGCGAGTTCAAATGCATAGACGACAACGCGCTGTGCGACTTGAAGGCACACTGTCCCAACGCCGAGGACGAGGACAAGACGGTCTGCATGTTTCACAAAATGGTAATTAAGGTGATAATAACATTCTTACAATAGCGCGTTCTTCCTAGTTGTAACATCGAATTACGAAACTACTGATGTTCTTCTTGTGGGCACAAGCGTCTAATGAAATATAAATGTGGTATACAGACCGTAGACTCGCTCTATGTGTCACACGTCACCTGTTGGTAGACCTGTATTTCTATAACCTACCTGAAACGATTTATTCGTAAGTATTCAGCCGCGCTGCAATTACTGGCGAAAAACTATTAACCTACATAATACAATCGCAAAACGATGTATATATCCAAAGTAGACTTTTTACATCGTGGCCTAACAAGTTAAACGTTTCTATTGGAGACGTGGGGATCTGAAGAGTGCAGTTTCCGAAGCTTATGCGATTACACCATCACCAACATTGAGTTTAATTCTTGTTTAAACATGGCTACTATTGTTAGTGATATTCTGTTGCAGACGATGAATTACTTCAAAGTATTAATGGACGCTGTGCTTGGCCTGACGAGGTCAGTCATATAACTGATAGCAAAGACCAGAAACGAACATGTCTCCTAAGAAAGAACACGGGAAGAACAAATCGCGGAAGTGCACAGGTGGCGCCACTCAGCGGACAGAGGAGACATCGCGCTATAGGCAGACGTGCCCAATCTTCAACCATGCGATGCACGGACACGAAGATTGCGTAACTAAAAACACAATTATTTAACGTGCACGTCGCACGAACATTCATCTAATGCCAGAGTTTTTGCGTGTCGCACCGACTTCGTCCCGTCACGCCGTAGTCGGTCTAGGTCTGTTCAACTGCTGCCGTCACAAGTCCGTCCTCAATCCCGCTGTCTACGTTTAGCCACGCTCCTAGTCACACTTCCGGACTCACGGCGTTATTCTGACCCTTCCCGTGGCAAAACACAGTCACACGGTCGACATCGTGAATATCAAGACATTATCACCTTGCCACTGGGTTCATCTGCTGGTTTATTGTAATATTACCTCACATAACCAAGGCCGACTTTGAACCTCCACGTATCACCTAACGGATTCTGCATACACCAAACACCTGGCGGATACACTAAGCATACTTTCAATTTAAAGTCAGTACCAGCTAGTACAGTAGGCCTACAGTGCCGCTTACTCAACAAAGAGCGGTACAGATGGTTAGGTTTCTGGTTTAATAAACTACGTTTCGCCGACACGTGAGTTGCTGCCTTATATATTTGATTTGTCTGCCACCTGATTTCTACTCGCCCCACTGTCACCCCACCCATATACGCCCCACTGTCACCCCACCCCACACGCCCCGCCCCCACCCACACACGCCCCACTGTCACCCCACCCACACACGCCCCACTGTCACCCCACCCCACACCCCCCGCCCCCCCCCTCACACGCCCCACTGTCACCCCACCCATACACGCCCCCCTGTCACCCCACCCACACACGCCCCACTGTCACCCCACCCACACACGCCCCACTGTCACCCCACCCACACACGCCCCACTGTCACCCCACCCACACACGCCCCACTGTCACCCCACCCACACACGCCCCACTGTCACCCCACCCACACACGCCCCACTGTCACCCCACCCACACACGCCCCACTGTCACCCCACCCACACACGCCCCACTGTCACCCCACCCATACAGCCCCACTGTCATCCAACCATTACACGCCCCACTGTCACCTCACCCATACACGCCCCACTGTCATCCAACCCATACAAGCCCCACTGTCATCCAACCCATACAAGCCCCATTGTCACCCCACCCATACACGCCCCACTGTCACACCACCCATACACGTCTCACTGTCTCCCCACCCGTACACCCCTACCCCACCCACACACGCCCCACTGTCACCCCACCCATACACGCCCCACTGTCACCCCACCCATATACGCCCCACTGTCACCCCACCCATATACGCCCCACTGTCACCCCACCCACACACGCCCCACTGTCACCCCACCCATATACGCCCACTGTCACCCCACCCTCACACGCCCCACTGTCACCCCACCCATACACGCCCCACTGTCACCCCACCCATACACGCCCCACTGTCACCCCACCCATACACGCCCCACTGTCACACCACCCATACACGCCCCACTGTCACACCACCCATACACGTCTCACTGTCACCCCACCCACACACGCCCCACCCTACACGCCCCACTGTCACCCCACCCATACACGCCCCACTGTCACACCACCCATACATGCCCCACTGTTACTCCACCCATACACGCCCCACTGTCACACCACCCATACACGCCCCACTGTCACACCACCCATACATGCCCCACTGTTACTCCACCCATACACGCCCCACTGTCACACCACCCATACACTCCCCACTGTCACACCACCCATACATGCCCCACTGTTACTCCACCCATACACGCCCCACTGTCACACCACCCATACACGCCCCACTGTCACCCCACCCATACACTCCCCACTGTCACACCACCCATACACGTCTCACTGTCACCCCACCCGTACACCCCTACCCCACCCACACACGCCCCACTGTCACCCCACCCATACACGCCCCACTGTCACACCACCCATACATGCCCCACTGTTACTCCACCCATACACTCCCCACTGTCACACCACCCATACACGTCTCACTGTCACCCCACCCGTACACCCCTACCCCACCCACACACGCCCCACTGTCACCCCACCCATACACGCCCCACTGTCACCCCACCCATACATGCCCCACTGTTACTCCACCCATACACGCCCCACTGTCACTCCACCCATTCACGCCCCACTGTCACTCCACCCATACATGCCCCACTGTACCCACCCATACACGCCCCACTGTCACTCCACCCGTACACGCCCCACTGTCACCCCACCCATACACGCCCCATTGTCACCCGACCCGTACATGCCCCACTGTCACCCATACACGCCCCACTGTCACCCCACCCATACACGCCCCATTGTCACCCGACCCGTACATGCCCCACTGTCACCCATACACGCCCCACTCTCACTCAACCCGTACATGCCCCACTGTCACCCAAACACGCCCCACTGTCACTCCACCCATTCACGCCCCACTGTCACTCCACCCATATACGCCCCACTGTCACCCCACCCACACACGCCCCACTATCACCCCACCCTCACACGCCCCACTGTCACCCCACCCATACACGCCCCACTGTCACGCCACCCATACACGTCTCACTACCCGTACACCCCCACCCCACCCACACACTCCCCACTGTCACCCCACCCATACACACCCCACTGTCACCCCACCCACATACGCCCCATTGTCACCCGACCCGTACATGGCCCACTGTCACCTCACCCATACACGCCCCACTGTCACTCAACCCGTACATGCCCCACTGTCACCCATACACGCCCCACTGTCACTCCACCCATTCACGCCCCACTGTCACTCCACCCGTACATGCCCCACTGTTACTCCACCCATACACGCCCCATTGTCACTCCAACCGTAAATGCCCCACTGTCACCTCACCCATACACGCCCCACTGTCACCCCACCCACACATGCCCCACTGTTATTCCACCCATACACGCCCCACTGTCACCCCACCCATGCATGCCCCACTGTCACCTCACCCATACATGCCCCACTGTTACCTCACCCATACACACCCCACTGTCACCCCACCCATACACGCCCCACTGTCACCCCACCCATACATGCCCCACTGTCACCTCACTCATACACACCCCACTGTCACCCGACCCGTACATGCCCCACTGTCACCCATATACGCCCCGACCCGTACATGCCCCACTGTCACCCATATACGCCCCACTGTCACTCCACCCATTCACGCCCCACTGTCACTCCACCCATACATGCCCCACTGTCACCTCACCCATACATGCCCCACTGTCACTCCACCCATACATGCCCCACTGTCACCTCACCCATACACGCCCCACTGTCACCTCACCCATACATGCCCCACTGTCACTCCACCCATACATGCCCCATTGTCACCTCACCCATACATGCCCCACTGTCACTCCACCCATACATGCCCCACTGTCACCTCACCCATACACACCCCACTGTCACCCGACCCGTACATGCCCCACTGTCACCCATACACGCCCCACTGTCACTCCACCCATTCACGCCCCACTGTCACCTCACCCATACACACCCCACTGTCACCCGACCCGTACACGCCCCACTGTCACTCCACCCATACACGCCCCACTGTCACTCCACCCATACACGCCCCACTGTCACCCCACCCATATATGCCCCCACTGTCACCTCACCCATACATGCCCCAGTTACCTCACCCATACACACCCCACTGTCACCTCACCCATACACGCCCCACTGTCACCCCACCCATACATGCCCCACTGTCACCTCACCCATACATGCCCCAGTTACCTCACCCATACACACCCCACTGTCACCTCACCCATACACGCCCCACTGTCACCCGACCCGTACCTGCCCCACTGTCACCCATACACGCCCCATTGTCACTCCACCCATTCACGCCCCACTGTCACTCCACCCGTACATGCCCCACTGTTACTCCACCCATACACGCCCCACTGTCACTCCACCCGTACATGCCCCACTGTTACTCCACCCATACACGCCCCACTGTCACCCCACCCATAAATGCCCCACTGTCACCTCACCCATAAATGCCCCCCTGTCACTCCACCCATACATGCCCCACTGTTACCTCACCCATACACACCCCACTGTCACCCACCCATACACGCCCCACTGGCACCCCACCCATACATGCCCCACTGTTACTCCACCCATACACGCCCCACTGTCACCCCACCCATACATGCCCCACTGTCACCTCACCCATACATGCCCCACTGTCACTCCACCCACACATGCCCCACTGTTACCTCACCCATACACACCCCACTGTCACCCGACCCGTACATGCCCCACTGTCACCCATACACGCCCCACTGTCACTCCACCCATTCACGCCCCACTGTCACTCCACCCGTACATGCCCCACTCTTACTCCACCCATACATGCCCCACTGTCACCCCACCCATACATGCCCCACTGTCACCCCACCCATACACGCCCCACTGTCACCCCACCCATACATGCCCCACTGTCACCTCACCCATACACGCCCCACTGTTACTCCACCCATACACGCCCCACTGTCACTCCACCCGTACACGCCCCACTGTCACCCCACCCATACATGCCCCACTGTTACTCCACCCATACACGCCCCACTGTCACTCCACCCATTCATGCCCCACTGTCACTCCACCCATACATGCCCCACTGTCACTCCACCCGTACACGCCCCACTGTCACCCCACCCATACATGCCCCACTGTTACTCCACCCATACACGCCCCACTGTCATCCCACCCATACATGCCCCACTGTCACCTCACCCATACATGTCCCACTATCACCTCACCCATACATGCCCCACTGTCACCCCACCCATACACGCCCCACTGTCACCCCACCCATACACGCCCCACTGTCACCCCACCCATACACCCCACTGTCACGCACCCGTACACACCCCACTGTCAACCCACCCATACACCCCCCACTGTCACCCACCCACACACGCCCCACTGTCAAGCCATCCGTACACGCTCCACTGCCACCCCACCCGTATACGCCCCACTGTCACCCCACCCATACACGCCCCACTGTCACCCCACCCATATACGCCCCACTGTCACCCCACCCATACAAGCCCCATTGTCACCCCACCCATACACGCCCCACTGTCATCCAACCATTACACGCCCCACTGTCACCTCACCCATACACGCCCCACTGTCATCCAACCCATACAAGCCCCACTGTCACCCCACCCATACAAGCCCCATTGTCACCCCACCCATACACGCCCCACTGTCATCCAACCCATACACGCCCCACTGTCACCTCACCCATACACGCCCCACTGTCATCCAACCCATACAAGCCCCACTGTCACCCCACCCATACAAGCCCCATTGTCACCCCACCCATACACGCCCCACTGTCACCCCACCCATACACGCCCCATTGTCACCCCACCCATACAAGCCCCATTGTCACCCCACCCATACACGTCCCACTGTCACCTCACCCATACACGCCCCACTGTCATCCAACCCATACAAGCCCCACTGTCACCCCACCCATACAAGCCCCATTGTCACCCCACCCATACACGCCCCACTGTCACCCCACCCATACACGCCCCACTGTCACCCCACCCATACACGCCCCACTGTCATCCAACCCATACAAGCCCCACTGCCACCTTATCCGTACACGCCCCAGTTATTATAACTAGAGTTTTAAAATTATATGTTTTTACGGCGCTAAAGAGAACCGTATTGACATGGTATACCCGTGATATACCGCACATGTAGGTAGCGCGTTAATTTCTACCACCACAACACCGCAACCACACACTACTAATCATCTTCATCAACAGCGTCATAAAAGGTGACGAGACGAGGCCAACAGCGCGAGAATGACGACGATGAATCATGAAGTGATGACAAGGTAACTAGAGATAAATGCAATGTAGGCGTTTCTTGGCCAGAAGTCGAGGTCGGACCGTGGTTATAATAGTATAATACGTCGTCGACCTGGCCGCGTGATGAAAAGTTCTCCAAACACAACCCCTGTTTGGCCTTGGCTTAGTGTAAGACCAGAAGACCCAGAAAGAAGCTGCCGTATAAAATACGTACAAGTACAAGCATTTAATGACTAGAGTGAACGTTTCCCAAGCTTAGAAAACAGGACACCCGGTGTGTAGACTGTGAACAAGTAACAACGTCATGCTCCCTCCAAACCACTCCTACCCACTCCACTCACGCCAGGTGAAGGCAGCAGATGCACGAGCCATGACGAGGGTGAGGACGCCGGGTCTCGCTGTCAGCTACACTGGAATAATGACTGTGTCAACTTAGAACACGAATAGGCTATGCCTATTGGTTATTGGACGTTTCAAATACCTGATACATTCCACTCCGCCGTCAGCTGTGTACTGTGGTCGTAGTCCGGATTAATCCCTCGCACACACCCCGCCATCATCCCATCTACAGAGTGTACCCACTGCTATCATATCTGTACACGCCCCACTGCTATCATATCTGTACACGCCCCACTGCTATCATATCTGTACACGCCCCACTGCTATCATATATGTACACGCCCCACTGCTATCATATCTGTACACGCCCCACTGCTATCATATATGTACACGCCCCACTGCTATCATATCTGTACACGCCCCACTGCTATCATATCTGTACACGCCCCACTGCTATCATATCTGTACACGCCCCACTGCTACCATATATGTACACGCCCCACTGCTACCATATCTGTACACGCCCCACTGCTACCATATATGTACACGCCCCACTGCTACCATATCTGTACACGCCCCACTGCTATCATATCTGTACACGCCCCACTGCTACCACATCTGTACACGCCCCACTGCTACCATATCTGTACACGCCCCACTGCTACCATATCTGTACACGCCCCACTGCTACCATATCTGTACACGCCCCACTGCTACCATATCTGTACACGCCCCACTGCTACCATATCTGTACACGCCCCACTGCTACCATATCTGTACACGCCCCACTGCTACCATATCTGTACACGCCCCACTGCTACCATATCTGTACACGCCCCACTGCTACCATATCTGTACACGCCCCACTGCTACCATATCTGTACACGCCCCACTGCTACCATATAATTTACACGCCCCACTGCTACCATATCTGTACACGCCCCACTGCTACCATATCTGTACACGCCCCACTGCTACCATATCTGTACACGCCCCACACATATAATTTACACGCCCCACTGCTACCATATCTGTACACGCCCCACTGCTACCATATCTGTACACGCCCCACTGCTACCATATATGTACACGCCCCACTGCTACCATATCTGTACACGCCCCACTGCTACCATATCTGTACACGCCCCACTGCTACCATATATGTACACGCCCCACTGCTACCATATATGTACACGCCCCACTGCTACCATATCTGTACACGCCCCACTGCTACCATATCTGTACACGCCCCACTGCTACCATATATGTACACGCCCCACTGCTCCATATTGTACACGCCCCACTGCTACCATATCTGTACACGCCCCACTGCTACATATCTGTACACGCCCCACTGCTACCATATCTGTACACGCCCCACTGCTACCATATCTGTACACGCCCCACTGCTACCATATCTGTACACGCCCCACTGCTACCATATATGTACACGCCCCACTGCTACCATATCTGTACACGCCCCACTGCTACCATATCTGTACACGCCCCACTGCTACCATATCTGTACACGCCCCACTGCTACCATATCTGTACACGCCCCACTGCTACCATATATGTACACGCCCCACTGCTACCATATCTGTACACGCCCCACTGCTACCATATCTGTACACGCCCCACTGCTACCATATATGTACACGCCCCACTGCTACCATATCTGTACACGCCCCACTGCTACCATATCTGTACACGCCCCACTGCTACCATATATGTACACGCCCCACTGCTACCATATCTGTACACGCCCCACTGCTACCATATATGTACACGCCCCACTGCTACCATATATGTACACGCCCCACTGCTACCATATTGTACACGCCCCACTGCTACCATATCTGTACACGCCCCACTGCTACCATATTGTACACGCCCCACTGCTACCATATCTGTACACGCCCCACTGCTACCATTATGTACACGCCCCACTGCTACCATATATGTACACGCCCCACTGCCATCCGTGTAGTTGTCGGAAGCAGTTCCCGCGTGTGGTCACTTACTCTCGTGTAACTTTCTTCTTTAGGTAAATGTAAACCCAACTGACCAAAATCAGTTTAATTATTTATATCTGGTATGTTCAAATCAAAAATGTTCAACGGCGCTAAAGAGCAATGTAATGAAATATAACAAGTATGCTATTAACTCTCTTTTTGTAGCCGTAACCAGATGGTAGTATTACCCACAGGCAGCGCGTTAATTTCTACCATCACAACACGGCAACCACACACTACTGATCATCTTCATCGACGAGGACAGCAGAGGGGGACGGGACGAGGACAGCAGAGCTGGGGTTGGGACGATGAATCATACAGCGACGACAAGACCATTAATGAAGTGAAGACGTTTCTTGGCCAGAGGTCGAGGTCGGACCGTGGCTATAATAGCATAACACCTCGAGTACAATCCGCAGTGACGCATCAAACTAGACGAATCTGAATGATACTTCACCAAACGTGTCATAGATCAGTCGTGCACCCTGGCACATACAACACCGCCTGGTCAAGGGTGCCAAGGCATGCAAGTAAACTATGTCTCGCCTACTACAGTGACAAATAAAACTTAAATATCGTATCAATTGAAACGTTACCCATTGGTCGTTCCAAATACCTGACACGTTCCACTCTGCCGCCCGCTGCGTCGTGTAGTCGAGGTCCGGGTTAATCCAAACATATTTAGTTTGCACTGTGGAAGTGGGCGAAAATAGCGCCAGGCGACAGTTACGTCACTTCCGTGGAGACCGTTGTTTCCGGTGAATCGCCCGATGCGCGTCACCACTGCTCTTCGCTATGATTAAACAAGAACTCGCCAATAACAGCGGACCTCTGATGACACGATCAGTGGTGAGACGGGGTTGATGCCCGGCACCCGAAGCGGTGACCAGTAAGTTTACATGCCCCACTGCAACCCGACCCACAAATCACACGATGCCACCCCATCCATACACCGCACTGCATCAATATCTCACTGCCACCATTCATACGTGCCTAATTGCCACGCTATCAACACACACGCCCCACTGCCATGCCATCCACGTGTGCCCTATTGCCACCCCTTCCAGAAACGCCAAACTGTCACCAGAAATATACACTACGATGCCACCATATCCACCAACCGCCACCCCTTGCAAACACTCCTCATTGCCACCCCATCAACACGTACCCCATTGCCACGCAGTCCGTATGCGCCCAACTGCCACCCTATCGGTACACGTCCCCCAATCACCCCTCCATAGATGCCCCACTACCGCCCTATCCACATACGTCCCATTAGCTTCGTTTATAAAGCTAAGTCAAAGCAGAGTGGCATGTTACTTGAAACGAAATAAATTCAGACAGATTTAAGTAGACTTCAACCAATCCATATGCGTCATTTTGTCTGTTTACAAGTTGTATGGAGAAGGTATCGCAAACAAGACTTAGTCACATTATGAGATGCAAGTATCGCTACCTAACAGCGTTTTGGGTATTCCAGGCTAAGGTAGCACCTGGTGTCATCAACAAATACTACGGCCGTTGTACAAAACACCAGGTGGCAGCACAAAGCATGGATGTGTTTTGACTGGTCCTCCCTCTGTTTCAGTTTGAATGTTGTGCTCGCACATTATTCAACTTGTAAACAAAACATTTAGATAGTAACAAGAAAATGTTTACTTGTGATCCCAACAAGTATGATAATATAATAAATACAATAAACATAACAGGCGTATGCATGTTCATGGTTGATGGAACAAAGTTGCTACAATTAATGTATGAAATTGGAGGATGTATGTGAATCTAGGAATCATTGTCAGTAATTCCAATGAGGCAGCAATTTGCATTACGGTGTGTATCATTGACTATGAAAATGCAGTTAATAGTATTGATAGTGAGCAGACAATTTAATTATATAATTTTTTCTCATATAAATACATGTATGTAGGAAATACACTGCACACTCACGTACACAATCGTATATAAGTTTATTTAAACGTAGAACCTCAATAAAATACATGTATGCTGTCAGTTGCCAATATGATTTGTCAACAGATAACAATTGATGATCTACACTGTTAATTTACATCTCAGAAAGATACATAAAATGTTGTAAGCTGAATGAACAACATCTACAAAAACTCGCGTGTTGTCTACCACGTTGCTTGTGTCAGATTTGCTGCATTAATAAACAGGTTTGCTTAAACAAAATCCTGTAAAATGTTCGGTAGTTGTGTGTGAATGATGTTAACATCGAATGCCCGTTCCGATTGCCATAAATGTGCCAAATGTTCCTCCGCCCTGAACCATCATCTTCCCTACACTTGTAACAAGTTCTCTCCCTCGGAAGCCGTACCTGGAAGAAAACAGAATATACTAAAACCACAAAATCTACCCAACATTTCACTGTGCTCTGTAGGGTGACTGACTACACCACAAAATGTAAACAGTTATGCAATAAATTAATCATTGCATGTTGAGATAGAATGTTCTTTTTGCATAAAAACTGAACACAAGAATTTATTT